>OZ030026.1:17974200-18484200 GCA_964023405.1 Apodemus agrarius | reverse complement strand
GTTGACAAGAAAACATACTGAAAATGTTATGCTCACACATATATATTTATACATAAGCATTATATAAAGTATATGCTATATGATACATGATAAATATATATACATTCTTACATATACACACACATATATATACATATATACATAGATATTAGCATAAGGTTAAGAAGAATCTGTGATTTTCTTTTTTTAATTTTTTTATTTATTGAAAAGGGAAATAAAGGGAAGTAAAACACTTTATGATAAAATTACAGATTTACATGGAAACTTTCAGATAAACACACTAAAATGGACAATTTTCATGGAAAATTAAGGAGTAAAGTGGTAGACATGTAAAACATTGCTAAATTAATTGAATTATGGGATAGAAACATTTTATGATAGAACTGAAGATTTACATGGAAAATATTTCTGATAAAATTGTAGAAAAAGATGTTAGAATTGAAGATTATCATGGAAAATTTTATATAGATATAATAATGGCAGGCCTAAACATATTCCTAAGTTGATTAAAAGTGGAATTATAAACATTTTCTGATAAACTTGAAGATTTACATGGAAAGTATTTTTGATAAAATTGCAGAAATATATAGAAAAACATGTTAAAATTAAAGATTATCATGGAAATTATATAGATAAAATGATAGGCATAGAGATAATTCTAAGTTGATTGAAGGTGGAATTGTAAACATTTTCAGATAATATTGAAGATGTACATGGAAAATATTTCTGGCAAAATTCAAGAAATAGACAAACATGTTAAAATTGACTATTTCATGGAAAATTTTACCTAAAAAATGGTTGATGTAAAAACTCTTTCTAAATTAATTGAAAGTTGAATTATAAACATTTGTGACAAAATCAAAGATTTATATTGGAAACATTTCTGATACAATAGAGAAAGTATATATAAAGACATTAAAATTGAAGATTATCATGAAAAATAATGCAGAAAAATGGTAGACATAAAAGAAATTACTAAATTAATTAACGGGAATTACAAACATCTTCTAATAAAATTGAAGATTTACATGAGAAATATTTCATTAGTCTATATGTTTTTAATGGGGAGTTTAGTCCATTGTTGTTAAGAGATATTAGAGAATAGTGATTGTTGCTTCCTGTTATTTTTCATGTTTTTATGTTTGTGTAGGTATTTTCTTTTGGGTTTGTTGGAAGAAGATTACTTTCTTGCTTTTTCTAGGATGTAGTTTCCCTTCCTGTGTTAGCATTTTCCATCAATTATCCTTTGTAGGGCTGGATTTGTGGACAGATATTGTGCAAATTTGGTTTTATCATGGAATATCGTGGTTTTTCCATCTATGATGATTGAGAGTTTTGCTGGGTATAGAAGCCTGGGCTGGCATTTGTGTTCTCTTATGGTCTGTATGAGGCCTGCCCAGGATCTTCTAGCTTTCATTGTCTCTGGTGAGAAGTCTGGTGTGATTCTGATATGTCTGCCTTTAGAAGTTAATTGCCTTTTCCCCCTTACTGATTTTAATATTCTTTCTTTGTTTAGTGAATTTGGTGTTTGATTATTATGTGCCTGGAGGATTTTCAGTTCTGGTCCAGTCTGTTTGGAGTTCTGAAGGTTTCTTGTATGTTCATGGGCATCCTTTTCTCTAGGTTAGGGAAGTTTTCTTCTACAATTTTGTTGAAGATATTTACTGGGCCTTTAAGATGTAAATCCTCACTCTTGTCTATACCTATAATCCTTAGGTTTGGCCTTCTCATTGTGTCCTGGAGTTCCTGGATGTTTTGAGTTACCAGCTTTATGCATTTTGCATTTTCTTTGACTGTTGATTCAATGTTTTCTAAGGTACCTTGAGCACCTGAAGTTTTTCTATTTCTTATATTCTGTTTTTCCTTGCATCTATGACTCCTTAATTCTTTCCAAGGTTTTCTATCTCCAGAGATGTTTTACTTTGTGATTTCTTTATTGTTTCTACTTCCACTTTTAGATCCTGGATTGTTTCATTCAGTTCCTTCACTTGATTGTGTTTTCCTGTAATTCTTTAAGGGATTTTGTGTTCCTCTTTAAGGGCTTTTACCTGTTGACCGATGTTCTCCTGTATTTCTTTAAGTCTTTCTTGAAGCCCTCTATCAGCATCATGAGATATGATTTTAAATCCACCTCTTGCTTTTCCAGTGTGTTGGGGTATCTGGGACTTGCTGTGGTGGGAGAACTGGGTTCTGATGTTGCTATGTAGCCTTTGTTTCTGTTGGTAGGATTCTTGTGTTTGCCTTTTGCCATCTGGTTCTAGTTGGTATTCTTGTCTCTTACTGGAGTTTGTTCCTCCTGTGGGCCTGTAATCCTGTGTCCTTCCTCCTCTGAGCTCAAAAGTGAAAGCACTGCTGGGAGATCTCTCTCTCCTGGTGGGTTATACACAGCAGGCTGTGCAGTCTCCTGGCTGCCTGGTACAAATGGTGGTGGGCGGGAAGACTTCTGTCCCAGCTGCTCCACTGATGCTAGGCCCATGTGATTTTCCATAATCAGTTTTAACCTGAAAGGTGTGAGAAATGAATTGATCCACAGAGAGTTGAAAACCAAAATAGAGTGTAAAAAGTTTAGCTCTTTCTTAGAAGCATAGTTAAGGGTGATTGTTAGAGATTACCAGCCAGAAGTGGGCAGATGTTGATTGAAAAGCATACAATTTCCTTTAGAAAATAAATATATAGAGACCATATAGAGGAGAATGGTTATATTTAGTAGTAATAGAAACAAAATTGTGCAGAGAGGTCAGAGAGAAGCCTCATGGCTTAAGAGAACGTATTACTTTCCTAGGACTGCTGAATTCAGTTCCCAGAACTCATGTCAGAAGGCTCACAGTTGCTTGTCCCCCACTCAAGTTCCAGGGGATTTGGTCTGTTCTAGCCCCAATGGCACCTGGACTCATATGACACACACACACACACACACACACACACACACAAACACACCCCCCACATACACACAGACACACACAGTGAAAGAAAAAGAGGGAGAAGGAGACAGAGATGGAGAAGGAGTGAGCTCATGTAAGCTCAATGGGCCAATGAGAGAGAGTTGTATCTTAAGTGTTCTCACCTAAACAAAAACATTACATTTAGAAAATGCAATGGAATTGTTTAGAATAATTATTTTCAGTGTATGATGAAAACATCATGATGTATACCTTAAATATATTCCTTTGTACCCTCTATTTCGTGTGAAAATATTGGAAATGGAGACTGATAGGGAAAATGGAAAAGAATGTGCAATTTCTTAAATGCTACAGGAAATAAAAATAAATAGAACCTATTAATCTATGAATATTTTGAGGTATACTTTGTTGTACTAGAATAATGTGAAAGCATCTGTAAGGCTGACATTTTTTCATTCATAGTGCTAGATGCAAACACACACACAAAATATGTACATTTGTACATATTTCAAGTTCCCAAGTGACTTTATCTGCTAATGATAAATATGATAATGACAACTCACAATATATCCATCACATCCATGGCAAAGCAAGTTAATTCCAGTTTCCTTTCATTGACATGGTGAATAAAACATTTCAATTTCTGTATTGACATGTTCCGTTCATGTAAGTACCTTACAGCAAGCGGGCAATGATCTTTCACAGTCTATAGAATGCTCTCCTCCACCTCGCATCACATACAAAATCAAACACAGTATCCATACCCCACTATCTTACACCCTTGTAGTATTGAAAACTGATAAAAAATGAAGACACTCTCGAGATAATGCAGAACACCTTAGGTATATGTAGAACATATAAAACAAAACAGAATGGAACAAATCAAAACAGTAACAAAAAAGGAAACAAGCCAGTTGTTTCTTGGATAGGATTTGTTTATGTCCTAAGCCAATGAAACATTGGTGTAAGACAACTTCAAACTTTAGTAATGATAAACAATATTTACAACTATTCCTTGACATCAAGTCATTCAACTTTACATATAGCTAATAGAAAAATCATCACTTGTTGACAGACCAGAGGTGAGGAAATTTTAAGTAATGACCCTCAGCTAGATAATTAAGCTCAACTAATTTCAATTAATGAACAAATACAAAGACTTTGCAGAAAGGAGAGCTATACTAGTTACACTCTATTTTTGTGCTGCTGACCTTGAACACTACATTTTACACCTGCTAGCTAAGTGCTCTGCTACAGAGTTAGATCAAGAGCTCTACTAGAGTCTTAAAATAAGCACTTCATTTGAAAGAAACAAGTTAGTAAGGTGCTACAATTATCCTTCACAGTGAATGAATAGATAAATATCTCTTGGGATGAAAGTATTATTAAAGAAAATCAATAAAATTACATTACCATTTAAAGTTATTTTTCTCCTGATGTAAAGCACATACAGGTGCAGATGTATTAATTAAGATTTTATTTTTATCTTTTGTATACATTTTATAATATTTTAATAAGGCATCAATTGACTCTGGTCTAGTTATACAATGTTTTTCATTTTGGTAATTGCTTTACTCTTGACTTCTATTTTAAATATTTACTTTATGCATAACAAGTGTGTGGCACACACATGCACACATACATACAAATATACAAATGAGCATGCCTGCTTGTATGTAAATACAATAGCACCTTTAGAGGTCAGAGATCCAGCTCCTGAAGAAAGACAGTTATAGGCAGTTGTGAACCTCTAGGTGGATGCTGAGAATCAATCCCAGGTTATCAGCAAGGGCAGTAATTACTCTTAAGAGCTTAGTCGGTTGCGGTAGGTCTCCATATTGCTACCAGGACATGGCTAGAGAGGCCCAGGTAGACAGATTCAATCCGGGGCTACCATCGCACAGGTGGATCCGCCAGGCTCTCGTCACCAGCCAGGGCCAGGGCTGAGGCTCTGCAGGACTTCTCCACACCCTTCGGCCTTGCATCAACTCAGTTGGGAACCGCCCTCCCTGAGATCCCCTCAGCACTTGCAGAGACAGTCTCTATCTTGCAGAGTGGTCACCAGTAGAGAAACAACAGGTGGGCCCAGCCTCATGGCAGTTTCAAACACCAGCCAGTGACAACAAGGCCAACCATCTCCAGAGACAACCAGATGGCAAAAGGAAAACGAAGGAACATTACTAACAGAAATCAAGGCAGCATGAGAGCATCTGAACCCAGTTTGCCAACAACAGGAAGCCCTGGATACCCCAACACACCAGAAAAACAAGATTTGGGTCTAAAATCACTGGTCAGGATGCTGGTAGAAGAATACATAGATATATCTCTTAAAGAAATACAGGAGACAGTGTCTTTTGCCTTACAGAAACTTTGTAATTTTATGAGGTCCCATTTGTCTATTCTTGCTCTTAGAGCATAAGCCATTGGTTTCACCAATCCCATATCTGACAGAGTACTAAGATCCAAGATATACAAAGAGCTCAAGAAGTTAGACCCCAGAAAACCAAATAACCCTATCCAAAAGTGGGGTACAGAGCTAAACAAAGACTTTTCACCTGAAGAAATTCAGATGGCTGAGAAACACCTTAAAAAATGTTCAACATCATTAGTCATTAGAGAAATGCAAATCAAAACAACCCTGAGATTTCACCTCACACCAGTCAGAATGGCTAAGATCAAAAACTCAGAAGACATCAGGTGTTGGAGAGGATGTGGAGAAAGAGGAACACTCCTCCACTGCTGGTGGGACTGCAAGCTGGTACAACCACTCTGGAAATCAGTCTGGTGTTTCCTCAGAAAACTGGACATGATACTTCTGGAGGACCTAGCCATACCACTCCTGGGCATATACCCAGAAGATTCCCCAGCATGCAATAAGGTTACATGCTCCACTATGTTCATAGCAGCCTTATTTATAATAGCCAGAAGCTGGAAAGAACCCAGATGTCCCTCAACAGAGGATTGGATACAAAAAATCTTGTATATATACAGAATGGAGTACTATTCAGCCATTAGAAACAATGAATTCATGAAATTCTTAGAGAAATGGATGGAGCTAGAGAATGTCATACTAAGTGAGGTAACCCAGTATCAAAAGAATACCTATGGTATGCAGTCACTGATAAGTGGATATTAGCCTAGAATCTTGGAACACCAAAGACACAATTCACGTACCAAATGATGTCTGACAAGAAGAAAGGAGTGGACACTGGATCTGGAAAGGCTAGTGCATCACTGCAGGAGAATACAAGAACAGGGAAGAGGGAAGGGGTGGAAGAGGGAGCAGGGGGAGGGAAAAGGGTATGTGGGACCTTTGGGGGGTGGGGAACCAGAAAAAAGAGAAATGAATTGTAAATATAGAATATATCCAATAAAAAAAAACAAAAAGAAATACAGGAGAAAATGGATCAAAAGTTAGAAGCCTTTACAAGGCAAACACAAAAATCACTTAAAGAAATTCAGAATATGGATCAAAAAAACAGAAGCCAATAAGGAGGAAACACAAAAATCACTTAAAGAAATACAGAAGAACGTGGGTCGACAAGTAGAAGCTATGAAAGAGGAAACACAAAAATCTCTTAAAGAAATACATGAAAACACAATCAAGCAAGTGAAAGATCTGAGCATATCGATCCAGGTTCTAAAAACAGAAGTAGAAACAACTAAGAAATCACAGAGGGAGACAACATTGGAGATAGAAAAACTTGGGAAGAAATCAGGGGCCATACATGCAAATATCAACAATAGAATGCAAGAAATAGAAGAAAGAATTTCAGATGTCGAAGATACCATAGGAACCATTGATTCAACAGTCAAAGAAAATACTAAATACAAAAAGGCTGTAACCCAAAACATCCAGGAAATCCAGGACACAATGAGAAGACCAAACCTAAGGATTATAGGGATAGATGAGAGTGAAGATTTACAAGTTAAAGGGCCAGCAAATATCTTCTACAAAATTATGGAAGAAAACTTCCCCAATCTAAAGAGAGAGATGCCCATGAATATACAAGAAGCCTACAGAACTCCAAAGAGACTGGACCACAACAGAAATACATCCTGTCACATAATAATCAAAACCCCAAACATACTAAACAAAGAAAGAATATTAAAGGCAGCAGGAGAAGGCCAAGTAACATATAAAGGAAGACCTATCAGAATTACACCAGACTTCTCACCTGAGACCATGAAAGCTAGAAGATCCTGGGCAGATCTCATGCAAAATCTAAGAGAACACAAATTTCAGCCAAAACTACTTTACTCAGCAAAACTCTCAATCGTGATAGATGGAGACATCAAGGTATTCCATGACAAAACCAAATTTGCACGTTATCTTTCCACAAACCCAGACCTACAAAGAATAATAGGGGGAAAACACCAACACAAGGAAGGAAACTACACCCCAGAAGAAGCAAGATAGAAACCTCCTCTCATCAAACCCAAAAGAAATAACCTCTCAAATATAAAAAAATAATTTCAAAAATGATCTACCAGACATTCAAAGAAGACTTAACACTAATGCTCTTCAAACTATTCCACAAAATAGAAATAGAAGGGACACTACCCAACTCATTCTTCGAAGCCACAATTACGCCGATATGAAAACCACACAAAGATCCAACAAAGAAAGAGAACTACAGGCCAATTTCCCTTATGAATATCGATGCAAAAATACTAAATAAAATTCTTGCCAACCAAATCCAAGAGCACATCAAAACGATCATTCACCATGATCAAGTAGGCTTCATCCCAGGGAGGCAAGGATGGTTCAATATACATGATGGAAATCCATCAATGTAATCTACTACATAAACAAACTAAAAAATAAAAAATAAAAAAATAAAAAAAAACACATGGTCATCTCATTAGATGCTGAAAAAGCATTCGACAAAATTCAGCATCCTTTCATGCCAAAAGTATTGGAAAGAGCAGGAATTCAAGGCCCGTCCCTAAACATAGTAAAAGCAAGCTACAGCAAATCAGTATCCAACATCAAACTAAATGGAGAGAAACTTGAAGCAATCCCACTAAAATCAGGGACTAGACAAGGCTGCCACCTCTCTCCATATCTTTTCAATATAGTACATGATGTTCTAGTGAGAGCAATTGGACAACATAAGGAAGTCAAAGGGATACAAATTGGAAAGGAAGAAGTCAAGCTATCATTATTTGCAGATGATATGATAGTTTACTTAAGCGACCCAAAAAACTCCACCAGAGAACTCCTACAGCTGATAAACAACTTCAGCAATGTGGCTGGTTATAAAATCAACTCAAGCAAATCAGTAACCTTCCTGTACTCAAAGGACAAGCAGGCTGAGAAAGAAGTTAGGGAAATAACACCCTTCACAATAGCCACAAAAAATATGAAGTATATTGTCGTGACTCTAACCAAACAGTTAAAAGATCTGTATGACAGGAACTTCAAGTCCTTGAAGAAATAAATCGAAGAAGACCTCAGAAGATGGAAAAATATTTCTTGCTCTTGGATTGGCAGGATCAATGTAGTAAAAATGGCCATCTTGCCAAAAGCAATCTACAGATTCAATGCAATCCCCATCAAAATCCCAAATCAATTCTTCATAGATCTAGAAAGAGCAATTCTCAAATTCATCTGTAATAACAAAAAACCCAGGATAGCTAAAACTATTCTCAACAATAAAAGACTTCTGGGGGAATCAATATTCCTGACCTCAAGCAGTACTACAGAGCAATTGTGCTAAAAACTGTATGGTATCAGTACAGCAACAGGCAAGTAGATCAATGGACAAAAATTGAAGAACCAGAAATGAACCCACAGACTTATGGTCACTTGATCTTTGATAAAGCAGCTACAACCATCCAGTGGAAAAAAGATAGCCTTTTCAACAAATGGTGCTGGTTCAACTGGAGGTCATCATGCAGAAGAATGCGAATCGACCCACTCTCCTTGTACTAAGATCAACTCCAAGTGGACCTCCACATAAAACCAGACACACTCAAACTATTAGAAAAGAAACTTGGGAAGACCCTTGAGGACATGGGCACAGGGGAAAAGTTCCTGAACAGAATACCATTAGCTTATGCTCTAAGATCAAGAATTAACAAATGGGACCTCATGAAATTACAAAGTTTCCTTAAGGCAAAGGACATTGTCAGAAGGACAAAACGGCAACCAACAAATTGGGAAAAGTTCTTCACCAACCCTACATCCGACAGAGGGCTAATATCCAATATATACAAAGAACTCAAGAAGTTAGACCCCAAAGAACCAAATAACCCTATCAAAAAATGGGGTATAGAGCTAAACAAAAATTTTCACCGGAAGAAATTTGGATGGCTGAGAAACACCTTAAGAGATGTTCAACATCATTAGTCATCAGGGAAATGCAAATCAAAACAACCCTGAGATTCTACCTCACACCAGTTAGAATGGCTAAGATTAAAAACTCAAGAGACAACAGGTGCTGGTGAGGATGTGGAGAAAGCGGAACACTCCTACACTGTTGGTGGGATTGCAAGATGGTACAACTGCTCTGGAAATCAGTCTGGCAGTTCCTCAGAAAATTGGGCATGACATTTCCAGAGTACCCTGGCATACCATTCCTGGGCATATACCCAGAAGATTCCCCTGCATTCAATAAACACACTTGCTCTACTATATTCATAGCAGCCTTGTTTATAATATCCAGAAGTTGGAAGAAGCCCAGATATCCCTCAAAGGAGGAATGGATACAGAAAATGTGGTATATATATACAATAGAATATTACTCAGCAATTAAAAATAATGAAGTCATGATATTTGTAGGCAAATGGTTGAAACTGGAAAATATCATCCTAAGTGAGTTAACCCAATCACAGAAGAATACACATGAAATGCAATCACTGATAAGTGGATATTAATGAGCCCAGAAGCCCTAAATACTCAAGGCACAACTATCAAGTCAAATTATTCCCAAGAAGAAGAAAGGAGAGGACCCTGGGCCTGAAAAGGTTGGATCCAGTTTTGTAGGAGAGTACCAGAACAAAGAAATGGTGGTGGTGGTGGTAGGGATGATTGAGGTATAGTTGTGGGGGAGAGGACTTATGGGACATATGGTGGGGGGGGGTAACTGGGAAAGGGGAAAGCCTTTGGAATGTAAACAAAGAATATAGAATAAAAAAATGAAAAAAAAAAAGCTTAGCCATTTCTCCAGACCCAATAGTTTATTTTTTAAAACTCTGAAATAGCTTTAATTTGTATAGTGGAATTATTTATCAAAACTATGCAAGATTATGATATACACTGTTTGTTTTAAAAAGACACAACAACAACAAAAGCAGAAAAACTAGAGTTTGAGAAAAATATTATTAATTCCTCATTTCAAACAGTGGGATAAAGGACTGACATTGTGTCCCCAGATCACACTAGAGAACAATAGGTGGCTTTTTATTTCCTTAAATTAGAAACAGCAGGACTGTTATGATAATATTCTTGAAATTCATAATGTTCTGTTAAAATGCCATGGCTTCTGATACTTCTATATTAATTATGAAGTCAATCAAATAGCAGCATGATGACAACTATTCACGTCCACATAACATCAGTGATCTAATGTATGTCACACTTTTAAGGTAATAGCTTTAATTCATGTTAATGACTATAGAAAGTAAATTAATATTAATAATATGAGTATGAGGAGTAATAAAATGAATATAAGCATTAATATGATGATTGTATCTTCCTGACTCAAGAAATAATTTGATTCATTTTCTTTCATGTGGTTATGTTTATGTGTAAATTTTTCTATATATTTTCTATTTTCCGAAAGACAAAAAATAAACTAAATTCAAAGTTTAGACTCTTTCTGGAGCATAAATAACTCATTATCAGAGAATGTAGTATTTGAAAAGAAATAAAATAGTCCATCGCATGCATTTTTGTTGCAATTATGTGAATCAAATTTAGTTATGCAATAAAAGTTCAAGATGCAGTTTGTATTGCTGATACCTAGGAACTATACATTGAAACATACCAGTCATTTAAAAAGATATAACATGTATTTCTCACAGAGTCAGAGTTGGCGAATAATTAGGGGGGTAGAAATATTAAATCATAAGGCCAAGTGTGTTTTTTGCTTGGATTTTGCCATTGCTTTCCTAGTTCAAATTAGCACAGTACAACCACCTTCAGGTTCTATACAACCCAGGGTTAGTTGAGAGATATTCCATGGGGGTGATTTGGTTTCTTAAGAATATTAAGCTTAAAATGATTAATTACTTTCTCATTTAAAACAATTTATTCATCTGGTTATAGGTTGCAAAGAAGTCTGGATCATGTATCACATAACTGTACTATGTACAAAGTAAGTCTCAAGATATCTTATTACTGAGAAAATGAAAGAAAGCTACCAGACAACAAATTACCTGTGTCATAAGTGAACTTTTTAGTTCACTTCTAAATATGACTATTTTATCCTGTTCATTCATAAACTCTTCATGATATTCTTGTTCATGCTTATTAGTTTTGTTACATAGTATATTAAATTTATTTTGTTTGAACTTTGTGTATTTTCACTTCTTATAAATTCTGTGGACATATGTATGCATATGCATATTTATACATGCACACCTACATATATTATTGTGTTGGACAAGAGGACAACAAACCATTCTTTCAATATGCTAATATTTTCCATAAATTTTCAATTCTTATAAATCACATTTCTAAAGCTATATACCAGTTTCTGTAAAATAGAGGGAAATTCATCCCGATGCACTACTGTGCTATCAATCATAACAAAGGCTGAGAGTTGCAAATGGTAAGTGGTGTATGTTTGAGGAACTGACATCAGTATAATCCCAAAGCAAAGGTGGGGCTACAATCATAAAGGAAGGCAGAGCTTATGGATAAAGTCCAAGAAAACCACCTTGTATTTTCAAAGAATTTTCATGCAGGTTAGAGAGCTAAACATTTTCATTGCATCTACATAACCATCAATTCTGTGATCATATAGGATAAATATGTTTATACTATTTATACCTATAAAAACACTACCAACTTCAAAGGATACACAAAACAGAACTTAGAGATGTGAAGACTCAACCATGCTTTAAGTATTTATTTTAAATGCATCCAAATGACTTATGTTTTATTCTCTTGGTTATTGATTTATTTAAATTTCCAATATTGTCTCCCTTCTCTATTTCCCCTAAGCAAACCACATATTCTATCCCCATTCCCCTACCTCTATGAGGGTTCTCCCCTACCCACCCACTCCTGCCTCACCACCCTAGCATCCCCCTACACTGGGGCACTGAGCCTCCACAGGACCAAGGTCGTTCCCTCCCATTGGAGCCGGATAAGGCAATCCTCTGCTATATATGCAGCTGTAGCCATGCGTATCCTTTCTTTGGTGATTTAGTCCTGGGAGCTCTTGGTGGTCAGGTTAGTTGCCATTGTTCTTCCTGTGGGGTTGCAATTCCCTTTTGCTCCTTCAGTCCTTCTTCTAACTCTTCCATTGGGGTCCTGGTGCTCAGTCCTATGGTTGGCTTTGAGCATCTACATCTGTATTGGTAAGGCGCTGCCAGAGCCTCTCAGGGGACAGCTATACCAGGCTCCTATCACCAAGTACTTCTTGGCATCAACAATAGTTTTTGGATTTGGTGTCTACATATGGGATGGATACCTAGTAGGGCAGCCTCTGGAAGGCCTTTCCTTGTCTCTGCTCCACATCTTGTCCCTGCATTTCCTTTAGACAGGATCATTTCTGGGTTAAAATTTTTGAGATGGGTGGGTGGCCTTACCTGTTAACCAGGAGCAGTGCCTATCCACTGAATATGGTCTGTAAAAGTTCTATTTCCCGTTTGTTAGGTATTTTGGCTAATGTCCTCCCTTTGGGTCTTGGGAACTTCTTGCTTCCTTGGCACCTTGGACTTTATAGTGACTACCGCCAGTTCCACATACCCCCTGCTACCTACCTCCATTTAATTCTCTGACTCTTTGGACTTCTTCCCTGTCTCCTTCTATGCCTGATCCTGCCCCCTTTCCCTCCCCCTCCTCACTCCTTCCCATCTTCCTCCTTCCCTCTATGTCCTGTGATTATTTTGTTCCCCCTTCTATGTATGGCATCCATACTTTGGTCTTCCTTCCTCTTGAGCGTCATATGGTCTATGAGTTGTATCATGGGTATTCCAAGCTTTGGGGCTATTTATCTTTATTTCTTGGATATTCACATGTGTGAAATATTACTGACAATAGGTCAAGCAAGAGTAAGAAATTATATATTTTGAATGCAATTATATTAAGAGTATAACTCAGAATTCACATTAAAGAATGCCTATGATTTTCATACTTGTCCTTGCAAATAATAGAAACAAGGTAAGAAAATATAAATCAAAGTGTTGAGAGATAATGGTTTTATATGAGAATCAGTACAAAATCAGTTCTCACTGGAAAAAATAAGAAATCCCAACTACTGATAACCTTTCTTGTCACCAGGGACTTCTCTAAGGTAAACAGAGGCTGAAAGACTTCTCCTTAACTAAAGTTTCTGAACAGTCCTAGGGAATGGAAAGTGGTTTCTCTGACAGACTATATGCTTGGGTGCAATTTTTTCTTGCTTAGTAAAAAGTACATTTGATATCATTATCTGTGATGTGTAAATGTTGGTAACCTTTCACTTATAACTTCTGAACATCTGCTTATCAATGAGTGCATACCATGTGTGTTCTTTTGTGATTGGGTCACCTCTTTCAGGATGACATTCTCCAGGTCCACCCACTTGCCTAAGAATTTCATGAATTCATTGTTTTTAATAGCTGAGTAATATTCCATAGTGTAAGTATAAAACATTTTCTGTAACCATTCGGCCATCGAGGGACATCTGGGTTTTTTTCCAGCTTCTGGCTACTATAAATAGAGCTGCTATGAACATAGTGGAGCATGTATCCTTATTACATGCTGGGGAATCCTCTGGGTAAAGCAGAAGCTTAACCCAGAAGCTCAGAATACCCAAGAAACAATTCACATATCAAATGATACCCAAGAAGAAGGAAGGAGAGAACCCTGGTCCTGGAAAGGCTCAGTGCAGCAGTATAGGGGAATACCAGAATACTGAAGCCAGAAGGATTAGGGAACAGGGGGAGGGAAGAGGACTTATGGGACTTTCGGGGAGGGGGGATTCAGGAAAGGGAAAATCATTTGAAATGTAAATAAAGAATATATCTTGATGACTAATGATGTTGAACATCTCTTAAGATGCTTTTCATTAGTCATCAGGGAAATGCAAATCAAAACACCCTGAGATTCCACCCTCACACCAGTCAGGATGGCTAAGATTAAAAACTCAAGAGACAGCAGGTGTTGGCAAGATTGTGGAGAAAGAGGAACACTCCTACACTGTTGGTGGGATTGCAAGATGGTACAACTGCTCTGGAAATCAGTCTGGCGGTTTCTCAGAAAACTGGGCTTAACACTTCCAGAGGACCCTGTCATACCACTCCTGGGCATATACCCAGAGGATTCCCCTGCATGCAACAAAGACCCATGCTCCACTATGTTCATAGCAGCCTTATTTATAACAGCCAGAAGCTGGAAAAAAACCAGATTTTCCTCAATGGAGGAATGGATACAGAAAATGTGGTATATTTATACAATGGAATACTACTCAGCAATTAAAAAAAATGAATTCATGATATTTGTAGGCAAATGGTTGGATCTGGAAAATGTCATCCTAAGTGAGCTAATCCAATCACAAAAGAATACACATGAAGTGCAATCACTGATAGGTAGATATTAATGAGCCCAGAAGCTCTGAATACTCAAGGCACAATTAGCAAATCAAAAGATTCCCAACTCGCTGCAGTCTCCACTATCTTCACAGCTGTTTGGATCTAGCAGGCTGAACCAGGTACCTAAGATATCCTGAGTTTAAGACCTCTGATGACTCAGGCCACCAGACAGCAATCTGTGAGGAGGAGCCACACATACTTAAGATATCCCGAGTTTAAGATCTCTGATGACTCAGGCCACCAGACAGCAATCTGTGAGGAGGAGCCACACAGAGCAGCGGTTTAGGTGCCCGAAGTAATCCCATGCCTCCTATCAGATCAACATGGAGTAAAAGTGGTATTTCATAGCAAGAAAAACAACAGAAAGCCCACATACACATGGAAACTGAACAATATTCTACTCAATAACACCTTGGTCAAGGAAGAAATAAAGAAAGAAATCAAAGACTTCTTAGAATTCAATGAAAATGAAGGTACAACCTACCCAAATCTATGGGACACAATGAAAGCAGTACTAAGAGGAAAGCTCATAGCCCTGAGTGCCTCCAAAAAGAAACTGGAGAAAGCATACACTAGCAACTTAACAGCACCCCTGAAAGTCCTGGAACAAAAAGAAGCTAATTCACCCAGGGAGTAGAAGACAGGAAACCATCAAATTAAGGGCTGAAATCAATCAAGTAGAAACAAAGAGAACCATACAAAGAATCAACAAAACCAATTTCTTTAAGAAATTCAACAAGATAGATAAACCCTTAGCCACAAAAAGGGCACAGAGACAGTATACAAATTAACAAAATTAGAAATGAAAAGGGGGATATAACAACAGAAATTGAGGAAATTCAAAAAATCATCAGATCCTACTACAAAAGCCTATACTCAAGACAACTGGAGAATCTGGAGGAAATGGACAATTTCCTAGACAGATACCAAATACCCAAATTAAATCAGGATCAATTAGATCAGCTAAACAGTCCCATTACCCCCAATGAAATAGGAGGGGTTATAGAAAGGATCCCAACCAAAAAGTGTACAGGACCAGATGGTTTTAGTGCAGAATTCTACCAGACTTTCAAAGAAGACCTAACACCAATACTCTTCAAACTATTCCACAAAATAGAAACAGAAGGAACACTGCCAACTCATTCTACAAAGCCACAATTATGCTGATACCCAAACCACACAAAGATCTTACAAAGAAAGAGAACTACAGGCCAATTTCCCTTATGAATATTGATGCAAAAATACTAAATAAAATTCTTGCCAACCAAATCCAAGAGTACATCAAAACGATCATTTACCATGATCAAGTAGGCTTTATCCCAGGGAGGCAGGGATGGTTCAATATAAGGAAATCCATCAATGTAATCACTCAAGTTACACTATAGATCCTTTCTATAACCCCTCCTATTTCATTGGGGGTAATGGGACTGTTTAGCTGATCTAATTGATCCTGATTTAATTTGGGTATTTGGTATCTGTCTAGGAAATTGTCCATTTCCTCCAGATTCTCCAGTTGTCTTGAGAACTGGAGAATCACTATATAAAAAAACTAAAAGAAAATCACTATATAAACAAACTAAAAGAAAAAAATTACATGGTCATCTCGTTAGATGCTGAAAAAGCATTTGACAAAATTCAGCATCCTTTCATGCTAAAAGCCCTGGAAAGAACAGGAATTCAAAGCCCATACCTAAATATAGTAAAAGCAATAGACAGCAAACCAGTGGCCAACATCAAAATAAATGAAGAGAAACTTGAAGCAATCCCACTAAAATCAGGGACTAGAAAAGGCTGCCCTCTCTCTCCATATCTTTTCAATATAGTACTTGAAAATATAGCGAGAACAGTTAGACAACATAAGGAAGTCAAAGGGATACAAATTGGAAAGGAAGAAGTCAAACTATCACTATTTGCAGATGATATGATAGTATATGTAAATGACCCAAAAAACTCCACCAGAGAACTCCTATAGCTGATAAACAACTTCAGCAAAATGGCTGGTTATAAAATCAACTTAAGCAAATCATTAGCCTTCCTGTACTCAAAGGACAAGGAGGCTGAGAAAGAAGTTAGGGAAATAACACCCTTCACAATAGCTACAAACAATATAAAGTATCTTGGTGTGACTTTAACCAAACAAGTGAAAGATCTGTATGAGAGGAACTTCAAGTCCTTGAAGAAAGAACTTGAAGAAGACCTCAGGAAATGGAAAAAATATTTCATGCTCTTAGATTGGCAGGATCAATATAGTAAAAATGGCCATCTTGCCAAAAGCAATCTACAGATTCAATGCAATACCCATCAAATCAATTCTTCATAGATCTAGAAAGATCAATTCTCAAATTCATCTGGAGTAACAAAAAACCCAGGATAGTTAAATCTATTCTCAACAATAAAAGGACTTCTGGGGGAATCAATATCCCTGACCTCAAGCAGTACTACAGAGCAATTGTGCTAAAAACTGCATGATATTGGTACAGCAATAGGCAAGTAGATCAATGGAATTGAATTGAAGACCCAGAAATGAACCCACAGACTGATGGTCACTTGATCTTTGATAAAGGAGCCACAACCATCCAGTGGAATAAAGATAGCCTTTTCAACAAATGGTGCTGGTTCAACTGGAGGTCATCATGCAGAAGAATGTGAATTGACCCACTCTTATCTCCTTGTACTAAGATCAACTCCAAGTGGATCAAGGACCTCCACATAAAACCAGACACACTGAAACTAATAGAAAAGAAACTGGGCAAGAACCTGTAGGACATGGGCACAGGGGGAAAGTTTCTGAACAGAAATACCTATAGCTTATGCTCTAAGATCAAGAATTGATAAATGGGACCTCATAAAATTACAAAGTTTCTGTAAGCCAAAGTACACTGTCAGAAGGACAAAACAGCAACCAACAAATTGGGAAAAGATCTTCACCAAACGCACATCCAACAGAGGGCTAATATAGAATATATACAAAGAACTCAAGAAGTTAGACCCCAAAGAACTAAATAACCCTATCAAAAATGGGGTACAGAGCTAAACAAAGAATTTTCACCAGAAGAAATTCGCTTGACAGAGAAACACCTTAAGAGATGTTCAACATCATTAGTCATCAGGGAAATGCAAATCAAAACAACCCTGAGGTTTCACCTCACACCAGTCAGAATGGCTAAGATTAAAAACTCAAGAGACAACAGGTGCTGGTGAGGATGTGGAGAAAGAGGACCACTCCTACACTGTTGGTGGGATTGCAAGATGGTACAACCACTCTGGAAATCAGTCTGAAGGTTCCTCAGAAAATTGGGCATGACACTTCCAGAGGACCCAGTCATACCACTCCTGGGCATATACCCAGAGGATTCCCCTGCATACAATAAAGACACATGCTCCACTATGTTCATAGCAGCCTTTTTTATAATAGCCAGAAGTTGGAAGGAGCCCAGTTGTCCCTGAAAGGAAGAATGGATACAGAAAATGTGGCATATTTATACAAAGGAATACTACTCAGAAATTAAAAATAAATTCATGCAATTTGTAGGCAAATTTTTGGATCTGGAAAATATCATCCTAAGTGAGTTAACCCAATCACAAAAGAATACACATGAAATGCAAACACTGATAAGTGGATATTAATGAGCCCAGAAGCTCTGAATTCTGAAGACACAATTAGGAAGTCAAAAGATTCCCAAGAAGAAGGAAGGAGAGGGCCCTGGTCCTGAAAGGTCTGGATCCAGTTTTGTAGGAGAGTACCAGAACAGAACAGAGAAATGGTGGGGTGGTGATTTGGGAATAGGCAGGGGGGGGGCGGGGGGCGGAAGGGGAAACATGGGACATATGGTGAGGGGGGAACTGGGAAACAGAAAAGCCTTTGGAATGTAAACAAAGAATATAGAAAATAAAAAAAGAAGTTAGACCCCAAAGAACCAAATAACCCTATCAAAAAATGGGGTATAGAGCTAAACAAAGAATTTTCACCAGAAGAAATTCGCTTGACAGAGAAACACCTTAAGAGATGTTCAACATCATTCATCATCAGGGAAATGCAAATCAAAACAACCCTGAGATTCTACCTCACACCAGTCAGAATGGCTAAGATTAAAACCTCAAGAGACAACAGGTGCTGACGAGGATGTGGGGAAGGAGGAACACTCCTACACTGTTCGTGGGATTGCAGGATGGTACAACTGCTCTGGAAATCAGTCTTGCGGTTCCTCAGAAAATTGGGCATGACACTTCCAGAAGACCCTGGCATACCACTCCTGGCATATACCCAGAGGATTCCCCTGCATACAATAAAGACACATGCTCCACTATATTCATAGCAGCCTTATTTGTAATAGCCAGAAACTGGAAGGAGCCCAGATGTCCCTCAAAGGAGGAATGGATATAGAAAATGTGGTATATTTATACAATGGAATACTACTCAGCAATTAAACATAATGAAGTCATGATATTTGTAGGCAAATGGTTGAAACTGGAAAATATCATCCTAAGGGAGCTAACCCAATCACAAAAGAGTACACATGAAATGCAATCACTGATAAGTGGATATTAATGAGCACAGAAGCTCTGAATACTCAAGGCACAATTAGCAAATCAAAAGATTCCGAAGAAGAAGGAAGGAGAGGACCCTCGTCCTGAAAAGACTGGATCCAGTTTAATAGGAGAGTACCAGAACAGAGAAATGGTGGGGGGGTGTGATTGGGAAATGGGGGGGAGGACTTGTGGGACATATGGTGAGGTGGGAACTGGGAAAGGGGAAAGCCACTGGAATGTAAACAAAGAATATAGAAAAACAAAAAACAAAACAACAATAACAAAAAGATTCCCAAGAAGGAAGGAGAGGACCCTTGTCCCTAAATGACTTGATCCAGTATTGTAGGATAGTATCAGAACAGAGAAATGGGGAGGGGGGGTGATTGGGGAATGGGCAGAGGGAAGAGGACTTATGGGACATATGGTGAGGGGGAACTGGGAAAGGAGAAAGCATTTGGAATGTAAACAAAGAATATAGAAAATAAAAAAGAATATATTGAATAAAAAAATAAAATAAAATAAAGAAAAAATAATACATTAAAAGCAAAAAAAAAAAAAAACACAAAAAACCTTCCAAACAATGTATATTTTATGCCTTTCTGTTTGGTATTATTTTTTATGCACTGAACATTAGATTATTTTTTTAAATAAATGAAAATTAATTGCACAAATCATCTTAATGGAATGTGCCTATGTTTGACAAAAACTTAATTTTTTATATCTTAAATTATGTTTTTGGTCACATAATTTTTTTTTTTTTTTTGGTTTTTCTGAGACAGGGTTTCTCTGTATAACCCTGGTTGTCCTGGAACTCACTGTGTATACCAGGCTGGCCTGGAACTCAGAAATCCCCCTGCCTCTACCTCCCAAGTGCTGGGATTACAGGCGTGCGCCACCACTGCCTTGCTTGGTCACATAATTTAATGAACGATTAATTAATCACTGGTATGAAGCCTTTTTTTTTTCATGTTATCTCTTTTTGTACAATGTCACTGCAAATTGAAGTGTTGTAGTTTTGCTTCTTTAATGGTTGGACAACTGAACAAAGCTGCATTAAATTGTCTAAACAGAAAGTTTCTAATTGGCCAGGAAAGGTTTAAACATCGAACTAGATTGAATATTGCCAGAAAATCAATTTCAGAGGCAATATCTATATACTATTTCTACCTTCCCACAAATTCCATTTCTTATTTGCTAGCAGTAGTCTACTATAGCCCACAAATATTACATGGAAAATTCTACACATGAGACATTAGTGGTACAATTTAGACCCGTCACACAATTCAAAGGTTTTCTTCAAATAATATTTTTTAATGAATAGATTTTTATAGGAAGTAAAATTTATATGCTGAGAGTTCTAAGAACTTGATCTTGTTGAGTAAAAAACAAACAAAAACAAAAACTAAAACTCTGAAATCTTAATGAAGATGGAAAATGTATGTTTTTTATCCTACTCTGCAAAAGTTATAAACACAGGTCACAGGTCAAGATAAGTCCTAAGTTATGATGTAAATTCATTAAATTTGTTGGTAGAAATATGAGAATAAAGGTGAGTAGATGGATAAACAAAATTGTACTGAAAAGTTCGAAGTGGCAGAGAAACTGTGTCTGCCAAATGAAGGAGCAACTTCCACATGCCACAGAGTTGATAAGCATTGCATTGCAAATACGACCCAGGTATTTGCATGTCACAGGTTCACAATCCACATTTGCATATACTAATTTTAATGTCATGTTTTAATTGCTTCTATTTATTATTATTGATCATAATCTGTTATCTCTTATCAATAATGTAATGTAAACTCTGGGTATGTGTGGGTGTGTCTGTATGTGAGAGGGACTGTGTGTGTGTATGTGTGTGTGTGAGAGAGAGAGAGAGAGAGAGAGAGAGAGAGAGAAATGGGAGTTTCAGAAAGAACTGCACACATATAATTGCAGACCTCTCTATGGAATCCCTTGACTTTAAAAACATTGGAAACATACTCTATTATTAAGGTGCTAATTCTAAAATCTAATTTCTGTCTCCTATGCCTTTAGGTTTAGAATACCATCTCAAATTGAATCCTGTTATGAGTTACAGCAGGCTGATGTTAGTATATAAATGGATGAACACTGAATGGCCATCTTATAATGCAATTCATGCTGCCCCATAAACAGCACAGGCGAGTACAGTGCTACTGAAATTTCACTTGTAATACAGAGATAAGGACATCAAGGACTCCGAGAGAGATAAGATTGTCACTGTGTGCTCAGATACCTAGCTCTCTGAGCTGTGCCCCACTAAGTTCTTTTCCTTTGGCTCCTTGGCTACATCAGCTTTCCATCGGCCATCAGAAGAGTGACATTTACTGACTTCTGTCCCTTTGTTTCTGTTCCAGCGGACACCATACACGGCACATTAAGGATCTAAAACACCCACCTTGCACATATGTTTGGGTTACAAGCCTTCCTTTAAAACTAGTAATTTTAAAAAAAAGTCCCATTTATGTGTTCACCCAGAAATAAACTAAAACATTTAACTCCATATCTTTTTATTTCAAGAATGAATTCTGATGCTTATTTTGTGGTTCTTTTCTTACAAAATACTTAAGTGAATGATTTTGTATTTAACTTTTACATTTATGGGAAAACACACAAATATAGAAGTCTTTTAAAGATAAGCATAGATTTTAATGGTGTTCCCATTACTCTATTAGAAGCTAGAAAGGTAAGCAGTCACTGTTCTGCTACATATCTAATTACTGTTAGTACAGTTTTACATATCTGTCTTATTCACAGATTCTGTTCATCATGATGACATGGAAATTTGAAAAGTATAGAAATGAAAAAATATACAGACTAACTTTTACTTTTTGTTACATGAAATTCTCAGGATTCATTTCTATACCAAGTATCATTTTAGAAACATACCATTTACTCTTTCAAACAGGTTATTGATTTTTTATGGCTTCATCTTCCAATCAAAGCCCAACATAAAAATGTGTTTGTTGACTTGAGCCTTGATGTAAAATTTAGTTTAACTCTTTTTTTTTCAGGTAATATGTTTGTCAGAAGTACTGCAATTTTCCTGTCACTGAAACCAGTTGACTCCTTTGCTCACCAGAGTATAAAATTATTGTTTACCTCATCCTGATTGTTTGAGTCAACAAATGTTAATTCAGATAGGGAGACAAAGAGAGAGGAGGAGGAGGAGGAAGAGGAAGAGGGAGGAGGACGAGGAGGAGGACGAGGAGGAGGACGAGGAGGACGAGGAGGGGAGAGAGAGAGAGAGAGAGAGAGAGAGAGAGAGAGAGAGAGAGAGAGAGAGAGAGAAATATGTGTGTGAGAGATGTCTCAAGCAAACACTGTATTCTAACGAGCTGAAACAGATTTTTCTGCCATAATAGTTCTTGTACAATTTTTGAAACTCAGACTCAGATGCTGTCACTAGGGAAGCAACCATCTACAGCCTGCTTTGCTTCATACATCCCCATCCTAAGAGAAGCTCAATACTCCTGGCAAATATCTTGTACGGCAAAGCATTTTTTTTTTTGTAATTTGTATGTATTAAATAGGAATGGTAACATGGTATGTGGAATTTGGAAGGGATACGTTTTACCTGTGAGATTTTCAAATGTGATATTCTAACCCATTGTTCATATAGTTCAGATGCGGTAAGACCTTATAGGACTCTGGTCGCAAAGGCCAAAAGGATTGAGGGTAAGTGAGCCTTTCCCCAGACCTTTTAATGAAAGCAGACTTTATTAATTCACCAAAATTGCACAAGCATTTCTACAAGGATGGCTGTGTTATTCAACTTTATTTTATGAAACATTTGTTTGTGTTTTGTTAATATTTTTAAGAGCTTAAGCAGACGTGTTACTAATTTTAAAACAGTAAGCACGTTGTCAAATTGGCAAGATTCATTGAATATTTCTTGTCTTACTTGTACTTTTATATTCAATCTATCATAATAGTCACTAGACATCAGAAATTAGTAGCAAAAAGAGAAAACATAGAGAAATGCCTTCCTGTTCCTTCCTTCAGTTTCAGTTTCCTGAGCTTCCTGTTGTTCCATGAGATAAAGACATCTGTAACTCTTTTCTGCCAGAAGATTCTTTTCATACTATTTATTGCCCCCAAGAGAGTCTTGTGTCTTTAGCCTTCTAACTTCCATTCCAGAATCTTAGTTCTAGGAAGGAATGACTCATCATCCTTGGAGTTCTATTTTATGTGTAGACTGCTGCTAGCAAGCTTTTGATTGGGCTACCGAAATTTAACAGTTGGTAGTCCCACACAATTCTAGCCAGCGGGAGCCATTAGCCTTAATGAAGCAGTCCCCCTCACTTACTTGAATCAGATTGGCAATCAGCTTCCTGGTAATTGGATTAGTAGAATAGTGTGAGTTTCAAGTTTCTTCGTCAATTTGCATATTCATAAAAGTTCTGCTTCACTCTGATTTATAACTCTTTATGTATATTTACATGGGTGGATTTCATTTTACAAGTGAATAGCCATCCCAAAGAGAATTTGATTGATTTGCACTTGCTCACATTAATATGAATGTTTAAAATTCATAATTTAAAGATATGGATAAATGTGATTTCTTGTGTTCATACATTTATGAAAATAAGCTGTATTTTGTATGCAAATACAACTTATTATATACACATTTAATTCTGCAATAAATCAAAATGGTCTTTCACAGTATAATTTTTGAATATGCATGTTTTATAAAATCATGTTTCTGTGTATAGCTCTGGATACTGATAAGCTGTTTCTGAGTCTTTTTGTAATAAATGAACAATTCAGTGATTTTGGACTTAGAGTTCTAGCAGTTATTAGACTGCTGTTTACAGACTTTTGATTGATGTAGTGGTTTGAATGAGAATGGCCCCCATAGGCTCCTATGTTTGGATGTTTAAGCCCACTTAGTGGAACTGTTTTCAAAGGATTAGAAAGTGTGACTTTGTTGGAGTAGGTGTGTTCTTTTTGAAGGACATATGTTGCAGGCTGTAAACTTTGAGGTTTCAAAATTCCAGGCAAGGCTTCAACTCTCCCTGCCTGCTCCCAGGCAATCAGAATGTAAAGCTCCCATTCCAGTGCCACAACTGTCTTCTTTCTGTGATGATGAACATGGATTGACCCTCTGACATGTAAGCACATCCTCAACTAAATATTTTCTTTTGTAAGAGTTGCATTGGTGTCACTTCCCAGCAACAGAACAGTAACTAAGAGGTTTATTCTACCAAAATGACTTAAAAGATCCCTTAAAGGTCTTCTCACCTCTTATTTTCTAAATTTGTCTTCAGCTGTTATCCCTTTTAATTGAAAAGAGATGAGTAATTAAATATTGTGAAAATAAAAGCATTCTAGACTAGACATCCCTTTACTTCTTCTGAAAGCTTTAGCTTCTTTCTCAGAAAAAGAGACATAATAAATCTCTGCATGTTATTTTATTATTAAACCAACGGTATATATTTGTTATATATTGTTACATGATAAGTTATACTTAAAGTTGGCAGTTTAGAAGAAATCAATGATTTTTTTTTTTTTTTTTTTTTTGGTTTTTCAAGACAGGGTTTCTCTGTGTAGTTCCGGCTCTCCTGGAACTCACTCTGTAGACCAGGTTGGCCTCGAACTCAAAAATCCGCCTGCCTCTGCCTCCCAAGTGCTGGGATTAAAGGCGTGTGCCACCACCGCCCGGCCGAAATCAATGATTATTACAGAAGGTTTTCTTTTCAAGGTATGAACTTATGGCTTTTTATATTCCATAGTTCTGGTTTGTGATTTTTCCTGAGATTGTGGACCTTTTTAAAAATCTGTTGTCATGTGAAAATTTAGCCACTTACCCATTCATGTTCACCTGTGTGGCTTATAATGTGCATAAATGTCCACAGTTCTGTCTGTAACGTGGTGGGTTAGCTACCTAGTTAGGAACTAATCAGAAGGAAGGTTCCTGGAGAAATAGACTGCTTCTGACAGTTTGCATGATGCACTTATTATTTATGTTTAAGTCTGTTTTGTAGAAGATGGAAGCAAAGTGCAGTTCAGATCAAAGAGGAGAGGAACATCTAATAAGAGGAATTCTGGTAGATAGAATTACTGTGAGCTATGGTAGGGGAAGGCTGCCACCGAGAGTCCCCTCTAGTCATGTCATTTATTTAACATATTGTCACTAAACTCTAGTGTGGTGCTTTTACAGATATGAGATAATTGAAAGTAAATAAATATTTCATTATCACTAGAAGTCAATATATGTGTATCTATATCATCAAATGTGCTTTCCACTGCCATGTTTGTGTGCAAGGAAAAAGATGGTAGCTGTAAAGATGAAACATATAAAAAATATGAGGCATAGTTTTATATATATATATATATATACATATATATATATATATATATATAATGTAGAGAAGAGAAGAGAAGTCATCATATCAGATCGTTTTAATTGTTAACATGATTGGTGAGAGAGACTTGCGTTATACGTGACCATCATAAAAAAATCTGCAATAAATATTGAAAGCATATCCTATGCTTTTTGATAAGAGGTACTGGTGCTGTAATAACTCAGAAATTGAAGAGCACAAAGTAAGCAGGGATGCTAAGATCCATTTTAAGAAAGAGAGCAGGAAGGAAATTAGATCTATGTTCTCTATTTTTCCAATGTCATCAGATACCAAGAATAAAAAACCAAAATGGCCAAACTATGATGAACTTTGAACAGTGTCTTATAGCAGAGATAGAAAAAAAATGATGATTTGTGGTTGTTTCAAGCAGAGGAGTCCTGGTGAAGTTCAGAAATTTTGATTCTAGGGATGAACTTTCTGACATACTTGTGCTGCAGAATTGAATCTTCAGAAGGAATCCTCAGCTATGCAGCAAGAAGTAAAATGTACCGCTCACATTGAAAACTGAGCTCTTGTATATGTAGGTAGGTAATCTCCTCTAATATATAAGCTAACTTGACAACTACCAAAATGACACTCCCTTTTTGTAGATTCTGCATAGAGGTAGGGTTTATATTTGTGAATTTATGGTAATTTCATTAAGAAGCATACATAGTGAGATTTTTGATAAATAAAACTGCAGAGCTATGTAAATGGTTGGGAATATGTATTGGATATGTTTTACCCCGAAACACTAATTTCAACTTTATTCTAAAAAAACAAAAACAAAAACAAAAACAAAAATGTGATTAAATTAAACAGTGCTATCTTTCCGAGCAATGGTGGAGTCCAACAACATATTACCCAGCTAGTAACTTCTACCATACTCATTGATCAGTGCCTGGGGCTCAGCCATCATCAGAGCTGCTTCTTCCTATAGAAGATGGGAACAAATGCAGAAACCCACAGTCAAACAAAAATTCGGGATTAAGAGTCCATGGAATTGAAACACTTAGCTCTAAAAGGGAAGTCTCTATGAAATCCTTCCCCCACAGATCAGGGAACTCTGCAGCAGGGGAGGTGGAAAGACTGTAAGAGCCAGAGGTGGTGGAGGACACCAGGGAATCAGGGCCCTCGAGACAAAACAAAATTGGGGCACATATAAACTCACAGAGACTTTGGCAGCAGGCACGGGGCCTGCACAGTTCTGTACCATACGGTGTCCTAGAGCTGAAAGAAGTTGACTCAAGTTCCCATCCAAGAAGATATCTCTAATTGAATGCTACTTGGAATTGAAAAGTAGTTTTCTCCAAGGGAGTCTCCCTGGGAAAGCAAACCACTCTTACTGCTGGGCTCCCTTCCCAGTTGACGGTTGGTAGAAAATAAACTCAGCAGCATCTCTGGAGATTCTTTGTCTCATAATATTAATTCTTGGCATTTATTTTTTTAAACCTTCAGGTCCTTTGAGTATGTGTTACAAATTTGGTTTCAGGTTTTTATTATATCTCTCCTGTTTGTGCAAATGTGTGTGTGTCTATGTCTGTATGACGGTTTTTGTGTGCGTGTGTGACACATTTCTTTGTTTTTTTGTTTTTTTGTTTTTTTCCGAGTCTGGTTGTTTTGTCATATTCCAATTTGAGTCTGGTTGTTTTGTCATATTCCAATTTGGTTTTGATTTATCTTATTTTCTTTTATTATTATTCCTTAGATGGCTGTTTTTGTTTGTTATTTGTCTATGTTGTTGTTACTATTGTTATTGTTGTCACTGTTTTATCAGAGACATAAAGGGTGTTGATCTGGATGGGACGGGAGGTGCGGAGGAGAGGAGTAGTTAGCATTGGGAGAGGAAAGGGAAGTATAAAGTGTAAGTAGAATATAATGTATGAAGAAATACATTTTAAGTAAAAGAAAAAAAGCAGATGTAGCTCCCTGACTGCACTATTACTTTAAGAACATACGAATGATTGAAAGTTCTGGTAGATAAGTAATAAAATTAATAAATTAAGCAATAAAATTAATAATGACATATATATATATATATATATATATATATATGTGTGTGTGTGTGTGTGTGTGTGTGTGTGTGTGTGTGCTTGGTAAAACTGTATACATAACTATCTGTTCTGCACATATTTTTTCCACTGTATACTCTTGTATTTAGCAGATTCAATATCAAATTTTCAAGTTTTACTGAATCATTTTCTCTGTTCCTATGACCCTATTTTTTTACTTGTTCAATGAAGATTATTATATAGTATGATGAGGCAATATTCTTAAAATACCCCTTAGATTCTAAGAAATTAAAACTTATGCTGGAACTTACAGCCAAAGTTAATAATACACCATGCAGTCACTTAAGATTTCTATCCTACTGTGCACTCAAACTACTTGTTTAACTTGACTTTGAAAGAACAAAGTAACAATCAACTTGTTTTCCCAGTGTAATCAGCTTTTACAGCCTAAGCTAATGCCTGGCTACAATCTTAAAATATGTACTGTCCCATGCCCTGACCCAGAGTAATTGCATGTGTATAATTTGCTGAAAGCAGCAAAAAAAGAAGTTGGAAATAACTTCCTAAAATCTACTAGAATATGATCTTTCGGGGGGGGGATATTGGTTGATAAACAATGAAGTTTCTCAACTGGGTCAGTGGGGATCAATTGGAACCAAGAACTTAATATTTTAAATTCTAAAAATTTGTTAAGTGTTTTTGTAAAGTATCCCATTCCTTCTCCATGTTATGCTTTCTGTGCTGTTTAATAAATACAAAGCAAAGCCTATTATTGTTAGGGACAGACAAACACCTCCCAGAGACACATATAACACATACAAATGTTACTCATACATAGCCCATATAATAGGCAAACACACACAAGGATGTGTACACAGAGAGAGACATACTACAGTTGTTCAGCTCTGTACCAGTTCTTTGAGGAAGTCAATAATGGGGTGTGGAGTCAGCAGATAGAGCAAAGTTTATTTATTTTTGGCAAATCTTGTGTCTATAGCTCTTTGTTAGTGTATGACCAAAAGTTGTTGGCTTATGGTAATTAACTCCTGCTGTTCAGCATCTGTGATAAAGAAGAAATAAGGGTTAATTGGTTAGGCTCTCTTCTTTCTGGCTCAAGGATCTCTCCCTGGTCAGGCTAGAGGTTTAGAAACTTCTTAATTCTTGATGAAAGAGGGAGAATAGAAGAAGAAAAGGAAAACTCATTTACACAGACAACATGCACCGTTGCACACACACTCACACATATATACACTCTCGACAGCCCAACCACCTCTCTCATCAACTCCACAAGTATTTATGCGTACTTACATACATGCACACATACCTAATATATAGGTACCCATAAACACACACATATGCATATACATATAAACGAATATATACATATTTGGTGGATGGAGCTGAATCCCCCAAGCCACACTTTATTCCTTCTCTCTGGCCTTCTTATACCTTCCTAGACAAAAGTTGAATGAGAGAAAAAACATCTTCTATAGAAAATTACCTCATAGATAATATGTTTCCCAAAAGGGGACCTAACAGAAGATGTCAAAACTGAGTTCAAAGCAGAGTTTCATTACATAAGCTCATTATAAGGTCCAAGCAACAGTTTCACGTGGCCTTGCTTTATCATAGTGCATACCTGTGGCTTCATCCTTGGATCTGACCTGGAATGAGTGTTTTTCCTTGATTACAAATATTTCCCAAGTCTGTTTCTCTTTTTAGTGTTATTGTGAAAGCTCCTTGTATTCCTTAAGTCAGCCTTTCTTTACTTACTATTCTATGAGGAGTGGGAACATTCTATTCTTGATTATAACCTTACTACATATTTCTGGCAAAACAACTAAAAGCGGCTCCTAAAACTTTTCTAAAATTATTTGAATCAAATCAGGAACTCTATAGTCATTAATTCATCTAAGCAGCATTAATTCATAAGAGTTTATCTTCACGTTGATCTGCAAGGAATTTGTCCAATATGGTGGGCTGATGCCCATCAATTCTTAGGCTGTGTAATAGTGACAGGAAAGGCATATCAGAAGTGAGAAACAATCCTGGGAAAAAGTCTCTGCAGTACTTTTAAGAGTTCACCAATTGCAGGCCCTGTAAAATGGTGGACCATCTCCAGAAACTTCACTTGCATCACTTGCATGCCCCTACCCTTTCCTAGATGGCTTCTGACACCACACAATACACTCATTCACACACACACACACACACACACACACACACACACACTCACTCACACATACACAGAGAGAAAGAGAGAGAGTGAGACAGAGAGACAGAGATTGAGAGAGAGACATATATAGACAAAAATACATACATGCATACAGACAGACACACACACAAACACACACAAAGACACACACAAATACAGACAGAGACTCACAAGACACTCTTCAAGCAGATCCAAAGTCAACCTCTTAGAATAGACTGGCTGAGGATATAGGACATAGAATGAAGTAGAAAACTCAAACATGGACTAACTCCAAAGGGATGTGCTTTTATTTATGCATGTGCAATAATTGCAACACATGCATTGTTGGCAACTCAGACTTAACCACCAATGCATTATAATCTACACAATATAGGCTAATTCTTCATTATAATGGGATGAGCCAATCACCTTTACTGATCAATTAAAACTGTTTAAAATTATTTGCCTTTTAAATTATTAATATTACTCCTCATGCTCTCAATATTTGTATAGGCATATTTCCCCAAATCCAAGCAGTTTATTGTAATTATACTGATTAATTCACCATTAACAAGTTGATGTTTGTACTTTGTAAGCAACAAATTAGGAATGGGTATTGGTGGTAGATAATTTTGCTTTTAGTATACAAATAATTTTACATTTATGAATTGTTTTTATTATTAATTTCCTGCAAATTTGGAATATTGTGATGAATCATTTGAAAGTTTGCAAATTGCATTCTTTTATGTAGCATAGGTTTATTTTAACCTAAGGTTAACAATAAACAATGATAAATTTGTCACCAGAACATTCTCAATTCAAGTATGTCTTAAGATGTTATTATCTGGAGTCAAATATTACTTTTTTCTCTCAGGTGATTACAACACAGTGTCAAAGATAAAAAGATAAAATTTTATGTTGCAAATACATATAATAGTCACAACACTTTTACAGCTTCATTATAAATACTTGTAATAACACAAATGACAGTACCACACAACAGCAGCTGCATTAATAACTAAATGAGCATTTGCTGTGTTTATTCAACAACATTCACATTTTAAATTTATATAATTTATAGGTCATGCAATTCATCTTTTGTTATTCAACTTTGTAACTGCAATCTATCTAACTTATCACATTTATTAAATTGTGGTCATAATTCAGTCAGTAGTGCAATCAAATATAGAACCAAAACACTCAAAAAATATAACTATAATACATGTGTAGAAAATGTTTTTATTGTCATGTTTCCCCTATCAGTACAATTTAAATAAAACTTATAGTTTATTTAGTATCTTACTAATATAGTGTTGATTAAAAGTATAAAGGAAGATTTGTGCAGGTTAAAAGCAAACACTTTCATTTTATACATGAAATATGAACATACTTCTTTATTTATTTACTTTGCTTTATATCCTGACTACAGTCTCCACCCCTCTTCCCAGTCTCCCCCTTTTACACAGGCCCTCCCCACATCTGTCTTCCAGTTCACCTATGAGAATGGAGAGGTTTCTTCCTGGGAATCAACATTGCTTTCAATGGGTAGAGCTTATCCCTTAAAGATTTGTATGGATGAAAACACATAGTCAAACTAGTTAAAATATGTATAAAAAGGTTGATAAAGCTTTGTACCAAGTACAAAACTTGACAGTGGTAGTATAAATTGGTAAGTAAAAGTCTATGAACATTTAAAATGAATACACACACACACACACACACACACACACACATATATATATATATATATATATATATATATATATATATATATATAGTCCCTGTTTCAGGAATCCCTATTCTAATAATGATTCATTTTCTTTTACCAGAAGGATAAGGACCATGTCTGCACAGGGTTCTGAAACTCTAAAAGACAGAATCATGTGGATATGGAACAGTTGGAGGGTCAACAGGAGTTGGTGGGGTAGGGAATAAAATATGGAGTGTATGCAAATAATTAAGAAAAAAAGAAAAAGAGAAATGCAAATTTACAAATTCTTCTTCAATAGACACCTTTGTGTATGGTTTCTAGAATGGGGCTAAAATTTAAACATTTGTATATGGCAGTTGGTTATAATTTTGGGAAAAAAAGAAAGTGAAAAAGCAAATTTAGCAGGTAAATGGCATTTTGTAGCTCAATAGGAATATAGTTATGACTAGTGTTGACAAGGAATTTCTATCTGTTTGTATAGGAAGAATCTCCTCAAGGGACATGAGAATCAATGAAGAATAGTGGATTTTATCAAAGGTTTATGATCCTGGTTTCCAAAAGCATTCCTACTTTAGAAGTTTCTGTGATGAAGAGTGATGTCTACAATTATCTTTAGACATAATGACAAATTGAAACTCAACATTTGATTGCCAATCCAATAAAGAGTGATGATACAAAAGCTAGATTATCAATAGTGTATTTAAACAGACCATTGCTCGACAGTGTCCAATGTATTCAAGACACTTGTACAGAAGTGGGAGATATCACACATTTAATGAAAGCTTTATTTTGGTGATACTAAGTGAATGCTGATTCAGTATGTTTATTCAGTATACTCTAGTTTAATTAAGTTATCCAGAAATAATTGTAGACATGTGTCCCAATAATAATTACATGGCAGTTAAAACTATGTGCATTCAGAGTATTAGAGAAAGTTTGTTGAGAATATAAGCAGGACTAAGTAGAAGGAGGAAGAGTAAAAGGAGGAAAAGCAAGATGAGGAAGAACAGCAGGAGGAGGGAGAACAGGAGGGGAGGAGGAAGAATAAGAGGAGAAGGAAGGGGAAATAACTTACGATTTGTATCATTTCCAATTTGCCAGATGTTTAAGAATCAATCTACTAACCCTGAGATCCTCTGTTTCATAAATTATGAAATAGGGATCATTAATATTATGGAAACATTTTAGGTTCACTTATTCTTTAGACATCAGACTCCACTTTAATAACCAAAGAGGAATTGTCCTATTATCCCACATTCTAACTTTGGGAGACACTAGTCATGAACCAAATTGAAGGAATGTACACCGTTCCATTGGTAATAGAACCATAACTCACATTATTTAGTAGGAAAAATGGGATCATGATACATGGAATCCATGAGTAAAATGATATAAAAGAATGCCTGAAAATAACATTTACTTGGTGATCTGTCCGAGAGCTGGAAATAAGGAGTGGCTGTGCTGGTACTAGACACAATCTTTCAGAATGAGGTTAGTGCAGGTTGAATTGGATAACATTCTGGTTACCATGGTAAAAGAAAATATAGAGCTTGAGATAACACCAGCATGACTGACAAGCAGAGGAAACTATAAACAGATAAAGCCCATTATCCTACCTTTCCCATCTCACTAGTGGTTTCCTTTTGCCCCACGTGCAGAGATTCACAGTCTCTTACTCAGAGATACAGAGTCTCTTACTCTCTTGAAGCTCATTTAAAATTGCTTTATCAGAATTTATTTAAGCTAACCAACACATATAAGAATAAAATCACTTCATGTTTGCTATGTGAGTAGAGTAACCTGAGAAATTAATTTCTACTCCAAATGAGTTGCATGTGTGCTGGTGTTCACAACTCAGTCATGTGACACCCTTCAGTAAGAGAAGCAATTATAATTTTGCCCTTTGTTTACCTGTTGAATAGTTTCTAATATATAAGCTTCCTCTGTGTTTATAAGGCAAATATATTAGAGTTCTCCATGTACATTTCAAATTTAATTTACAGGTATAATGTTACATCTGCCAGGTTTATTTTCTAAATCACCCACAAGTGATGAACAATAACTCATATTTATGTGAAGATCAAAAAGAGACAGGCAAAATAATATCCCATGCTATTAAAATACAGTAGAGCCAAAACAACTGAAGGGATTATATATACAAAATGAGCCTTTGGTAAAAAGGCATCCCTGAGAATATTGCTGTGCACATCCATGCTTTTAAGAGAAGAAAATGCTGATCGATGATATAAAGTAAGAAAAAAATGTTGTAATAATAATAATAATAATAATAATAATATGCTATAGCAAAAACATTAAACCTATTTTATCACTTCTTATTTTAGACATGAAATTTTAATTTCCTGACAAAAATACATTTATTTTACAAATGATGGAGGATGTCATGGAATAGTATTTTTTATACCTCTGTGATTCATGAAAATAATTTTAACACATTAAGTTATTTTCGGTGCACAGAAAAATGAAAGAAAAGGTGTGGTGTGTTTGTTCCAGAGGAATTTGGACTATGCTAAGCAGGAAGTGACATTTTTTCTTTTATTAAAATTCTCTAACATTTTATATATATATATATATATATATAAACCTATTTTATCACTTCTTATTTTAGACATGAAATTTTAATTTCCTGACAAAAATACATTTATTTTACAAATGATGGAGGATGTCATGGAATAGTATTTTTTAGACATGAAATTTTAATTTCCTGACAAAAATACATTTATATATATTATGGTTCCCTCCCTTCTACTCTTCCCAATTTCTTCCCACTTCCCTGCCATCCAGATTCACTGCTTTTCTTTCTCTATCTTTAGAAAGCAAACATGTTTCTAACAGACAATAATATATAAAATACTGTCATGTACCATATTATATTAAGATAAAACAAAATGGACACATTGAAATTGCTAAAACAAACAAACAACAAACAAACAAACACATGAAAAAGAGCCAAGAGACGACTCAAGAATCAGACATCCACTCCTTTGCACACTCAGGAGTCCTATAAAAGCACGCAACTGGAAGCTATATTTGCAGAAGACCTGATACAGATCTGTGCACGCCTTATGCATGCTGCCTTAGTCTCTGTGAGTTAATGTGAGCTTCGGTCATGTTGATTTAAAGGGGCTAAATTCCTTGTGTCCTCCATAGCCTCTGACTTTTGAACTCTCTGTCCATCTCCTTTACACAGGGTTCTCTGATCCCAGAGCAGAGTGATTTGATGGATATAAAATCTTTGGAACTGAGTGTTTCAAGATGTCACACTGTCTCTCTCTCTCTCTCTGCATAGCAACTGGCTTTTGTCTTTGTCTTTGTTCTATTGTGCTGCAGGAGAAAGATAATTCTCTGATGATTTCTGAGCATTGTACTATGAGTGTAGCAGAATGTCAGGAGTCATTTTATTATTGTATTTTTAAAAATATACTACCAGTTTTTTTTCTCTACACTCTCTGGGCTAGTCTCAGGATCCTTGTCATTTAAGCAGTGTTGAGTATGAATTCCATTCCATCTGATTTAATGCAAATCAGATATTGTTGGTTACTCCCCCAGGTTTGTGACATCATTGCTCTAGCACACCTTTCAGTCAGGAAAGCATTGAGTATTGAGACAATCTAACATATAATCCTAAAAAATTCATAAGTGTGATATTGCTCATATATTTGTTGGTTTGTGTATTTTGCCTGAGCTTTATACTACTGAACATGAATATAGACTAAAGATCAAGATAATAAGTTATATATTTTAGAAAGCCATAGTACATGTATTGGCTAATTTTATTTTGCTGTGATAAATCATTGTGAACAAAGCAATGTATTGGAGAAATAATCTATTTGGGTTTAGGATTTCCTCTTGGTCCTGCTAAGATACTACCACTAGTAATATATTAATTTTTAAATAGGGTATATTTAGAAGGCATATCCTACTCTTTTCTCCATTGCATAACCATTGCATTTAGTCACAATTCAATTTTAATAGTACAGTAGTTTTTTTCTGGAAATATCAAATAACACAATAAATTTGGGCTCATTATTTTAAAAAGGTAAATAAAGTTATTTTTGTTATTGTGGTGGCCTGAATAGGTTTGGCCCCCATAAAGTCATGTGTTTGAATGCTTGGCCAAAGGAGTAGCCTTACTAGGAAGTAGAACCTTATTAGAGGGGGTGTGACTTTCTTAGAGAAAGTGTGTCATTGTAGAGGCAGGACTTTGAAGTCATAGATATGCTCAATCTCTGCCCAATGTAAAACACATTGAATCTCTTCCTGGTGGCACTTGGATCTAGATGTAGAAATCTCCTCCAGAACCATGCCTGCCTGCACACTGCCATACTTCCCCTCCAGAATAATGGGCTAAATCTCTGAGGCTCTAAGCTAGCCCAAGAGTTGCCTTGGTCATGGTGTCTATTGTCAGGAACTAAAACCTTAACTAAGATAGTTATATAAGTTACTATTGATGGAATTTAAATGCAGCTATGCAGTTTGACATTTCCTTCCTTCCTTCTACCTTCTTCCTTCCTTCCTTCTTTCCTTCCTTCCTTCCTTCCTTCCTTCCTTCCTTCCTTCCTTCCAGCTTTGTCTTTTGTATATACCAGCTGGGGTTTTAACATTGTTTATTTGGTACCTAATAATCATACTTACTGATCTCCATCGAGATGTGCATATTGTCATAACACAGAATACATCCATATCTGCTGACTATATAAATATATGTATAATAGACAAACTGGTAGCTAAACCACTTTTCAACACTGGCTAATTAAATACTACCTTGAAAGTGGTGCTGACATGATAAACATGTTTCATGACTGCCATAAAAGCACAGCAAACACATAAACAAAGAAAACTTCAATGAAAATTTGCAGAAATAGATGGAGATTATAACTCTTAACTTAGATCACTTTTTCTATGAGTCCCACATTCTATTATACTGAATTAGTATTACTCGTCATTAACAAAGAGCTGAAAAAATGAAACAATGACTGTAAAACTATGCTGTATAATAGAAAATGCATTGTAGACATGGGTCATTAAAATTACCATAAATTTCAAAGAGAATGTAATCATTTCATGGTATTCTGGTTCCTTCTAAATCTTTCATACATTTAAGGGAGGGAGACAATCAATGTACTACTTGTACATTCATTTGCCAGGTGCAAAATTAGGAATGACCAGGTTTGTATTCTTAGGGAAGACGTTACAGTCCATTTCATGACTCTCCACAATCTCTGGTAAATGCCTCTGCAATATGGCTGAGGGGACTTGCGTGTTCTGAATTTTAATGTCCTTCAGGTCTGGCAGTATGTGAAAGTCCACATGAAGATATGTGTCTCTGAAATCACCACTAATTATGTTTGTAATAGATACAAAACTAATCTTTAGAGGATAAAGCAACTTAAAGTTTCCCTGTTTTCCACAGATTTTGGTATCATGTTTCAGCCCTAGAAATGATTCACATTTACTACTTTTAACTGTGAGTACACTGCAAGAATCAAAGAACAATAAGTAAGAAGCAGTCATGAATCCTAGTCACAGAACACATATATAATGCAAACTAGGAGGCTGGTTTCTGCTAGAATATAGACAAAATTCCACAGGGTGAATCATGCTTAGGTTTTATTTTTACAAGTCTAATTAAAGCCTGAAATCCCTGAGGTAGTCATATTTATTGGCAAAGATAATGATATCTTTACATCTCCAATAAAATGGATTATAGTTACACTACTGAAGGTTTCCTTATGTAATGCAGAATGTTATCACCAGTTTTTTTTATCTTGTTTTAGAGATGATACACAAGGACAGTAAATGTCTAGAAGAGTTCATTCTTTGTAGAGTCTCTTTAATGACCAACCTCCTGCCACATCATTTTTATCATGGTTGTAGTTTGTACCATTTTCTTTCATTTTTTTTTTATAATGAAATGCACACATGGCCGGATCCAGGTTAAAAAAATATCAGCCACATGGCATTGAAGAAAATACATTATAAGCATTATCTAGTTACTAATTACACTCTTACACAGCCTCATCTGTGATGATTAATGTACTTTTAGCAAAAGAAAAAAATGAGCCTTCCTGCATATGAAGTAGATTTAGGCAACAGTGCAATTAATCTTTTCATTTATACAAGAAAGTGTTTACTAAAAGTTTTACTTACTTAACAAACATAGATGAATTATCCTAACTGCCACTCAAATTAAACTCAAGATATGGTCTCCTTGTGTTTTACTATTGATTAATGTGAGCTAATAAATTTCTCAGTATTTGTCTTCTTCATGCTCAGTTACCACACACAGATGGAGCCTTAAACATCAGAAACATTTGAGGGAAAATTGATTACATATGCAACTATTACATACTGTTATATGCAAAAGTATCTTTAATTCACCAGATATAATTGTCATCTCAGAGACTTACTGCTGATAAACTTACCATTTCTAGATTTTTCTGAACTCTGAATGACTGGTTCAACTCAACTGCTCTAGCTCAAATCCCTCTCTAACATGGCTGATTCAACTTGACTTCTCTTGGTTTCTTATTGAATTACTCTACTATGAAAAACTGCTTCCAATCTCTATGAAATAAATGGTAGAAGCCAAAAACACTAAGCAGAACTGAATGAAACTGAACAGAACTGAATAAACTCAACTGAACTCAACTGTATTAAATTTAACTGCACCAAATTGAACCTCCCCTCTTTTCTTGAACTACTCTTAAGTAGCTTCTCTTTCCTGTCTGTCAAATCTTTCTCTGGTTCACCATGTTGTCTGCCTCTCAATTAGACATCAATTTTGCAGGGAATAAAGGTGTGTGCTAAGGGCATATCTATATTCCACCCAGGGCACTGTTATAGTGAGGTCAAAATAAAGTCATACAATTCACAATGCAAAGCAGTGCCAGACTTCTGGAAATGATTATCTTCTGGTTTCTAATAGGGCCTGGTCAACTCCAACTCCACCATCTGAAGCACATACAGCTTTTCTTCTAGGCTTAAGCTTTCTAGATGCTACTGTCCTTGGTGTCCTGTGGTACTATGGTACTGGCATCTTGAGGCCTCCATTGCACTTGAGTTACCCCTTCTCCAGTACTCATATCTGGCTTTTCTTTATGTGCTCTGACTCTGAACCTATAATCATGTTCAAATCTTCTACTTCATTCCATGACCTATATAATATTAGGCCTTCTATTTCTTTTTTTTCTATATTCTTTGTTTACATTCCAAATGATTTTCCCTTTCCCAGTTCCCTCCTCCCCATAAATCCCATAAGCCCTCATCACTCCAACCATTCTCCAATCAACCCCCTCCTTCTCTGTCCTGGTACTCCCCTACACTGCTGGATCATGCCTTTCCAGGACCAGGGACCTCTCCTTCCTTCCTTCTTGGGAATCATTTGATATGCAAATTGTGTCTTGGGTATTCAAAGCTTCTGGGCTAATATTCACTTATCAGTGACTGTTCTTTTGTGATTGGGTTACCTCACATAGGATGATGTTTTCCAGTTTCAACCATTTGCCTACAAAGTTCATGAAATCATTGTTTTTAATTGCTGAATAGTATTCCATTGTGTAAATATACCACATTTTCTGTATCCATTCCTCCATTGAGGAACATCTAGGTTCTTTCCAGCTTCTGGCTATTACAAATAAGGCTGCTATGAACAAATTCATATGGAATAACAAAAATCCCAGGATAGCTAAAACTATTCTCAACAGCAAAAGAACTTCAGGGGGAATCAGTATCCCGGACCTCAAGCAGTACTACAGAACAAATAGTGTTAAAAACTACAGGGTATTGGTACAGTGACAGGCAGGTAGATCAATGAAATAAGATTGAAGACCCAGAAATGAACCCACACACCTATGGTCACTTGATCGTTGACAAAGGAGCTAAACCATCCAGTGGAAAAAAGATAGCCTTTTCAACAAATGGTGCTGGTTCAATTGGAGGCCAGCATACAGAAGAATGTGAATTGATCCATTCTTATCTCCTTGTACTAAGCTCAAGTCCAAGTGGATCAAGGACCTCCACATAAAACCAGACACACTGAAACTAATAGAAAAGAAACTTGGGAAGACCCTTGAGGACATAGGCACAGGGGAAAGTTCCTGAACAGAGCACCAATTGCTTATGCTCTAAGAGCATTGATAGACAAATGGGACCTCATAAAATTACAAAGTTTCTGTAAGGCAAAGGACACTATCAAAAGGACAAAATGGCAACCAAATAATTGGGAACAGATCTTCACCAACCCTACATCCAACAGAGGGCTAATATCTAATATATACAAAGAACTCAAGAAGTTAGACTCCAGAGAGCCAAATAACCCTATTAAAAAATTGGGTACAGAGCTAAACAAAGAATTTTCACCGGAAGAATTTGAATGGCTAAGAAGCACCTTAAGAAATGTTCCACATCATTATTGATTAGGGAAATGCAAATCAAAACAACCCTGAAATTTCACCTCAAACCAGTCAGAATGGCTAAGGTTAAAATCTCAGGAGACAACAGGTGTTGGTGAGGATGTGGAGAAAAAGGAACAGTCCTTCACTGATGTGGGGATGCAAGTTGGTACAACCACTCTGGAAATCAGTCTGGCAGTTCCTCAGAAAACTTGGCATGACACTTCCGGAGGACCCTGATATATCACTCCTGGGCATATACCCAGAAGATTCCCTGGCATGCAGTAAGGCCTTCTATTTCAAGAGGGGCAGCACCTTGATCTTTGGCCTCTATTAACCTCTCATGGTTAAGTCTCACCTCATCAGTTCATAGGAAACTCTTAGACATTTCCAGTTCATAGGCTATTACTGCTTTCAGAAGGTATAGCCTTTGTTCCCTGTGGACCAGAGATTCTTTGTAGAGGCCCTGAGGAAACACTTTCCAGAAGATTTCCCCACAAAAATGCTGTTCTTCTCTTCATCATTGCTAATTTATCAGTTTCAGGTAACTACCATCAGTAGGAAAGATTTTCCTTCAATAGTTTTGTTCTCTTTTTACTTACAGTCAACTCTTCAGCTCCATCCAACCAGACACCACAGATATTTAAAGTACCCAAGGATACTGCCCAGAATTGGTTCCCCCCAGTGAGCTCTGCCCATCCACATCAATAATTAATCAAGAAAATGTACTTTAGCTTGCCTACGAGAAGATCTTATGAGAATTTCTTCAACTGAGAGTCTCTGTTGCCAAATGGCTGTAGTTTGTGTCAAAATGACATAAAACTAGACAAGACAATGGAAAAGAGAAAGAGTTCATCTATGTTACCAAAGGCTTGGTATAATGAATTATTAGTGCATTGTTCTAAACATTGGTAGTTGGAAATGGAAGGAGTAAATACCAAGTAGCAACTATCTTACAGAGGAATAACAATACAACTAGGAATGGATGAATAAAAGAAAATAGACATAATTAAACACATCTAACCAATAATATAACACAGAAACAAAATTCTAGACTATAGTACTTCAGGTGAGATTATCTAAAGCAATGGTATATTTTAAAATGAACAATCTTCAAAACCCTTATGATTCCTCCTTAGTGCCCAGAAACTCAAGGACAACACTGTGGCATTGCCATCAGTGTAAAGAAGAATGAAGTCTAGAAATTCTTCTGTTCGCAGTCCCTTATATCTGAAATGATCAGCAGAACACTAACCATCAATGTTTAGATGTGACAAAGACTAATACAAGTAGAAATAGCCAGACTAATTAATCTTTATTTAGATATTTTGTGAAATAATTGTAGGTTCAAGAATTTAATTGTTAGCCATTATGATTCATACTTTGTGCATTAAATCTTCCAAACTAAGGCAATTATAATCATTGTTTTGAGCATTGTGTTTAAAAAATACTTACACTAAGAAGCTCCAACTTAAGTGCCAATAAGCAATTTATTACTTGCTAAATTATCTCTGTCAATGAAAACACTTAACAATGAACTTTGTATCCACTACACCCTTTAAGAAATAACATGCAAGTGAGGACTTTTATTTCTCATGAGGTAAAAGAAGCCTCCTATATCCCATCTCCGTTGTCCTCACACAGAGGAAACCTTAACCATAAACTGATGTCTTCCTTATCGTGAACATTTCTACACATTATTTTACATGTTATATCAAACAGAATGTAACATATTTGGAAGGGTGAAAATTATATCACGAATAGTATATTTTATGGTAAATTGGGACTATAGTGTTAATTTTCATACACTTTCCATATTAATATAGAAATGATCTTCAGACTTTGAGAAACTCTACATATTTCTACTACATAAATAATAAAATTCTTTGATTTAGTCTCTCAAATTGGGTAACTCAGACTGTTATTTATAGATCTGCTAGCATAAAAAAATGAGTTTGAGTCTTCTATATCTCAGCAATAATAGTATTCTTAAAAATACTTTAATTTGAAAGATGTCGAATTGCAGATAATAATTATTTCAATTTTAAAATAATTTTGCCTTTCCCTAATCACTAATGAGTTGGCTAATTGACTGTGTGACTATAGTCTGTGTGGATCTTTATTTCTGTCATTTGTTCTACTTTGTTATCAATGCAGCAAAACGTTCAAAGGGATGATTTTTTTTTTCAGAATGCAGGTTGTAGAAAAGAAATCTTTCTTTTTCTTTTTTTCTTTCTCTCTCTCTTTTTTCTTCCTTCCTTCTTTCTTTCTCTTTCCCTCTTTCTTTCTCTCCTTCTTTCTTTCTTTCTTTCTTTCTTTTTCTTTCTTTTTCTTTCTTTATCCTTATTCTTTTTGCTGTTGTTGTTACACTGGACACATCATGACAACTCAGGGTTTCTTTATGCACAACCCATAAAATTTTAAGGACACTAATACCTAGAAATATATAGATTCTGTTGGCCTTTGATTGCTAATATTCTCGAATAAAGAAATCAGTGTCTATTTTTTATTTAGATTGGAATAAAGAACAGAAGTAATTCAATTGATACATAAAAATTAAGTGCTTTTGGTTTGTTTTATTTCCTTTGTTTTGTTTTTATGTTGCCTTAGATTAATTAAAAAAAAATCTTGGTGACAACACCAAGGGACATAATTTTTTTCTGCCAAACATGGAAGAAATGTTTAAGGAAGGAGAAAGGCCATTCTTCTATCATGGTAACAGTTATTATTGTGAGAAAATGAAATGTTTGGGCAGATGAGCACATGAAATTTACCATAAGCTTGTTGGGCTCTTCATGGAAAAGGCACTTATGGCAAGCCAAATTTCCTTCAGAAAAAGTAGGCAGAAAAGACACCTGTGAAGGCTGTTGGATAAGTGGCACACACATGTTGGTGGATACCAATAGCTTTAAAATCGGACTTGAATCACAAATCACACTCTACATGACAAAAATAGTATCTGCTACTAAAAATGTTGCCAACAACTGGAGGAAATAAAGTCATGGATCTCAGAAAAGAACATATTACTGCAAGTATCACCCCTAATCAAAGGAGCTATTCTTTATAGCTAATGCAAACCATCACAGAGAACCACAACTGGAGACAATGCAGAGATTAATGGATTCTGGGATCTTAGCTCTAGCTAAGATCTTACCTGGGATCTTACCGCTGCAGGACAGCTCCTGCATCTATTAACATGGACAATATGGAGGAAGAGGAGTCAGAAAGTGTGTAAAAGCATGAATATCAGGAAGTCTGCTCTGACACTATCTCTTCTGGATTGGCTGCCCAATGATGACCTGAACAATGGCAACATTGATAGACATCCTAAAATGGTAAGGGGAAAATCTAAGAGGGCCCTACTTCTAGACAAAGAAATACAGAATACCTACTAACTGGTTACTCAATACAAAGTGTTCATTCTTGAACCCATACACACAAACAACAAAATGGACTCAACAAGTTATATTTATCAATATAACTTTTGTATCCCTCTATATAAATATATGCCACAACTAATAATCAAAGCAAAACAGGTTATTGATTTAGAGTGGAGAAGATATGGCAGGGGAAGAAGAAACAAAAGTGAAAGTGATATATCATATTTTAATGACAATTTTATTGAAAAATTTAAAATAGTAATAAATAGTTGTCTAAAATAATTTGATACAGTTGGAGGAGAAGCCATCCAAGTGATTGTTTTCTTTATTTTAACATTTTGTATCAAAATACATGATATGGGTTCTTTTAGTAAGTTAACTTGTTGAAGTTTCCTTTTAAGCAAGTAATATTGATAATATTGATTATTTTGTATCAGTTAATTTACCTGAGGTTTGCAGTTGTTCATTTCTTTTTCTTAAAATATATTTTGGGTAATCACAATCCAAGATGATTTTTGATCCTTGGAACACATCAGTATATGATATACACAATATGTTTAGTGAGAAACATTGTGTGTTTACGCATAGAATTTAAATCACTGGGTTGAAGCTTGTGGAATGCACACCAGAAGAAATTAGCCCTGTGCCAGTGAAAAGTAAGAATATGACTAAAATAATGTTGGTGTGTCTACACTGGAGCTAAAAGTGAAGAAAGATATCATCACCACTCTAGAAAGAGGTGCCATGCAGCAGAAAGCAATAAAACGGAGTAAATAGTCAAGTGTTCCTTGTTTTATACAGATATACAAACAAGCCTAGATGTGGACATTTCTCACACAAGAAGATCTTAGCAAGAATTATAACAACCCTTTAAATGGAGCACGTAATTCATGAAGGAAACCTATTGGAATGTCTTGCGTTTTTAAAAGCAATCTTGGTGTTTCCTCAGACATTGTAATGGAAGGAGCAGTCAAATAAGGATGCAGATACTTTTGCAGGAAGATGCATACTCAGTTCAGAATTGAACTTTACTGATGATAGAAATGAAGAAATGAGGTCATCTTCTGTATCAGAATTAAGGTTAACAGTAGTTGCAACTCACAAAACTAATTAAAAAAACCAACTCTGATTGTACTTCTGTATTTGCTTATACATTTTTCTAGCAGGTAAAACTCTTACACAGTTAGGAGCAATGGCCCATACCTACCATAGCATTCAAGAGGCTATGGTAGAATGACTGTTCTGAGTTAAAATCAAGCTTGGTATATAGAAGATCAAGACTCACAAAAAGAGGCCTTATCAAAATAAATTTTTTTTCTGGTACTAGTGATTAAACAAAAAGCCTTTCACATGCTCTGCAAGAACTCCTAGCCCTTGAACTAAAAATTACAGTGTTTCTTTTAATGACAGAATAAGTTCATGTGTCACTGTATAAATTGCATATACCTGTGATTGTACTCAGCAAGTAGCTAATTTTATAGTGTTTTCTGGGTACAAAATATTCCTATAGCTGATACAGAGTTGCCATTTTTGCATCTCTTTCTGGGCTCTGCTGATTAGTAAAGAGCTAGCAGTAACACTCTCAAAAGAATTTGATAAAGCTGTGGCCTGTGTCAACTACAACATACCAGTAAGACATACCAACCAAGTCTGTAAAAGTGCAAAACTTGCCTGCCAACAGTGGGGACAAATCTATGGGACAGCAGATCCTGTTAGGACACTGAGGCTCAGGTAATCCATGAGTGCTAAAATTTAATCCCAAAGTTATCACCTCTGGAGTGAGAAGCTGAGTTTGAAATGATATCCTTGAACTATCCTTGAACATTTAAGATATGCTCCTATCTTAAATGGATGAAGAATATAGACACAGTAATTGTTCTCTGCAAATGAACCTAGTGATGCCACATAGTAGCTAGGAGAATGAATATGAAAGAAGCATACACATGGCAATCTGTGCTTGAGATAGCAAAGTTATATTCATAGAGTTTTGACTTTCTCTAAAGCATTTTTTAAAAGATCTAAAGAATGTATTACTTAAAGATGAAAGTAAAAACAAATTATTGGATATGTTTATTCAGTGCTATCTTACTCATCTTCCTCACAAATGTTTTATTGTAATCATAAATACCCGTGTTTTCACTAAGCAAATTTCTAAATTCAAAGTAATCATTGCCCTCTTAATGTAGCAGACAATGTATATTCTAATCAAAATGATTATTAATATCTACACGTTTATATGTCCTACAACATGTCATATGTCTTGGGAAATGAATAAATGACAGAAAATATCAAAAAAAAAAAATAAAAGAACATAGAGGTAGACCATAGTTGTGATCTTCTAACAATGGTCAGTTGGAACTTCAGTGAAGGAGCATGTGTGCGTGCAAACACACACACATGCATACACACAAACACACACACACTCACATGCACACACCTTAATGATCAGAGCCTTGTAGAAGATAAAGGTTGACAAAGAATGAGAGATGAATGTCTGGTATATTCACCCCAGAAAGATGTCATTGTATCACACGCATCTCTTGGACACTGTAATTTCACACAGCCAAGCTGTAATCCCGGCGGAAGCTGTGTGATATTTACTGGGAAAAGCCTTGTTTGGCAGGGCTGTCCAAGGTGAATGTCGCTGTGGGCATCCTTGGCTGGAGATAGGGCTGAGCTGAATTTCTCATGGCAAGCTTTGTCTGTGTGACCCTTTTTTCTGACCTGTTCTTTTACTTACAAGATGTCCCTGCTAGCCGGAGGTGCGAGCATCCAGGCGTGATGGTTCACTGAAAGTTTATTCTTTGAGCTACAGCACTGGCCATGATTTATCTTCTAGAGATCCATTGCTTTGTTTTTGATCAGCTGTACAGTTATTACCTAGATACATTAAAGAATTAACCTCCCAACAATTTATATTATTTGTATAGTTAGGTGGCTTTGACACTGTGACATGGAAAGCATCAGTTAAGTAAAGTTTCTAAGTAGGCCTGAGGGAGTCTCACAAGAAGAAAGCAAACATAGTGTTTCCAAGGACTCTTTAACTACTAGTTTATCATTAACTACAGAGGGACGCGATGGCTTTGTATGTATTCTCTAAAGTTCATACCTGATTGATTTTGTATTTCCTTGTGCCAGGTACTCATGGTAACCATTCTTTGTAAACATTTCACTGGATACATTTCTTCTTCAGTAATGTAATACCAACTTGTGTGTATAAAAGTTCCTGCCTCAGGCTGGGCGGTGGTGGCACACGCCTTTAATCCCAGCACTTGGGAGGCAGAGGCAGGCGGATTTCTGAGTTCAAGGCCAGCCTGGACTACAGAGTGAGCCCAGGACAGCCAGGACTACACAGAGAAACCCTGTCTCAAAAAACCAAAAAAAAAAAAAAAAAAAAAAAAAAAAAAAAAAAGTTCCTGCCTCAGAACAGTAAAGTGCATTCAGACGCATTCAGATCTTGTGTGTGTCTGTCTGTCATTTCACACCGCGACCAGTGCCTTCCTGCATACCAAAGACCCTGATTCCCCCACGTGTGTCCCGACTGTGTCGGTCCGTGGCATCATTGAACATTTAATATAAATTGGGGACTATAAAAGTTTTTTAAAAATTCTCCAGCAGTTTCTACTCTTTTTGTACCTTTGAGCTTCTTGCTTTCTTTGTAGTTTTTACAGCTTTCTTCTCATGACAGGTTCTTCATTTCTAAGCTAGAGTATTTCTTAAGTTTTCATCCCTTCCACAGGCGGTTCAAGGCCATCAGTGCAGCGGTTTTCCTGTCTTCATTCTTCTGTTTGCCTCGGAGAAAAGAACTCTGATGCTCTTTACATCTTTTCTTTCTTTTTTTTTACTATTTTTTCTTTCTTTCTTTCTTTCTTTCTTTCTTTCTTTCTTTCTTTCTTTCTTTCTTCCTTTCTTTCTTTCTTTCTTTCTTTCTCTTTCTTTCTATAATTTTGATATTTTAAACCTTTATTTTGGTTAAAACCACATAAATTATACAGGATTATGTCTTTTATCATTTCGTTGTATTGTTTATTCATGGTCTTCAAATCAATCGGCTGGTTAAAATTGGGCCAATTGTTTTCTCTACATGAGATTTTTGCAAATAGTTAAAGCTATTAATGTGGGATCCAAGATTTCTTAAGACAAAAATAAAAGAAACTATCTTGTTTTGAATTTTACATTTGAAAGACCCTCATCAATTTAATAGCATTGTACATATCTAGATAAAATTTCTAATTACTTTGATCTACAGAAATAAGTGATCCCCTCCCCCCCCCTCCGTGTGGACAGGAAAGTGAAGGGAAAGAGATGTATAGCTTGGGCTGGTGAATTTGGACATGCTCAAAGAATAAGTCAATGCAGGAAAGACGGAAAGTCTAGAAAGTCATCTAGAAATATCCTAGTGTAACATTTTTATACTAGGACATAGATATAAACATGAATTATAAAAAACAAAACAAAACAGAAGGTAATAGAATTCTTTGATGTCATAGTGCTAATGAAGATACATAAGGAAATAATGAGGATGGCCAGCTTTCTCTTGACATTGATCCCCCAAATGATATATTACAAAATTCTCCATATACGCAAAACTAGTTTTTGATGAGCAACAAGCAATCAAATATGTTAAACAACAGAACTCTTTATCGAGTGTTTCATAGAACAGTATAATAGCTTACTAATATGATGTTGTCTGTACAGACGTGTTCTCCATGTAGATTCCATTTCCTATGTGAAAGAAAAATAGAATTCACCTGGGACTGACTCTTTTAACTAATATTTCCTACCCATCTATCTCTTCTCTTCCTATTTTATCTTTTGCTCTTGTTTCTTAACACTGCCACTCTTTTACTTCATTATTTGGCCCACTTCCCTATAAGTTATGAGACTATTTTTCTTATGTTGAGTGCAAATGGAAGTCCAATGTCCATTTTTGCACTTCATTATAACATTTTATTAGTTTATTGATACCCCTTTACAAGATTGACGTCTATTTACCTCATTTGCCTTACCCAGATTTACTCACTTTCCCACTGTTGTGTGAGACTATACACCTGGATAGATGCAATCAAAGATCTCACCCCAGACTGAAAACTGGAGATAGAACAAAGTGCAGATGATTTTCTGACTTGGTGACTTTTATTAGGATGCTTTCGGGAATAAGGGCAAGGGGTCACAGGAACAGATGCGACTCAAAGACAACAGCATCACCATAGCTCATTCCAGTATGTGTGAGAGTTCCCAAAAAGTAGAAACCTGAATTACATGGCATAATCTACTAGGCAACAGGGTAGAGAGTTCCTTTTCTCTACTCAGTTGGCTACTCAGTTGGTATGAGTCTTTTCCAGGAAGTTTAGCTAGTTTTTATTTTTTCTAGGTTTCCATCTGGTCTGTTTCTTTCAGCCTCTTTGGCTGATCACTACCTCTTCCAAAGGCCTGTTCTTTTCTGAGATTTTTCCTTTGCAGCTTGGCTTAAATTAGCCGCTTAGACACTATTGAGGAGGGAAAGGTCTAGAATATCTGGTCAGTGTATGGGCTTTCCTGAAGCTATTTTCAGGTGTTTCCTTCCTATTTGAAGGGAGATTCCCTAAGCATGAAATGTTCTACCTCCCTCTAGAACATTCTGTTGCTTCATCTCCTTGTAAAATCCCATATAAAATATATTTTTGTTTTACTCTCCCTTTGTCAACTACTCTGGTTTTAAGAAGTTTTCCACTATAATATAACGTTTCAACTTCAGAGGAAACTGCTACACAACACCTATCAAAGCTAATCTCGTGTCATGGCCAGCAAAACCACTTTTTTTTCTGCTTAGATATTCTTGGATGTGTATCCATCTAATGGAGAAGGTTATAAATACCAGGGACTAAGGGACTACACTGTGAAAGACAACCATGTTTCCATTTCCCTGAATCAAATAACTGCAAATAAATTCACATCCAGGGTAGGGTTTCAAGCCGAACTATCACCTTCACCCTGAGATTTGGTCTAACATGAATTTCCATGGTTTTTGTCCCATTGTGTCACAACTCCTCTGATTTCATATGTGTAACTATCCTGGTGTGTCCCAAAGGTACTGTTTTCTCTCAATAAACCATAGCTTCCGGATCTTGTACTTTTCCCATTCCATCCTCTGTAATAATTTCTGAGTCTTGGGAGAGTTACATGATGCCTGTTCAATTTATGTTTGACCACTCTGTAATCTCTCAATTTCTAAACCTTTGCTGCTTACAGGTCTCTTTCTTAGTCATCTACTATGCAAAGAATCTTCTCAGATGAGTGTTGAAAAATCTATAGGCATAATCATAAAGCATTGGGAGCTATTTTAATACTATGAACATTTAGCAAATAGTAGTTGGTAATCCCTCAATCACCATGATCTGTCTAGCTAAAGTTCTCTGGCTGGCAATGGTACCCAGAATAAGTTTCACTACGTGTAGAAGATCTTAAATGTAATGAGAAAATAGTTAATCTTGTAAAATTTGTGCCACTATTACTAGAGCCATCTCCTGACAGGGCAGTTATTATTGTCACTTGCAGGGTTCACAACTGGGTATGAATGATACTTACTATTGCTATACTATTGCTGGTTCCAGGTTTCAGTGGGATGCATATCACTCTCAGAGTCTATGAAAGCTAATTAAGATGGTTAACAGTATCAGCCTGAGTTTTTTCCCAGTCTATGACTTTCATGGTGTCCATTTTTTCTTTTAAGAAATGTTTCATTAGTTGATGGTTTTGGCCCTGGGAGCTCTGGGAGTACCGGGTGGCTCATACTCTTATTCCTCCTGTGGTGCTGCAAACCCCTTCAGCTCCTTGGGTCCTTTCTCTAGCTTCCCCATTGGGGACCCTGTGCTCACTTCAATGGCTGGCTGAGAGTGTCCCCCTCTGTATTTGTCATGTACAAGGAGAGCCTCCCAGGTGACAGTTATATCCGGCTCTGGTCATCCAGCACTTGTGGGCAGCCACAATAGTGTCTGGGTTTTAGAACTGTATATAGGATAGATCCCCAGGTGGAGTAGTCTCTGGATGGTTTTTCCCTCAGACTCTGTTCCACCTTTTGTCTCTCTATCTCCTTCTGTGGGTATTTTTCCCCTTTCTACAAAGGAGTTACCCATGGCTCCAGACATATAGGCAGCAGAGGATGGTCTTGTTAGAGACCAAAGGGAGGAGAGGCCCTTGCTCCTGAAAAGACTTGATGCCATAGTGTAGAGGAATATCAGGCCAGGAAGCAGGGGTGTTAGGGGGCGGGGGGCTGGATGGTTGATTGGGGAAGGGGAGTTGGCTTATGGGATTTTCAGGGGAGGGGGGAATCAGGAAAGGGGACAGCATTTGAAGTGTAAATAAAGAATATATCTAATTAAAAAAGGGAAAAGAGACATATTCTTTGCTAATAAAAACAGAAATGTTTCATTGATGTTGATTGGTCTTGTGGGAAAGTGTTTTGCCTATTTATTATTGAATGTTTCTGGTTCAATTAGCAATAAACACATCATGTCAAAAGATTTGGTCATAAATTCACTGAATGTTTAAAACTAGTAAAGGCTTAATATATGAGGAAATCTTTAAAATTAGATATATAGTTAAATAATTAAATGACTGATTTTGTGTTCTTACTTTCTCCTCTCTACTCAGACTTACTTGACATGAAAGAGGAGATAGGCCATTCTTCTGTTTATGTTTGCTTTCTTGTAGAGTGTACATGAAGGTTCTGAAGATTCTTTTGTTTGGTTTTTGTCTTATGTTTTTAATCCCATAGTTTTCTGTGTCTCTAATTTTCTTTGACTCCAAGTCTATCATATATTTAGATAAAAGAATACATTGCTACCACTACTTTCTTCCTTAAATCTTCAAGAACTTAGCTTCTTCTTTTACTGTTTGATAGTCTTATATATTTATTTTCGATATGATACTTAGGGTTTTAAAATCATACTTATAGAGCCAGGCGTGGTGGCGCACGCCTGTAATCCCAGCACTTGGGAGGCAGAGGCAGGCGGATTTCTGAGTTCGAGGCCAGCCTGGTCTACAGAGTGAGTTCCAGGACAGCCAGGACCACACAGAGAAACCCTGTCTCAAAAAACCAAAAAAAAAAATCATACTTATAAAGAAGAATAAAGAAAAAAGTCTCATCGCCTTGAAAGCAGAAGTTGAATGGGAATTGTATTCATTATCTTTCAAGTTAAGTAGATTGATTCTTAAGTACCTTTATATAATAAATGGTAACAGTCTTAATGGCAAAAAAATCAAAGAAAAAAAGAAGAAGGGTTTTTTTGTTAAATAAAAATTATCAAATATTTTCCAGGACTCAGAACAACAATATATACACTTAAGCCTGCAAATAAAAAAAAATGCAATGGCTGATATTACGACAAGAGCAACACTTGACCTGGTGCTATTTCCCCTTTCCCATGCTTGAATACAAATACTTCTATTTCCTCTCTCTCATTTTCTGTTCAGAAATGAAAACTAACAATCTCAACAAGGAACAGACATGAATATGCAAAGATGAATTAATTTATTGACAATGAATACAAACCCTCATTTTAATTTTTTAATAATTATACAGAGAAATTGCATTTTCCTCTAATGTGGTGAGTCTTGAAGAAGATGAAAGTGGAGCTCTTGGGGAGGGAATAGGCTGTCAGCTATTCTGCTGGGCTAGTCAGGAAGAAGTTCTAGTGATGGGCATTTTTAGTTTGCAGAGAGGACGCTGCTCAATAGACTGACAGCAGCAGAGACAAGCAGGGAGCAATTGTCACACCTCTTTCTGATAAGTCAGCAGGTTAATTAAAGGCAATCAATTTAGCGACAAATAAAAGAGAATTGCCAGGATTGTTTCAACACAAGAGACAAAAGGCAATCTATTCAGGAGTCAGTCGTCTGTGCCAGTGTAAGAAAACGTGGAAGGAGAATGTTCCTGATTAGATATCCTAAGACTGAATAAAATAACTAGCATCTTAGAAATATATTTTAAGATGTTATTTCTTATTTTATGAGTTGTTCATATCTTGTGTGATTTTTGACCATGATTTCAATTTTAAAGGCAAGTATATATGAGTCTATTTGTGGGTGGGGTCTGAGGTGTTGCAACCTGCCTCCAGTTCTTCTTCCCTTTGACTCTGAGGTCCAGAGGCAATGAGACCCACCAGCTTCCTGCTTCTGCCACTAATTTTCTCCTGACCATTGGCCATGTCTTCTCCATCATGAATGAACTACATATATGTTACCCATAAGCCAATAGGAGCCATTTACCTTTAATTGCCTTTGTCCAACTATGTTGCCACAGTAACCCAAAGACAGAAATAGGTGTGGACCACTGAGGACTCTGTACAGTTAATCCTACCTTGTGGATCCTATGCTTTTGCAACTGGTTTCTGTGAGGAATGTGGATGAATGTGTAACCTTCAGCTAATAAAGTCCTCGAATGATGTAAGAGAAATTTATTTAATGGCTCATTATGGTAGAGTTTTGGAAGACCAGAAAGTAAACTTTGGACTAAGCAGGTCTGGTTGTGAGCTTCAAAGAAGAAGAATCCCCTGTAAATTGGGCTGTAAAGTCTGAGCTCTAAGTCAAGGGAATTATATAATGAAGAACTAGAAAATTAAAGAACTACAAACACACATATACAGACGTGACATACTTTATTCATTTCAAGTGAAGGCAAACAGGTTGGCATTCAAATACACTGGTCAGCAAACAGACACACAGCAAATGTAAACCCACATTTGGGTTCAACTTTAGAACCATGTAGAGTTGGATTTTTGCCAAAGATAATTCATATATAATTTAGGATTACATCATATATATATATAAAAATCATGGCTCCATGGGTATCCAATATCATCCCCCAGAAACATCCTATCCCATCCCCTGTTCTCCTGCTTCTATGCCCCCATCCACCTACCCACTCCCACCTTTCTGCCCTCCCATCCCCCTACACTGGGGCATCAAGCCTTCACAGGATCAAGGACTTTTTGTTTCCATTGGTGCCAGATAAGGCAATCTTCTGCTACATATAAGGCTGGAGCCATGGGTCCCTCCATGTATACTCCTTGGTTGATGGTTTAGATCCTGGGAACTCTGGGTGTTTGATATTGTTGTTCTTCCTATGGGGTTGTAAACGCCTTCAGCTCCTTCAGTCCTTTCTCTATCTCCTCCATTGCGGATCATGTCAATGGTTGGCTGTGAGCATCTGCCTCTGTCAGCATGCACTTCTTAGCATCCACAATAGTGCCTGTGTTTTGTGACTGTATGGGATGGATCCCCAGGCGTAGCAGTCTCTGGATGGCCTTTTCTTCAGTCTCTGCTCCACACATTGTCTCCGTATTTGCTCTCATGAGTATTTCTCAGAAAAACCGAAGCACCCACATTTTGGTCTTCCTTTTTCTTGAGCTTCATATGGTCTGTGAATTTTATCTTGGGTATCACTTGATCTTTGACAAAGGAGCAAAAACCATCCAGTGGAAAAAAGACATTTTCAACAAATGATGAGGTTCAACTGGCAGTCAGCATGTAGAATAAAGCAAATCCATTCATTGCTCAAGTCCAAGTTGATCAAGGAACTCTCCATAAAACCAGATACAGTGAAAATAATAGAAGAGAAAGTGGGGGATAGTCTCGAATACATGGGTAAAGGGGAAAATTTCCTGATCAGAACACTAATGACTTATGCTCTAAGATCAAGAATTGACAAATGAGACCTCATAAAATTGCAAACCTTCTATAAGGCAAAAGACACAGTCAAAAGGACAAAAGGGCAACAAACAGATTGGGAAAAGATCTTTATCAATCCTACCTTCAATAGAGGGCTAATATCTAATATATACAAAGAACTCAAGAAATTAGACTCCAGATAATCAAATAAACCTATTAAAATGGGGTACAGAGCTAAACAAAGAATTCTCAATTGAGGAAACTCAAATGGTTGAGAAGTACCTAAAGAAATATTTTCTAAATTTTTAATTAGACTCTACTGACATTTATTCTGTTCATGAACTAGAATTATATCATATTGTATTCTTGTAAACATACTGCCTAATTCTGCCACTTTCACTTGGGTGAAAATGAATTTAAAATGTAATATACTCATATGTTTAGCAGAAGAAATTTCAAGGCAGGACAACACTGAAGCCACTTCATGGTTATTGTTAAGATCCCACATTCAAATCCATAGTTAAAGAAAATTAAATTGTGAAAGACTGTGGGTGTATGCTGAAGTTGTAAAGCCAGGGTGCACATAGTATTCACTCTCAAGTTCCAGAGTAGAGATATAATACGAGGAGCCCACTACCTGCTCCAGTTGTCATGTCTTCCCAGCCTGTTGTTTTCCTTACCATAATGACTTCCTTTTTTTTAGAACTGAGAGCCAAGCCTGAGAGCCAAAACAAACCCTTTCTACTTTAAATTCCTTCATCCAGGTTTTACTACAGAGAGAAAAAAGTAAAGTATAGTGTTTATTTCCTTCATATATCCCCAGAGACAAAATTTTCTGCTATGGTGAAAATCTTGAAGTATTCAAGATCTCTTTACATTTTTCATTTAATTTCCTTGGCAACAAAATGGTAATGGGGTTGTATCAGAAATGCCCAGACATTAATAAGGGGATGGCATCCTATATTTTTATATCTTCTTTCATTTCTAAACCTCAAGTGACTTAAATATACTCCATTAATCACTAATGCTTTCTTGGAAGTATGTAGGTGGATGATTTGAACATTATTATCAACAATTAAATATCACCTTGGAGATCGTCTTATTTTTATGACAGAAAGGAAGAATACTTTTATCTTCAAAAGACTCATAATGAATAAAAGAGAAAGACATTCAAATATGAAAATATCCTCAAATACCCTGTCAATTGTCAATGGGATAATTGCACAAAATGAATTTGATAGTCATAGTGAATAAAGCACTCTCTTTAGAATATATTACAATTTTTGGGAAAATATTTTCAATAGTTTCAGGCCTGTTGGGTATGATTAAGTGCATTAAAGCAGTAATTTATTTATTATTGGATCAGAACTACCTCCTGCCTTATTCTGCTTCTCTGCTGCTGTGAGAAAACACTATGCAAACACAGCTTGGGGATGAAAGATTTTACTCAATCTTATACCCCTTCTAGGTCACAATCTGTTAGTAGGGGAAGCCTAGGAAAGAAATGGAGGCAGGGACTGAAGCAGAGACCATGGAGGAACACTGCTTATTGGCTTAGCTCTCTCTGATCTGAGAATCTACCCAACTTACGCAGCCCAGGCCAACATGCCTAGTGATAGCACTGGTCCACAGCAGGCTTGATACTCATACATCAATTAGCACTTAAGAAAATGGCTCATAGCCACAGCCACAGGACAGTTTGACCCAAACAATTCTTAAGAATTCTGAATTCTTTCTGCCGAAGCAACTCTATTTTGCATTAGGTTGACTGGGAAACATCTCATTTTTCAATGACTGAATTTCTGAAAAGTTTTTTACGAGTGAAACCTTAATGAGAAAATATCAGAAAGGACGAGAAAGCATGCAACATTTTGAAAAACAAATATAATGTCATAGTTTGCAAATGTGTGCTCAAGTATTTCAAGGGAACACTTTCTATGCGGCGAGATTCTTTATTTAGACAACGCTATACTTAAAATCTGCTTAAAAATATTAAAACTTTAACTGTGCCAAGAGGCACATGCCTATGATGTCATCACTCAATAGGGTAAGAAAACCAGTGCCTAAGTCCTAGTAAAACCTGGAATAAATAGATCCATACCTCAAAATTAGAATATGTATATATATATATGTGTGTATGTATGTGTATATATATATATATATATATATCCATATTTATATCAGTGCTTATGAGAAAGTTTTGTATTATACCCTCTCAACCCTCCAGCTTCCAATAATAATGCAGAGACAATTATTATTTATTAACCTTAGACCTTATAGCTTAGGCTCATTCCCAACTGTCTCATAGTTTAATTAATCCACTTATTCTAATCTGCATTTTGCCATGTGGCCAGTTACCTCTTCTGACCTGTCACCTGTTTGTTCCTCTGTGTCTGGCTGTTGAATCTCCTCCACCCGATTCTTAGCCACAGTACCTAACTCTGCCTAGATGCTCTGCCTTTCTTCCCCTGCCCTGCTATAGGCCATCAGCTCCTGATTAAGACAATCAGAAGGTGAGGAGTAGAGGGCTTATTAAATACTGAGATGGGTAATGCTTTATAGCGATAACAGTACCAAAGTCCAGATAGTATTCAGCTGTCTAGTGGTTCAGAAATCAGCACTGAAAGAATACAGAGACAACCTGTACACAGTGCTCAAGAAGAGTTTCCCAACAGTTTTGATTCAAATTAAATTAATCAGAACAACTGCTTGCAAAGTCCTTTCGTTTTCCTCAAGTAGCTCTCAAATGCTTCAAATTCATTTATGTTAGATAATGAAGTATCCACTAATAATTTTTTCATTTTTTCAAATAAGCTTCATGAAAAATGCAACAACTAGCATAAAGAATAAATATATTTTTCTCTTCAAAGTAATAAATAAAGAGGTTTGAAAAATATATTGCTTGGTTTATTCTTCGAAGTACAAAAAATACATGATTTATTGTACTTGAAAATGTGTCCTTGATGTGTATTTGTATATATAATAACCCTTTACAAAAAACCATAGGTATTACACAAATGCTTACATTGTCTTCAGACTATACCCTTGAAATTTTGGCTTGATCTGTAAATTCTTCCTTTCCTCTGTTATTAGCAGATACGGGTCCAGTCATTGTTGCAGGAAATTTGATTACACTGTGAACCCCAAGATTTTGCTATTTACTGAAAAAACCTGTTTCTAGCTGCGTGGCTCAGCCCCTGGCAGACACCTTTAAACCCTCTGGCTAGAATACAGACCTGCCCTTAGTATACATCATTAATCCCAAACAATGAAGGTAAAGTTAGTCTGTAAGAGGAAGCTCTCAAGCTTGAAAGTGATATCTAATTGTGTAGCAGACAGTGTGATGATTCAACGGAAGATTTGACAGAAAACGATATGGCCAACTCTCACAAAAATAGAGAGGAAAAAAGCTGCTTAAGAGAGCAACCCTGAGATTCCACCTCACACCAGTCAGAATGGCTAAGATTAAAAACTCAAGAGACAACAAATGCTGGCAAGGATGTGGAGAAAGAGGATCCACTGTTGGTGGGATTGCAAAATGGTAAAACCACTCTGGAAATCAGTGTGGCGGTTCCTCAGAAAATTGGGCATGTTCCTTCCAGAGGACCCTGGCATACCACTCCTGGGCATATACCCAGAAGATTCCCCTGCATACAATAAAGACACATGCTCCACTATGTTTATAGCAGCCTTGTTTATAATAGCCAGAAATTGGAAGGAGCCCAAATATCCCTCAAAGGAGGAATGGATACAGAAAATGTGGTATATTTATACAATGGAATACTACTCAGCAATTAAAAATAATGAATTCATGCAATTTGTAGGTAAATGGTTAGACCTGGAAAATATCATCCTGAGTGAGCTAACCCAATCACAAAAGAATACACATGAAATGCAATCACTGATAAGTGGATATTAATGAGCCCAAAAGCCCTAATTTCTCAAGGCACAATTAGCAAGTCAAATGATTCCCAAGAAGAAAGGAGAGGACCCTGGGCCTGGAAAGATTGGATCCAGTTTTGTAGAGAAACTGTGGGGGGAGGGGGAATGATTGGGGAATAGTTGGGGGGGAGAGGAACTATGGGACATAGGGAGGGGGGGAACTGGGAAAGGGGAAAGCCTTTGGAATGTAAACATAGAATATAGAAAATAAAAAAAAACAAAAAAAAGAAATTAAAAAAAAGAGAGCAGTAGAGAAAGGAAAGAAAGAGGGAGACAGAGGGAAAGGGAGAGGAGGAGGAGGAGGGGAAGGAGAGGGAGAGGGAGAGGGAGAGGGAGAGGGAGAAGGAGAGGGAGAGGAAACAGAGAGGGAGAGGGAGGGGGAGAGAGAGGGAGAGGGAGAACCAGATTGAATCATTCAGTTTGGAGAGGAGTTTCAGTCAAAAAGCTGACTTGAACCAGCCAAGGAATGATGGAAAAGAACTAGGAAGGGGTGAGCTTATTCAGTAGTAAGTCTCAGAGGATGGAAACATTCTAGGTCTAGGTTAGATTGTATAGAGGCTAGAAGCTTCCAGGACTAGGCCTAGGTTAGTAGATGGAGGCAGTAAGACTCATCAGGCAAATAAAAGAGACTTTTACATGTCATAAGATATATTTTTATTCTCGTTAAAGTGTTAGTAAAATTAGTATTGAAATTAGAGACACGAGCCAAGCAACAACATAGCATAATGGTGAGATGAAAGAAACCAAAATCAATGTCCTTGCCCTTAGAATTATAAAGCTATATTCATTTTAGGTACAAACCACCAGCATATAGCATGTCTGGCATTATCATAATTTATACTGAAAAATAAAGATTTCAAGTAACAAAAATCATGGTAGAAAAACAGGAAAAAAAATTAGTACTACTTATATGTCCTCAATTTTGTAGCACAGGAAGCTGAATAGCCACTTAACACTGCTGTAATGTCAGGTTTACCAAGGTGGTCGAGTGCAGAGGTAAATGACAGAGAATTTTGTAACTGGTGCTGACTTTTGTTATCTCACCCTCTTTTCATAATTGTAACCATTAAAATTCTGAGTGGTTTAAGAGGATAATTTGCCTATTGGCATTTTTATGCATGTCAGCTTTTGTCCCTAAATGTGATACTAGCTCAGAAAAACAATTATTGAAACTAAAATGCTGGAGTTTACCTTTTGTAACTAATAAGAGATTATGTAACATGCTGTTCCATTTGGTTTATGTAATGGATTACAAAATATAGAGAAGTACCCAGCGATTTCATGAGTTTGTGTCTGCTTTCTTTAGTCACTAAAAGCCCGCCTTGAAACTTTATTAGTATTTCTTTGATTGTATTCATAGAAAAGGTCACAACAGAAGCCTTCACAGAAGGACATTCCTTACAAATGCTCATAATGGAGTAACAACAAAACTACCACAGAAGAGAATCCCCCATCTGAATAGGTTGGGAGGACTCCCCAGGACTAAACCATCAACCAAGGGTTAAACATGGTTCCAGCCAAAAATGTGGCAGAGGAATGCCTTGTTGGGCATCAGTGGGAGGAGTGGTCCTTGGTCTGGTGAAGGCTCAGTAGATGCCCCCCAAAAAGGGAAATCGAGGTGGGGGGAGGAAGGTGGGAGTATGTCGGGTGGAGAGGCATATACTTGGAGTCAGGGATGGGAGGACAGGTTGGGGTTTTTCGGAGAGGGGGTAAACTGGGAGAGGTTTTAGCATTTGAAATGTAAATGAAGATTATATTCAATTAAAAAAAGAATAGGTTGGGAGGCTAGGATTGGTGTATGCTATAGGAAGCTGGCATTTTTCTTTCAAAATAAAGGTTTCTAGGTATTGAAATAGAAATCTACAAAGGTGAGGGAGCAGGGGGAGGGAAAAGTGCATGTGGGACCTTTGGGGGGTGGGGAACCAGAAAAAGGGAAATGAATTGTAAATATAGAATATATCTAATAAAAAAAGTAAAAAAAAAAAAAGAAATCTACAAAGGCTCAACATTTTTGGAGAAATGCAATGAAGGCAATAGATATTGTGGTCAAGAAACAGCTTTCTAGTATACAGTAAATATAGATTTGTTTTATTAATTGTGCAGGCTTTAAAAAGTCATTTAAGACAGTAATGAAGCAAAGAAAATGTACAATAGAAAACATGGTATCTGAACTCATCAGGAATGGTGAAAATTTATGAAATCCAACTATATCCAAAATAAGCAGATAAAAAGAATGGAAAAAAATAAAGGCAATAAAATTAAGAAACTGTAAGTGTTAGTTCCTTGTCTTGTCAATGTGACAGAATGCATTCTAAGTGCAATTTAAGAAGGATAGGATTTACGTTTGGTGGATGTTTTCAGTAGTTTTTTTTTCTAGCAGGAGTATATTTGGTAAATTCATGTAATAGGAAGTGATACCACCTATGTTCACAGGGTGTAGTCTCCCACATCCTGATGGATGAGGAAGCAGAAAATGCCCATGGAAGAAGGGCCTCAAAGGCTCATGCCTCAGTGATCCACTTCCACCAGATGTGACTGGCAACCTCTCCAGTGTCAACAGCTGGGCATTCTACAGCTAGACACATGACCCCCTGGAGGATATTTCAGATTCAAAGTATAACTTCTAGAAAGCAAAAATAAATGTTCAACTCTAGAATATTTCCCTTGCTGCTTCAAACATTTGCAGATATAAAGGGGGGTTATATAAATATTATAATGTATATGAGGTTTTGACATTTGTGAATCAAGGGATAGAACAACCTTCTCTAATGGCAGGTAAAACCTGGGATCTTCTCAAAACATTGCCTGACCAGAGTAGGTCCAAGGCCCCCTGAATGTTGTCTGAATCTAGCAAATACTATCAGGTTTTTTATAGATGCTTATTTCTATAATTCATGGATTACCATTTCATCCTACCTTGCTTAGAAGTTCCAGAACACATTCTGTTTCAATTTGTACTCTTCCTTGCAGAGTGATTAGTTCCTGATGAGAGGTTACACACATATTTATTAAGGAATATATCAAATTCAATGCTAGGATATCTTATCTTTCAAAATAATGTGTCTTCTGAGAATAAAGAACAGAATCACATAGTCAATGCAACCTTTAGATTACGTATTTATGCATAGACAATAGCTTAAGCTAAATCGTAGTATTCATTTCTGAGTATTTCATTAGTAGACACGCAGCAGTGTTAACATCTAGTGTCTACTCTCTGGGCCCAGACTTCTAAAAACATATTTTCAGTTCTTTCTCTGCTTGATTATAGTTTATCTGAAATGTCCACTGAATATAATATTATTCTTCATATGTAATAACAGTGATTTCCAGTATGATATGGTTGCTGGATGGTGTGATAATTCTGTCTAAAACAGGAATTTTCATGCAAATTAAGAGTTTAATAAACATTAAAAAAGTGATTGCATGAACCATATGTAATAATAAATTTTATCTGTTCTTTGTTATTTAGTCTTTATTCTCAGAGTTTTCACCTTTTAAGAGTCTGTAAAGAATACCTATATAATATGAAGAAATATATTACCAAGGATATCATTTTTGAAGCCAGTAAATCTGTGAAATCATCATATAGTTCTTCAGTTGATCTGTATATGCTCTTCTAATTATTTAATGTACTTTGTTTTAGTTATCTATGGCTATAAAGAGACACCAAAACCAAGGCAACATTTAAAAGAAAGCACTTATGAAGGGTTTGCTTCCAGTTTCAGGTGGTGAGTTGATCATATTGGCCTCTTGTGCCCATTAGTTCAGCCCTTCAACAGCAAGTTTATACCAACTGGTATTACATGTTTTGTCATAGACAATGTAATCATGCCACATTAACTGTTTTCTCTGTTCGTCCCAGAGAGATGGGGAATTAGAATTGAAATGTTTTTGACATTCATTTTCTTAATCAATGTTATAAATTGGAGAGTGTATTTGTTTTATTTCTGTAGGTATGTATCTCTGGAGGGTAAGGAAAAAGTGATTTGGTGAATCACGATATTCTTTTGTATTTTTTATTTCTATTAATTTAGTCCTTCAGATACTACATCCTGACCACAATTCCTCTCCCCTGCTCACTCCACCCCTCCCCTCTAATATTCAAATGTGTCACTCTGACAAGCACCAGATTTGTGATAATTAATCGTCACTGCCAACATGTTTAAATTTAAAACTAAGTAGGAGGCATACTTCTCGAGAGATCTGTGAAAGTGTTTCTAGACATATATAATCGAGGGGGAAAGACCTGCCTGGTTGTAGATAACGTCATTTCATCAACTAGGATCCAAGACTGAAGTAACACTGAAGCACAGAAATGTAGCTGAATACCAACATAGTATTTCATAGTTCCTTCCTTCCTATGGTTTTAAAGAGAACAGATACCTTATTCTCCAGCCACTATGCCTTCCTCTCCCTAGTAGACTCTGCAGACTCCCTGCTTTCCTTACCATGATGGGATCTCTACCCCTCAAATCGTAAGTCAAATAAACACTTCCTTCTATAAATTGTTTCTAATCAGGTATTTTGTCACTGCAATAAAACAGGTCACTAATGAAGTAAAAGTATTTTTTTAAGATTTATTTATTTTATGTATATGAGTACACTGGATGTAAACCATCATTTGGTTGCTGGGAATTGAACTCAGGACCTCTGTTGGCTCCAGCCCCGCTCAGTCCTGCCTTGCCTGCTCCGGGCCAAAGATTTATTTATTGTTATATATAAGTGCACTGGACCTGTCTTCCAACATACCAGAGGAGGGTGCCATATCTCATTATGGATGGTTGTGAGCCACCATGTGGTGGCTGGCATTTGAAATCAGGAGCTTCAGAAGAGCAGTCAGTGCTCTTAACCGCTAAGCCATCTCTTCAGACCATAAAGTAATTTTTTGACACATGCTTTATGCTCTTGGACTGAATACCTTTGTTCTAAATCTACATGGTCTTAAAATTAACACACATGTACACACACACACACACACACACACACTCACTCACTCACACACTCACACACAGGTTTATATTTCCAAGTATGTTATTCTTCTCCTCCCTTTCATACATGAAATAAGGTAACTGAGAATCCATTTTTTGTTGTCATATTTCAAAGCCTATAATATTAATTATATCCAGTTTAACAAGGAGCTTGACATATTAGTACATACTTGGAAAGTCAATACTTAGGAGGCAAAGGCAAGATAGTTTACCCTAAGTTTAAAGTTAGCTTCAAGGAAAGAATATCTAATATTCCATAATTTCTTGTTAAAAAATGAACTTTTTGGAGAAATAAAACCATTAACTGCAAAAGGCAATAGTAGAGCAGGAAAGTAAAACTTGTGCAATCACAGAAAATTAAATTGAAATGACAACACAAAATGAGGTCTAGATTGCACTGAAAAGATAAATGCATACTAATTTTAGGGGTATTGATATCCTTACAATTTTAAGAATGAAATATTAGGATCAGAATCAAGGAAGATGTGTCTTTTTTCTTAGTTCTTGGTGAAACTTCCAAACTTCTTATGGATTTCCTTTGGAATTCATTTCCCAAATTTAGCTTATCCTGCATGATTTTCAGTTTGCCTTGTAACGAAACTCTCTGTTCCCATATATTTGGTATTTCGTCCAAGTTTTAATCTAAGTGTCAACCACTTCTACAAAGGGAAACAAACTGTGAAAGGTAAAGGTAAGATTTTATTAAATAGGCCATAAACATCACAGACGTTCATGCATTAGTCACTGGAATTACAGACTTTCACCTGTGCTAACAGTGATGTAATTGTATTTAGGGCTGTGGTCTTCAACCATTGGATCCATCTACACAGAGACATATGTAGTTAAGAACAGCTATGAGAGCAGCCTAACAAAGAATCATAAGCTTACTTAAAATATAATGAGATGCTGTCTTGCAATTTTGCCTTCTAACTCAATACATGGTTCTCATGCATATAGGACAATGTTATATTAAAAATAGCTAAAGGTTGAACATGTCTGTAACAATGAATTGAAAAAATGGATGAAGTAAATATTAAAGAACTATTGTTTTAATAACTGGAATATAAGGCAGATGATAGCTTATATCTAAAATCCTGAACTCAGATTAGACAGGAAGATTACCTGTTCAAGGTTATCTAGGGCTATGTAGCCATACACTGTCTTAAGGCAAACAGACTACCTAAAATGTGAACAAGAAAAATAATTTAGTATTTTATATTTCATATCATGCTAACATTCTGAACAACAAAAATGTATAAATAAAATATTACATTTAAAGGTTAGAATGTAATGTGCTGTACTAAAAATCACATAGAATTGAGGCTGGAGAGATGGCTCAGTGGTTTCAAGCACTGACTGCTCTTCAGAGGTCCTGAGTTCAATTCCCAGCAACCACCTGGTGGCTTACAACCATCTGTAATGAGATGTGATACCCTCTTCTGGGGTGTGTCTGAAGACAGCTACAGTGTTCTCACACACATAAAATGATCTTTAAAAAAATACATAGACTTATGCCACATTCTGGAAGATAAAAATAAGATACAGATAATTTACTATCAAAATGCTAAAGAAGAAATGAGATGTTCCTCATAAACCCCCTGAGAAGAACAAAGCTGTATCACTAACTCAGTTTTTGAAATCCAAACCTTTCAAATTCTAAAGCAATCAAGAAAAAGAAATGGTTTACACACACACACACACACACACACACACACACACACACACAAACTCTAATAGAATGGTTTCACAGTGTAGTAAAATATTAATTCATTAATTTTTTATATTTGTCTTTTGAATTTCTGTTTGGGATTACCCAGGGAAAATTGATCTAATATATTATCAATTAACACAAATCAGAAAAAAATATGTATTATCTAAGTAGAATAAATAAATTGTGTGCTAACCTTTATAAAATAGAGACCTATTGGAACTTACAGCATTTGCAATGTCATTTAGAGCTACAAACTCATAGCAATATTTAGTTAGCAATCTACCAGTAAATGTATAAATTAACATATTCATATCATGAAAATGAAATTAAGTCTCCTCATCTGCAAGAGAATTCTGGGGTGCTTTTATTAAAGCTGCCATCATAAACATGTGGTCATTTTAATTTGAATGTTAATTATTCAAAGGAAAAGATGATACTGAATCTGTTCTTCATTTACCCTAACTGCATCTCGAATGGACACTAACATATTGGAAGCACAGAGGGTAACATTCATTTAGAGCAGAAAGTACTGTAAGAGAGCACTCCAGGGAATGAGCCTGTATGAGCAGAAGAAATGCCTTGAAAATTGTTCCTTTCAAAGAATTTCTTGGAATGCTGTGACCTTCCTTTCCCAAACCCATATCATTGGTACTAATGAGAGATGTTATAGTTTGAACACCCTTCACATCCTAAGGAGGTGATTTACATTAACCATGGTCCAGCAATGATCATTCAATTCTTTGAACATTTCTTCTATTCCAGGAAAACGTCTGTGAGAAGAGACAAAAATGTATAGAATAGGGGCTGCAGAAATGGCTCATCAGTTAAGAGTACCTGTTCTTGCGGAGGACCTAGTCCTGGTCCTAGAAGCCACACAATAAATAAGAAGCAATTCAGTTCCAAGAGATCTGAAGCCCTCTTCCAATCACCACAGGCACCAGACATGCAGGTGGTAGACATTTATGCATGCAAGATAAACAATCATACACATTACAATAAAATAAAATAAATAAAATAAAATAAAATAAAATAAAAAGCAAAGTAAATATAATATGAACAATAAAAAATTTATGGTGCAAAGACTGCAGGGAAGGCTGGGCTTCAAACCTTTGCAACATTGGGCCTAGCTGCAGCTTAAAGAAAAGAGAGGCAATTTTTAAAATTGACTTCCAGGACATTCTACTAAATTATTAATATAAAATAAACTGTTTTCAAACTATTCACAAAACATTCACTTATTCTAGTCATAGGCCCAGTAAGAAGCAAAAAAAAAAAAAAATTAAAGTAAAGAACTATTTGGAGTCTGGACAAAATGTCCCTATAATGTATCAATACAATCAAAGTTATATCCACTAAGGGTATTACCTTGAAATAAACATAAGCAGAAATGGCATGGCACAAAATTTAAGAGTCTAGAAAGTCGCCAAAAATTACAGAAGCTTAGTACACACAATTGGAAACAACTTGAATTAATGAAGAACTGACAGATGCACAGATTAGGATTCATATTGGTGAATATTACTGAGAAAGTAATAGCTGTTATCAACTCAGGGAGATGTCTTAACACACGAAAATATCAAGTAGCACGAAAATGTCCAACACACAGAGAGAAAAATGCCTAGAAGTCAACTACTCAAGTTTTCTGAGTGTAGAAGTAGACAAAATATACATATTTCATGAGGGCAATTAAGGAATAATGTTTTACTCATTTATAAAGAAATGAAGAAAGAGAGGAGTAAACACACTTAAGAAATAAATGAAGGAAGGAGGGAAGGTTGGAGAGGAGAGGGATGACCAGATGGAGAGGAGAGGGAGGAAGGGAACTAGGAAGGAAGGTGGGAGATATATATATATATAAAAAGAGAGAGAGAGATGGAGGGAGGGAGGGAGGGAATGAAGGAAGGAAAGAAGGAAGGAGAAAGTTAGCAATAGTAAAGAAACATCCAACTGTATGACCATTGACAACAGCCCTTTATGTAGAAGGAGGTGCTTTCCGGGCAGATGGGGGTGTCTCCCCATCCTGACCCACAGTTCTTCCCCTTGGAACATGCAGAGCAGTGAATATGGTAGCTACCATAAGATGCTTAAGTATCATACTTAAGCTGAATAAGAAAATACGTTTCCGATATTGCCTGCAGCTTCCCGCCCAGCTGGTGGTGGGGAAGCCGGAGGGTCACCCAGCATGCCAGGTGCTCAGAACCATCCAGCGGCAGCGGCAGAACCAGGTACCCGAGACAGCCCAAGCTTAAGACCTTCGGGGACTCAGGCCTGGAGTGGGAGTTGGGCACAGAATAGCGGGTGCACTCTGCACTCGCGGGGCGGACCCCGAGCTCCCTGCAGGCAGCTGCCATATTGCCTGCAGCTTCCCGTCCAGCTGGTGGTGAGGAAGCCAGAGTCAGCCAGTGTGCCAGGTGCCCAGACCCAGCCGGAGGCCGAACCAGCCTCCCATCCAGCCAGCCAGTGGCAGGGAAACTGGAAACCGGACCCAGCCAGCTTCCCAGCAGCTTGGGACCAGCAGGCGGAACCAGATAACTGAGATATCCCAACTTTAAGACCCCTGGGGAAACAGGATATCAGACAGCGAACCCTGAGCAGGAGCAGTGCAGAGCAGCCGCCCAACAGGCGGAACCAAATACCTGGGATATCCTGAGGTTAAGACCTCGGGGGACTCAGGCCACCTGTCAGCAATCTGTGAGCAAGACCCCCGCAGGACAGTGATTCAGGTATCCCAGTCACTGGGAAATAGCCTTACAACCCCACAGGAGGGTCAAGCACCAGCTAGTATCTACAGGACCAACTAACACCAGAGTTAACCAGATGGCAAAAGGCAAACGTAAGATCGCTACTAACAAAAATCAAGGCAATATGGCAGCATCCGAACCCAGTTCCCCAACAGCAATAAATATTGGATACCCCGAAACACCAGAAAAACAAGACTCAGATCTAAAATCACTGGTCAGGATGCTGATAGAGGAACACTTAGATAAATCTCTTAAAGTAATACATGAGAAAATAGATCAAAAGCTAGAAGCCATTGCAAGACAAACACAATTAAATCCCAGATATCTCAACACACCAGAAAAACAAGACTCAGATCTAAAATCACTGGTAAAGATGCAGATTGAGGATCACTTAGATAAATTTCTTAAAGTAATAGAGGAGAAAATAGATCAAAAACTAGAAGCCCATACAAGGCAGACACAAAAATCACTTAAAGAAATCCAGGAGAATATAGAGCAAAAAGTGAATCCCAATAAGGGGGAGAAACAAAAATCACCCAAAGAAATACAAGAGAACATGGGTCAACGAGTAGAAGTCATAAAGGAGGAAACACAAAAATCCCTTAAAGAATTACAGGAAAACACAAACAAGCAACTGAAAGATCTGAGCAAAACCATACAAAATCTAAAAACAGAAGTAGAAACAACTAAGCAATCGCAAAGGGAGACAATGTTGGAGATAGAAAACCTTGGGAAGAAATCAGGAGTCATAGATGCAAATATCAACAATAGAATACAAGAGATAGAAGACAGAATCTCAGATGCTGAAGATACCATAGGAACCATGGATTCAACAATTAAAGAAAATGCAAAATGCAAAAAGCTGGTAACCCAAAACATTCAGGAAATCCAGGACACAATGAGAAGACCAAACCTAAGGATTATAGGGATAGATGAGAATGAAGATCTACAACTTAAAGGGCCAGCAAATATCTTCTACAAAATTATGGAAGAAAATTTCCCCAACCTAAAGAGAGAGATGCCCATGAATATACAAGAAGCCTATAGAACCCCAAATAGACTGGACCAGAACAGAAATACTTCCCGTCACATAATAATCAAAACCCCAAATGTACTAAACAAAGAAAGAATATTAAAGGCAGTAAGAGAAAAAGGACAAGTAACATATAAAGGAAGACCTATCAGAATTACACCAGACTTCTCACCTGAGACCATGAAAGCTAGAAGATCCTGGGCAGACCTCATGCAGACCCTAAGAGAACACAAACTTCAGCCAAGACTACTATACCCAGCAAAACTCTCAATTGCCATAGATGGGGAAACCAAGATATTCCACGACAAAAACAAATTTGCAAGATACTTATCTACAAACCCAGCCCTACAAAGGATAATAGGGGGAAAATACCAACACAAGGGGGGAAACAACACCCCAGAAGAAACAAGATAGAAACCCCATCTCATCCAACCCAAAAGAAGAGAACCACTCAAATACAAATAATAATAACAATTCCCAAAATGTCAGGAAGTAATAATTACTATTCCTTAATATCTCTTAATATCAATGGACTCAATTCCCCAATCAAAAGACACAGACTAACAGACTGGATACGGAAACAGGACCCTACATTTTGCTGCATACAGGAAACACATCTCAGTGTCAAAGACAAACACCACCTTAGAGTAAAAGGCTGGAAGACAGTTCTACAAGCAAATGGTCCCAGGAAACAAGCTGGAGTAGCCATTCTAATATCAGATAAAATCGACTTTCAACCTAAAGTCATCAAAAGAGACACAGAAGGTCACTTCCTGCTTGTCAAAGGGAAAATCCACCAAGAAGAATTCTCAATACTGAACATCTATGCACCAAATGCAAGGGCACCCTCATTCGTAAAAGAAACTTTACTAAAGCTTAAAGCACACATTGCACCTAACACAATGATTGTAGGTGACTTCAACACTCCACTCTCCTCAATGGACCGATCAGGAAAGCAGAACCTAAACAGGGACACAGTGAAACTAATTGAAGCTTTGGACCAATTGGATTTAACAGATATATATAGAACATTCCATCCTAAAACAAAAGAGTATACCTTTTTCTCAGCACCGCACGGTACCTTCTCAAAAATTGATCATATAATTGGTCACAAGACAGACCTCAACAAATACAAGAAGACCGAACTAATCCCATGTCTCCTATCGGATCACTATGGAGTAAAAGTGGTCTTCAATAGCAAGAAGAACTACAGAAAGCCCACATACACATGGAAACTGAACAATACTCTACTCAATGACACCCTGGTCAAGGAAGAAATAAAGAAAGAAATCAAAGACTTTTTAGACTTCAATGAAAATGAAGGTACGACCTACCCAAATCTCTGGGATACAATGAAAGCAGTGCTAAGAGGAAAACTCATAGCCCTGAGTGCCTCCAAAAAGAAACTGGAAAGAGCATACACTAGCAACTTAACAGCACACCTGAAGGCGCTGGAACAAAAAGAAGCTAACTCACCCAGGAGGAGTAGAAGAGAGGAAATCATCAAACTAAGGGCTGAAATCAATCAAGCAGAAACAAAGAGAACCATACAAAGAATCAACAAAACCAAGAGCTGGTTCTTTGAGAAAATCAACAAGATAGATAAACCCTTAGCTAGACTAACCAAAGGGCACAGAGATAATATCCAAATTAACAAAATTAAAAATGAAAAGGGGGATATAACAACAGAAACAGAGGAAATTCAAAAGATCATCAGATCCTACTACAAAGGCCTATACTCAAAACAACTGGAGAATCTGGAGGAAATGGACAATTTCCTAGACAGATACCAAATACCAAAATTAAATCAGCATCAAGTAGACCAGCTAAACAGTCCCATAACCCTTAAAGAAATAGAAGGGGTTATAGAAAGCCTCCCAACCAAAAAAAGTACGGGACCAGATGGTTTTAGTGCAGAATTCTACCAGACCTTCAAAGAAGACTTAACACCAATACTCTTCAAACTATTCCACAAAATAGAGACAGAAGGGACACTGCCCAACTCGTTCTTCGAAACCACAATTACGCTGATACCTAAACCACAAAAAGATCCAACAAAGAAAGAGAACTACAGGCCAATTTCTCTTATGAATATAGATGCAAAAATACTAAATAAAATTCTTGCCAACCGAATCCAAGAACATATCAAAACGATCATTCACCATGATCAAGTAGGCTTCATTCCAGGAATGCAGGGATGGTTCAATATACGGAAATCCATCAATGTAATCCACTACATAAACAAACTAAAAGAAAAAAACCACATGGTCATCTCATTAGATGCTGAAAAAGCATTTGACAAAATTCAGCATCCTTTCATGCTAAAAGTCTTGGAAAGAGCAGGAATTCAAGGCCCATACCTAAACATAGTAAAAGCAATCTACAGCAAACCAGTAGCCAACATCAAAATAAATGGAGAGAAACTTGAAGCAATTCCACTAAAATCAGGGACTAGACAAGGCTGTCCTCTCTCTCCATATCTTTTCAATATAGTACTTGAAGTTCTAGCGAGAGCAATCAGACAACATAAGGAAGTCAAAGGGATACAAATTGGAAAGGACGAAGTCAAAGTATCATTATTTGCAGATGATATGATAGTCTACTTAAGTGATCCAAAAAACTCCACCAGAGAACTTCTACAGCTGATAAACAACTTCAGCAACGTGGCTGGCTATAAATTTTTTTTTTGATTTTTTTTATTGTATATATTCTATATTTACAATTCATTTCCCTTTTTCTGGTTCCCCACCCCCAAAGGCCCCACATGTCCTTTTCCCTCCCCCTGCTCCCGCATCTACCCCTCCCACTTTACTGTTCTTGTACTCTCCCACAATGATGTTTTGGTCCATTCTAGCACCAGTGTCCACTCCTTTCTTCTTGTGAGACATCACTTGATATGTGATTTGTGTCTTTGGTGTTCCAAGCTTCTAGGCTAATATCCACTTATCAGTGACTGTATACCATGGGTATTCTTTTGAGACTGGGTCACCTCACTTAGTATGACATTCTCCAGCTCCATCCATTTCTCTAAGAATTTCATGAATTCATTGTTTCTAATGGCTGTATAGTACTCCATTGTGTATATATACCACATTTTTTGTATCCATTCCTCTGTTGAGGGACATCTGGGTTCTTTCCAGCTTCTGGCTATTATAAATAAGGCTGCTATGAACATAGTGGAGCATGTATCTTTATTGCATGCTGGGGAATCTTCTGGGTATATTCCCAGGAGTGGTATGGCTGGGTCCTCCGGAAGTATCACGCCCAGTTTTCTGAGGAATCACCATACTGATTTCCAGAGTGGTTGTACCAGCTTGCATTCCCAGGCTGGCTATAAAATTAACTCAAGCAAATCAGTAGCCTTCTTGTACTCAAAGGACAAGCAGGCTGAGAAAGAAGTTAGGGAAATAACACCCTTCACAATAGCCACAAACAACATAAAGTACCTTGGCGTAACTCTAACCAAACAAGTGAAAGATCTGTATGACAGGAACTTCAAGTCCCTGAAGAAAGAAATCGAAGAAGACCTCAGGAGATGGAAAAATATTTCTTGCTCCTGGATTGGCAGGATCAATATAGTAAAAATGGCCATCTTGCCAAAAGCAATCTACAGATTCAATGCAATCCCCATCAAAATCCCAAATCAATTCTTCATAGATCTAGAAAGAGCAATTCTCAAATTCATCTGGAGCAACAAAAAACCCAGGATAGCTAAAACTATTCTCAACAATAAAAGGACTTCTGGGGGAATCAATATCCCTGACCTCAAGCAGTACTACAGAGCAATTGTGTTAAAAACTGCATGGTATTGGTACAGCAACAGGCAGGTAGATCAATGGAATAGGATTGAAGACCCAGAAATTAACCCACAGACTTATGGTCACTTGATCTTTGATAAAGGAGCCACAACCATCCGGTGGAAAAAAGATAGCCTTTTCAACAAATGGTGCTGGTTCAACTGGAGGTCAACATGCAGAAGAATGCGAATTGACCCACTCTTATCTCCTTGTACTAAGATCAACTCCAAGTGGATCAAGGACCTCCACATAAAACCAGACACACTGAAACTATTAGAAAAGAAACTTGGGAAGACCCTGGAGGACATGGGCACAGGGGTAAAGTTCCTGAACAGAACACCAATAGCTTATGCTCTAAGATCAAGAATTGACAAATGGGACCTCATAAAATTACAAAGTTTCTGTAAGGCAAAGGACACTGTCAGAAAGACAAAACGGCAACCAACAACGTTGGAAATGATCTTCACCAACCCCACATCCGACAGAGGGCTAATATCCAATATATACAAAGAACTCAAGAAGTTAGACCCCAAAGAACCAAATAACCCTATCAAAAAATGGGGTACAGAGCTAAACAAAGAATTTTCACCAGAAGAAATTCGGATGGCTGAGAAACACCTTAAGAGATGTTCAACATCATTAGTCATCAGGGAAATGCAAATCAAAACAACCCTGAGATTCCACCTCACTCCAGTCAGAATGGCTAAGATTAAAAACTAGAGAGACAACAAGTGCTGGCAAGGATGTGGAGAAAGAGGAACACTCCTCCACTGTTGGTGGGATTGCAAAATGGTAAAACCACTCTGGAAATCAGTGTGGCGGTTCCTCAGAAAATTGGGCATGCCACTCCCAGAGGACCCTGGCATACCACTCCTGGGCATATACCCAGAGGATTCCCCTGCATACAACAAAGACACATGCTCCACTATGTTTATAGCAGCCTTGTTTATAATAGCCAGAAATTGGAAGGAGCCCAGATATCCCTCAAAGGAGGAATGGATACAGAAAATATGGTATATTTATACAATGGAGTACTACTCAGCAATTAAAAATAATGAATTCATGCAATTTGTAGGTAAATGGTTAGATCTGGAAACTATCATCCTAAGTGAGCTAACCCAATCACAAAAGAATACACACGAAATGCAATCACTGATAAGTGGATATTAATGAGCCCAGAAGCCCTAAATACTCAAGGCACAATTAGCAAGTCAAATGACTCTCAAGAAGAAAAAAAGGAGAGGACCCTGGGCCTGTAAAGATTGGATCCAGTATTGTAGACCCAGAACAGAGAAATCGTGGGGGGGGGGGAAAGAGTGGGGAATAGCATGGGGGGGGAGAGGAATTATGGGACATATGGTGGGGGGTACCTGGGAAAGGGGAAAGCCTTTGGAATGTAAACAAAGAATATAGAAAATAAAAAAAATGATAAAAAAAACATAAAAATAATAAATAAAAAAAGTATGTTAAATATTTAAAGATACTTTAAATATATCTCTTTTTTTTTGTAAAAAAAAAAAAAAAAAAAAAAAAAGAAAATACGTTTCCCTGATGACTAAGGATGTTGAGCATTTCTTTAGGTGTTTCTCAGCCATCCAGTAATCCTCAGTTGAGAATTCTTTGTTTAGCTCTGTACCCCATTTTTAATAGGGTTATTTGGTTCTCTGGAGTCAAACTTCTTGAGTTTTTTCTACGCATTGAATATTAGTCCTCTTTTGGATGTAGGGTTGGTAAAGATCTTTTCCCAATTTGTTGGTTGCCATTTTGTCCTATTGGCAGTGTCCTTGGCCTTACAGAAACTTTGTAATTTTATGAGGTCCCATTTGTCAATTCTTTATCTTAGAGGATACGCTATTGGTGCTCTATTCAGTAAATTTTCTTCTCTGCCCATGTGCTCCTGTTTCTTTCCCACTTTCTCTTCTGTTAGATTCAGTGTATCTGGTTTTATGTGGAAATCCTTGATCCACTTGGACTTGAGCTTTACACAGGGAGCTGAGAATGGATCAATTTTCATCCTACATGTTGACTGACAATTGACCCAGCACCATTTGTTGAAAATACTTTCCTTTTTCCACTGGATGGTTTTAGCTCCTTCGTCAAAGATCAAGTGACCATAGGTGTGTGGGTTCATTTCTGTGTCTTCAATTCTATTCCATTAATCTTCCTGTCTGTCTCTGTACCAATACCATACAGTTGTAATGACTACTCCTCTGTAGTACAGCTTGAGGAGGGGATGGTGATTCCGCCAGAAGTACTTTTTTTTTTCTTTTATTAGATATATCCTTTATCTATATTTCAAATGATTTCCCTTTTCCTGCTTCCCCCACAAAAAAGTCCCATAAGCCAACTTCCCTCCCCCTGTTCCCTAATCAACCCCCTTCTGCTCCCTGTTTTGGTATTCCCCTACACTGCTGCATGTAGCCTTTCCCGGTCCAGGAGCCTCTCCTCCCTTTGATGTCCAACAAGGCCATCCTCTGCTGCCTATGCATCTAGAATATTGGGTAACACCATGTGTACTATCTGGTTGATGGTTTTGTCCCTGGGAACTCGGAGTACTGGGTAGCTCATATCATTGTTCTTCCTATGGCACTGTAAACCCCTTCAGCTCCTAGGCTCCTTTCTCCTGCTCCCCCATTGGGGACCCTGTGCTCAGTTCAAGAGTGTCCCCCTTTGTATTTGTTATGAACTAGCATAGCCTCCCAGATGACAGTTATATCTAGCTCCAGTCAGCAAGTGCTTGTGGGCATCAATAACAGTGTCTGGGTTTTGTAACTGTATATGGGATGGATCACTAGGTGGGGTAGTCTCTCGATGGTCTTTCAGTCTCTGCTCCATACTTTGTATCACCTTCTGTGGGTATTTTGTTCCCACTTCAAAGGAGTACCAGAGTATCTATATTTGCTTTTCCTTATTCTTAGCTATCATATAATACATGAATTGTGCATTGGGTATTCTGAGCTTCTGGGCTAATACCCAGTGAGTGCATACCATGTGTGTTCTTTTATCACTTAGGATGATATTTTCCAGTTCCCATTTGCTTAAGAATTTCATGAATTCATTGTTTTTAATAGCTGAGTAGTATTTCATTGTATAAATATACCACAATTGCTGTATACATTCCTCTGTTAGGGACATCTTGGTTATTTCCAGCTTCTGGCGATTATATGTAGGGCTACTATGAACAAAGCAGAGCCTGTGTGCTTATTACATGTTAAAGTATCTTCAGGGTATCTGCCTGGGAGTGATACAGTGTGAGATTCCACATCAACCAGTCAGAATGACCAATCAAACACTCAGGGGACAGCAAATGCTGGAGAGGATGTGGAGAAAGAACACTCCTCCATTGCTGGTGGGATTGCAAGCTGGCAAAACCACTCTGGAAAGCAGTTTGGCAGTTCCTCAGAAATTGGACATAGCACTACCTGAGGACCCAGCTACACCACTCCTGGGCATATATCCTGAAGATTCTCCAACATGTAATAAGGACACATGCTGCACTATGTTCAGACCAGCCTTATTTATAATAGCCAGGAGCTGGAAAGAACCCAGATGTCCCTCAACAGAGGAATGGAAACAGAAAATGTGGCATATTTACACAATGGATTACTACTCAAATATTAAAAATAATGAATTCATGAAATTCTTAGGCAAATGGATGGAGCTAGAAAATATCATTTTGAGTGAGGTAACTCAATCACAAAAGATCACACAGGGTATGCACTTGCTGATAGCCCAAAAGCTCGGAATACCCAAGAGACAACTCACAGACCACATGAAGCTCAAGAAGAAGGAAGACCAAAGTTTGGATAATTTGACCCTTATTGGAAAGTGAATCAAAATACCCATGGCTCATAGTCAACCAATAATAGAATGAACATAGGGTCCCCAATGGAACAGGTAGAGAAAGGACTCAAGGAGTTGAAGAGGCTTGCAGTTATGCAAGAGCAATAGCATGTACCAACCAGTACCCCCAGAGCTCCCAGGGACTAAACTATGAACCAAAGAGTACACATGGAAGGACCCATGGCTCTAGCTCCATATGTAGCACAAGACGACCATTTCAGACATCAATGAGAGGAGACACTTGTGAAGGCTTAATTCCTCAGAATAGGGAAATGCAAGTCAGGAAATTGGTGGGGAGGGATGTGTAGGGGGGATAGGATGAAAGTTTTCAGAGGGATAATTCAGAAAGGGGATACATTTGAAATGTAAATAAAGCAAATAGCTAATAAAAACAAAAAAACCCACATATTATAAACAAGTAAAAATATACAAAACAGAGGTTGTAAGGGTTTTTTAACTCTTTGTTAGAAAAGATTTCCTGACCAAAGCACATTGTTATGCAATGGTGCAGGAATGAGAAGATCACACACACAACCAACCACACACACACACATATATATATATATATATATATATATATATATATAGCTGTCTGTCCCCCCCAAATGACTTATTAGTGACGCATATTCAAGTATGAAAGGTAAATATAATTTAAGAGTTGACCAGGTGGACAACACTTTTAAAATTTAATACATTGATGAAGAAAATGTGGAATAGTTAAAATAGTATATAGTATGCATTTACTAATATGTGATGGCAAGACACTTGTTTTATCTGAATCATATATATATATATATATATATGCACAATTGTTTTATATATATATATATATATACTATATATACTATATATGTATATATAATTATGTTATTGAGTAATTAGGGATTTTGTCACAATGGATGTATCTACCTTTATATCTGACCTATGTGCCTTAAATGGATATTAAATTTGTAAGGTGAAGAGTGCCACAAGGTAGGCATCTTTTAACGTTTCAAACATTTCTGAATAAAATGTGGAGTACTTGAAATCAGATATAGAAAGCATTTGCCATCTCCTATTTACCATTTACAATGACAGAACACGTTTATTCTGGAAACATGGGTTGGACAGGGAGTTGGCTCAAGGGGAACTCGGAGGAGGATTGGCATCTTGGGTAAGAATTTCATTAGAGAATTGTCAGTGGCATAGAAAGATATACGGATTGCCACGAGGTGTTTGCAATAAATGGTATCAAACTCTCCTCAATTCCTGTGCCTACTCTGAAGGAGTGACTGGCCTCCTCTAACACCTTTTTACTTCCCCGATAAACACGCAGTGTATAGCAAGAATTCCTCCTTTCAATATACTAATAAAAAATGTAATTTTTTCATTACTACATCTTATCTTAATTCTCTAAATGCTGCGTTAATTTAATAATCCTCCAATGAAAAGAAATGAATTTCTAGTAGGAATTTCTACTACAAATTATTTAACCCTGGCAATTATTTTATATAATTATTATTTAACTGGGAATGTACACACAGGAAAAACTATGATTTTTGTTTAACTGAATCCTGTACAAGATGTATGCCATGTATTTTATTTTGTCTGGATCTGAATTGTTTCAGTGCACTAGAAACAGTATTTATAAAATTTGCTAAATATAGGGTATTTTATAATGTAAGAAGTATTGTGACTTATTTTACAACATAAATTGCACATTATAAAAATTATTAGGCCTCATTTGCTTTGGGGCCATTGTTGGAGGGAGAAGAAGAAAAGTGGAGTTTAACATTTATATATATGAAGAACTATTGACCTTCAGTTAGTCCTATTAAAAATTTAAAAACAATTTTATTCAAATGAAAGATTCTTGTTTTAATAGAATGATACTATCTAAATTAAAATGCATTTATGTGTGAAAGTATAAGGTCACAAGCATTTCTGCTTCACAGGTAATCCAGAATCATGAATAATATAGTGTTTTTAAATCATAATTATTGCGGTTTTCAATTTTATCTTGTGTCTCTCTGTGAGGCTTCAGTTCTTTTACAATTAGTGAATACCACATTGCCAAAGTGTCTCAAGTCATCTAAGTAAATATAGTAACTTAGAAATCACCAGTATACAAAAATTTAAGATTATATTTACAAAACTGCTTTAGACTTCATGAAAAAAATCTAGCAAAGTGCATGGAAGGAGTTATAATGTCATATTTACATAATTGTCTTAGAAGACACTCATGCTCTCAACAATTCCCCATAAAATTCTCGTGAACATATTATAACATCATCAAATCCCAGAAGTACATTATTGATTTGATTAATTATAAATTGTTCCACCAAACAATATCCAGGCTGGCTGCATATTTGATATGTCCCATCGAAGGACTTATAACTTAATGGATATAAAAAATAAAATGCAAGGCATGTTGAAGAAGGATGAACTATTAGGTGTTTTCTTCATTTCCTCTTGTAATGTAAAGGGTTGATGTCACCAAGTGAAAAACAGTAGGAAGAAAGCACAAACAATCTCTCATTTGATTATTTATTCCCTGCCTGGCCCTAGGTTTGCTTCCTCATTTTATCCCATAGCAATAACACTTGCTCTAGAGTGTCTTAAAGCCTGTAATTAAATATATGATTAAAACAAGTCATAAGCGTAGTAAAGAAATTTAGCTGTTAATGAGAGCAAAAAAAGAAGGAATTATTTATTAATTTATCTTTTACAGGAAATCATTACCTAGCAAAATATCAAATAAACAAGGAACTCAAGCAGGTAGGAAGCTGGAGGCAGGAGCTGATGCAGAAGCTGTGGAACAGTGCTGGTTATTGGTTTGCTGCTCATGGCTTGCTCAGCCTCCTTTCTTATAGAACCCAGGGCCACCACCCAGGCTGGTACCACACACAATGGACTGGACTCCTCCATCCATCACTAATTAAGAAAATGACCTACATGTCTGTCTACAGCCTGATCTTATGAATACATTTTTCTTAATTGAGCTTCGCTTCTCTCAGATGACTTTAGCTGTGTTGACATAAAACCATCCAATACAATTGATCCCTTTTCAACTTGACACTCAAACAAGTCACCATAAAGTCATGCATTTTTTTTTCTTGGTCATCTCCAAGATCACATATTACTATAAACATCACAGTATGAAATATTTTACAAACATAGTCTCACAGTTTTACAAATTTAAAGATTTGTTTAAGCTCTAATCATTTAAAGAAACAATCAAACAATTTAAAACCAAAAACAACAGTAGGCTCCTGTAAAATGAAAGTTAAATACTTTATCATTTCAATAGGGAAGAACCATAGCACAGTCACAATCAGATCAAAGCTAAACCAAACTCCAACAGTACAAACTACCATAGGTCCAATGTCTGGGATTCACTCACAATCTTCTGGGTTCTCCCAAATCCTTGGGCTACTTCTCGGGTCTACCTTCTGCAAAAGACACAAGTGGTTTTCTAGACTCAAGCTGGCACTATTTGAATTCTGCTCAAGTTCTTGGTATTTATCTGATGGTACTAGCATTTCCAAAATGATGGTGTCTTCTACTGCAACTGGACTGTGCTTTTTCAATATCTTTTCTTTGCAATCTTCATTGTGCAAAGTCTCAACTTTTCTCTCTGAGCATTTCAATTCTGGGGTTCCACCATTCTGTTTGCACCCTCACCAGTGATTTCTGCTGGCTTCTCACAATGGCAAACCTCAGCTACTATCCATGATCCTTTCATGCCTTTAAAACCCATACCACTCAGGAGACTCTTACACATGGCTGTGTTTAGATGCCACCATAAGGTACAACCGTCGACACGCTGGAACACACTTTCGAAGTGCTGACTCTTATAAACACTTCCCCCAAAAGATTTCACTTCAATGATGCTGGTCTCTTTTTAATTTCACCTGATTTCTCAGCTCCATCTAACCAGAATCAATTTCCTCATTAAAGCAAACTTTTCACTTCAGTTAGTCTGGTATCTTGTTAAGCTCAGTTATTTATTCAGTTCCCATTCACCAAGACCACAAATTCTTAACTCAAAACACATCAGGCACTCAAACTTACATCTGAAACCTCTCAAGCCTATATGCTATCATCTGCATTGCTCTCAACATAGCTTCCAAGCTACCACAGAACAGCTTACCAAGCTTAGAACACTCAATGACTATTCTCAGCCAAAGTTCCAAAGTCCTTTATCAATCCTCCGTAAAGCAAGGTCTGTCACAGTGACACACCAGAGCCAATTTCTATCCTAGTTAGGTTTACTCTTGTAGTAATAAATCATTACAACAGAAAGCAAATTATGGACGAAATAGTTTATTTGGCTTACATTTCTGTATTGTTGCTTGTCATTACAGGAACCCAGACAGAAACTGTAGTAGTCGTGAACCTAGATGTGGGAAGTGATGTATTGTCATGGTGTAGGCGATGAGAGGCTGGTGCTACCTACTGGATTTCCCCTTATGGCTTGCTCAATCTGCTCTTCTATAGAAACCAGGCACACCAGCTGGGGGCTGTCACCACACATACTAGGCTAGGACCTGTCCCATCAATTAGCTAGCTATTAAGAGAATGCCCTATAGGCTTGCCTACAGCCTGATCATGGAAACACTTTTGTTAATTTAGGTTCCCTCTCTCCGAGGCCTTTAGTTTGTGTCAAGTTGACATAAAACTATCCAGCACAATAAGCAAAATTATAACAATTAGAGGTTACAGAAATATCCTGGTTGGTTTTGTGTCAATTTGACCCAAGCTGGAGTCACTATTGAGGAGGAGCCCCAGTTAGGGAAATGTTACCATGAGATCCAGTTGTAAGGCATTCTCAACTGGTGATCAATATGAGAGGGCTCAGTTCACAGGTGGCTGGTACCATCCCTAGGCTGGTAGTCCTGGATTATATAAGGATACAGGCTGAACAAGCCAGTAAGCAACATCCTTCCATGACCTCTCCATCAGCTTCTGACTCCCGGTTCTAGCCCTGCTTGAGTTCCTGTCCTGATTTCCTTTGGTGATGAACAGGAATGTGGAGGTGTTAGCTGCATAGCCCCTTTCCTCCCCAACTTGCTTTTTGCTCATGGTATTTTCTCGCAATAAGACAGGAGGGAATGAATTATTTGGACCTTTGTTGCAGATGACTGACTTCTGAGTGCTGATGGCGATTATCGTCTTCATCAGGTCAGCTATGATTACCAGAGTCCAGCTTCAGCTGGAATGATCCTGTGTAGTAGCAGGGTTGAGAGGCCTGTTAAGGGCATACAACAGAGACTTAATTTACTCCCTGATTGCTCTGCTTTCCTTATATTTGCATGCAGTGCTGTCCCAACTGCATGTAATTTGAACTAGAGTAGATTAACTAGGCAATGGGAGTTTAACTGACTCTTGAATAGCAGACTAAATCCAGAATCTCTGACTTTGGGTCTGTGGGCCTAATTTTTCCTGGGATAACAATGCATATGTCTCAACACAAATTCTCAATGTAATTAACCTAAAATATTACAGCATTGGATCGCAAGGATCTCTAATATGAACATTATAGTTGACAATAACAACTTGATGTTGCAATGTTAAAAAAAAAAAAAAGAATTGCACAACGGTTAATGGGAAGTCATCTTTCACATAGGGTAGAATTTTCCCATGAAGCCATTCTTTTGGAATAACCTACATTTCCTCATAACCTATCACCAGTGCACCAACAATCAGACAAGTAAAGTCATTCACAAAATTACCTTAGCTGCGATCATTCCTTGGTCTGCCATTGATATCCTAACTGAAGTAAAGAAACATTTATTCCTATCTTCCAAGAAAAGCCAAAGCAAAGACTTTCAGAAATTGAGAGGCAGGAAGCAGATAGATGGGTGTGGAAAGAAGAGCTAGATGAAAAATCATAAAAAATATGAAAATGAACAATAAAGATGATAAAATAGCTCAAAATGTAAAAGCTTCCTGAATATGTATACCCAAACATACACAAAAGGGTTTAAGAGGAATTATCCAACAACATGGTAAGAGATCACTTACTAGACTCCATGGACAAATATGTAAAAAGTCCAATATCAAGAGTCCAGAATTGGATTACCTCTATTTGAGTGATTAGTCAGTAGTCTTTCAAACACCATCAAATTTTGAATTCTCAGACCTACATGAATTCTATGTGCTGTACCTCTCTTCCCCAGGCTCAAGAATCATTGCTGAAGAAAAGTCAGAAATGTTCTGAAGTCCACAGTTATGGAGGATCTGTAGAAAAATGTTTTCTGGACAAGCACAGCAGTTTTGTACATGAACCCACAGCAGTTGTGGCACCATAAGGATGTTAGGTGCAAGTTCAAGAGAGGCATATTGTGAGCATGGGGAGGGATTGTGTCCAACCGCTGACTAAAGGGCCATTGGTATTTGATAACCACTGGGAGAGTGATAGTCAGTTACTCTAGCATTATGTCACCTAGTAGGAAGACACAGCTCCAGTGGACAGTCACAAATCCAAGAGTAAACACAGGCAGCACAGAGCTTACTTGATGTTGTTTCCCAAAGCCTGCACAAATTCGATTTGTAATGAGCTGGGAAGAGTTGGGAGAGGCAGGTGAGTGTGATCAAAACATACTGTATTGCATTCTCAAAGTGCTAATAAAAATAAGGAAAAAATGAAATAAAGAAATAAAAACTATAGTACACTAAAGTCTTTTGAGAATGACACTATTCAAATAATTTTATTATACTACAGTGTTACAATGCATAAAATGTATGATTAGTTAATCATTGTATCATTGTTACATTTTACTTGCAACATGAACTTTATCATTGCTTTGTACTTATAAGAAAAATCTGCATAAACCATTAGTTCTGATACTATCATTGTTTCAGACCCCTACTGTGAAACTTGGAAGAATATTGCTGTGACAATAAAAGGCTCATAATAATAATATAATTATATTTCGTTATATTCATTTTAAAATAGTTTATTTTATTTTAAGTTTAAGTTTATTCTTTTAAATTATGTGTATATGAGTGTCTCAATATGGGATTTTGAATCAATGAGATGTCTCTCCATGAAGAGTGTTGCATTTTTTGGAGCTGGGGTAATAGGTGCTGTCAGCTACTGGTCATAAGTGCTTGGAAACAAACATGAATTTTCTAAATGAAGAATGAATATTTTAAACACAGATCCATTTCTGTGTGTTTGTTAGGATTCCAAGTATGCCACTTGGCTCACTATATATATATATATATATATATATATATATATATATATATATATATATATATATATTTTTATTCTTTTTTTTTCTTTTCTATATTCTTTGCTTACATTCTAAAGGCTTTCCCCTTTCCCAGTTCCCCCCTCACCATATGTCCCATAAGTCCTCTCCCCTCCCCCTCCCCCCACCTATTTCCCAATCACTATCCCACCATTACTCTGTTCTGGTACACTCCTAAAAATCTGGATCCAGTCTTTTCAGGACCAGGGTCCTCTCCTTCCTTCTTCTTGGGAATCATTTGACTTGCTAATTGTGCCTTGAGTATTCAGAGCTTCTGGGCCCATTAATATCCACTAATCAGTGATTGCAATTCATGTGTATTACTTTGTGATTGGGTTAGCTCACTTAGGATGATATTTTCCAGATCCAACCATTTGCCTACAAATTGCATAAATTCATTATTTTTAATTTATACATTTAGTTATTTAGTATTCCATTGTATAAATATACCACATTTTCTGTATCCATTCTTCCTTTGAGGGACATCTGGGCTCCTTCCAACTCCCAGCTATTATAAATAAAGCTGCTATGAACATAGTGGAGCATGTGTCTTTATTGTATGCAGGGGGATCCTCTGGGTATATGCCCAGGAGTGGTATGACAGGGTCCTCTGGAAGTGTCATGCCCAATTTTCTGAGGAAATGCCAGACTGATTTCCAGAGTGGTTGTACCATCTTGCAATCCCACCAACAGTGGAGGAGTGTTCCTCTTTCTCCACATCCTCGCCAGCACCTGTTGTCTCTTGAGTTTTTAATCTTAGCCATTCTGACTGGTGTGAGGTGGAATCTCAGGGTTGTTTTGATTTGCATTTCCCTGATGACTAATGATGTTGAACATCTCTTAAGGTGCTTCTCAGCCATTCGAATTTCTTCTGGTGAAAATTCTTTGTTTAGATCTGTACCCCATTTTTAATAGGGTTATTTGGTTCTTTGTGGTCTAACTTCTTGAGTTCTTTGTATGTATTGGATATTAGCCCTCTGTTGGATGTGGGGGTTGGTGAAGATCTTTTCCCAATTTGTTGGTTGTGATTTTGTCCTTCTGATAGTGTTCTTTGCCTTACAAAAACTTTGTAATTTTATGATGTCCCATTTGTCAATTCTTGATCTTAGAGCATAAGCTTTTGATGTACTGTTCAGGAAATTTCCCCTTGTGCCCATGTCCTCAAGGGTCTTCCCCAGTTTCTTTTCTATTAGTTTCAGTGTGTCTGGTTTTATGTGGAGGTCCTTGATCCACTTGGAGTTGATCTTAGTACAAGGAGATAAGAGTGGGTCAATTCGCATTCTTCTGCATGTTGACCTCCAGTTGAACCAGCACCATTTGTTGAAAAGACTATCTTTTTTCCACTGGATGGTTGTAGCTCCTTTATCAAAGATCAGGTGACCATAACTCTGTGGTTTCATTTCTGGGTCTTCAATTCTTTTCCACTGATCTACTTACCTGTCGCTGTACCAATACCATGCAGTTTTTAACACAATTGCTCTGTAGTAGTGCTTCAGGTCAGGGATATTGATTCCCCCAGAAGTCCTTTTATTGTTGAGAATAGTTTTAGCTGTCTTGGGTTTTTTTGTTACTCCAAATGATTTTCAGAATTGCTCGTTATAGATCTATGAAGAATAGATTTGGGATTTTGATGGGGATTGCATTGAATCTGTAGATTGCTTTTGGCAAGATGGCCATTTTTACTATATTGATCCTGCCAATCCAAGAGCATGAAATATTTTTCCACCTTCTGAGGTCTTCTTCTTTCTCAGCCTGCTTGTCCTTTGAGTACAGGAAGGCTACTGATTTGCTTGAGTTGATTTTATAACCAGTCACTTTGCTGAAGTTGTTTATCAACTGTAGGAGTTCCCTCCTTGTGTTGGTGTTTTCCCCCTATTATCCTTTGTAGTGCTGGGTTTGTGGAAAGATATTGTGCAAATTTGGTTTTGTCATGGAATACCTTGGTTTCCCCATCTATGGCGACTGAGAGTTTTGCTGGGCATGGTAGTTTTGCCTGAAATTTGTGTTCTCTTTGAGTCGGCATGATATCTGCCCAGGATCTTCTAGCTTTCATGGTCTCAGGTGAGAAATCTGGTATAATTCTGATAGGTCTTCCTTTATATGTTACTTGGCCTTTTTCTCTTACTGCCCTTAATATTCTTTCTTTGTTTAGTACATTTGGGGTTTTGATTATTATGTGACGGGATGTATTTCTGTTCTGGTCCAGTCTGTTTGGAGTTCTGTAGGCTTCCTGTATACTCACGGGCATCTCCCTCTTTAGGTTGGTTCCTATGGTAACTTCAGCATCTGAGATTCTTTCTTCTATCTCTTGTATTCTATTGTTGATATTTGCATCTATGGCCCCTGATTTCTTCCCAAGGTTTTCTATCTCCAAAGTTGTCTCTCTTTCTGATTTCTTAGTTTTTTTCTACTTCTGTTTTTAGATCCTGGATGGTTTTGCTCAGATCTTTCACTTCCTTGTTCATGTTTTCACGTAATTCTTTAAGAGATTTTTGTGTTTTCTCTTTCATAACTTCTACTTGTTGACCCATGTCTTCCTGTATTTCTTTAAGTAATTTTTGTATTTCCTCCTTATTGGCTTTTGTTTTTTGATCCATATTCTCCTGAATTTCTTTAAGTAATTTTTGTGTTTGCCTTGTAAGGGCTTCTAACTTTTGATCCATTTTCTCCTGTATTTCTTTAAGAGATTTATCTGTGTGTTCTGTCTGCTATCAGCATCCTGACCAGTGATTTTAGATCCAAATCTTTTTAGTCTGGTGTGTTGGGGTATCCAGGACTTCCTGTTGTAGGTGAACTGGGTTCAAATGCTGTCATGCTGCCTTGATTTCTGTTAGTAACGTTCCTAGTTAGCATTTTGCCAACTTGTTATCTCTGGTGTTAGTTGGCCTTGTTGTCACTGGCTGGTGTTTTAACCTCTCGTGAGGCTGGGTCCCGCCTGTTGGTTCTCTACTGATGACCAGGTGGCAAGATGGAGACAGCCGCTGCGAGTGCTGAGAGGACCTCATGGTAGGCGGTTCCCAAATGAGTTGCTGCACACCCAGTTGGCCGTGGAGATGTCCTGCTGAGCTGCCCGGGCACTGGCCACTGGCGAGAGCCTGGAAGGTTTCCACCCAAGCGATGGTAGTCACATATTCCACAATATATTTTTTAAGCTCAAAATCACCATGAACTTCTGATCCTCCTGCTACTACCTCCTTAGTGATAGAATTACAGGTTTGTAGCATCTTACCTGGTTTATCTCATAGTACAGATTTAACTAATGACTTTCTGCATGCTGGGCAAGTGTTTTACAATTATATTGTACCTAACACTGCTTCTTAATTTTTCAAATGACAAAAAAAATCTAGATAAATGTGGGCAGACTCTGGATTTCTTCTTCAAATGATGACTAACCAATAGTTTTGTATGAGCACAGAAGAGTAAAACTTATCCTAAAATTATAATGGTATTTTTATGCTTTCAAATATGCTTTCATATTTTATTTTATAATATGAGCTAGTAGCAGGTGTTAGCATCATGTATTGTAGCCCTCTCAAGGCTGTCTGTTTTCACTGGCAGATGTACAGCATTTGGTAGATCATTATAAAAAATAAATTCATCATAAAGGGGTGAATGTTATCCAAAATTAGATAAGCACAAGGAGGACAATTGTCTAGGGAAGAGGTCCCTTACAATTGTTAGAGAACATTATTAGAAAAGAAATTAAGAAAAGGTAATAGAATATTATACTGCATATAAAAAATCTTAAAATCATGCACGTATAGAAACAATAAATCTATAAGTAATAATAATACCATGTGTGTTGAAAGATTGCTATGATCATATTTTGTGTTCCTTCTCTACAAAGAAGGTAGTTCATGAGTAAATTTGTGAGCATGGTTCCCCATTCTGCCATGTATATTTATATCGAATCATAGACAGTTTATTTGCCCCATAATTGATGAGTTTGTAAAGGCTTAAGAAATCAAAAACATAATGCCTTGTTGTTTAAGTTCCTAGTTAGAAGTTACAAAGTCTGCAATGATACATCCTTTTCAGTGTCTCTAAAAGAAGATACTGCAATCATCTTAAGAGGATTTTTTTCTCTACCATTAGAGTTCTTTCCCCCACTATCAATTTCATGATACCTTAAATTCCATTTTCAGCAGGATTTTCAGTTAGGTGGCATGCACTGAGGGTGTGTGATTAGAGACTTTCTCAGGGGCTTCCCTTATGTCCTGAGATGAATGTGGCTCTCCACCATACTGATCCTTCTATCTGGAAAATTTCCCCTAATTCCCTTGCTGAAGAACCTGGATCTATCAGAGAAAATATGACAACAGGCTCCCTTCAGGTGAAGCAAGGATTATTTCCTTCCTTCCTGGTCACCAAAGCTGTGTGTCTAAGGTTAAAACTTACTTTAATAGCTTCTCTGGGTTTCGTATCTTCAGCATGTACAGTTTCACAATTCTTAATTTTCTTAAATATAAATCATCCATTGACAAATGAGGCATTCTTCCTTCCATTTACATTTTCATGTCTAAGTTGTTTAGATATTTTTTAGCTGGAAATTTATTTCTGGTTATATTATACACGTTTCCAAAGCATTTTTCCATTTTTCATTCATAAATACAGAAGGTATATAATAGATAAGGTGTAGGAACACCATGCCAGAGGGAGTAAATTTACATCGAGGAATTGAAAGTAGGCACACTTAGCAGTTACTTCACCCCTGAGGTCAATGGGAAAGTGGGGGAGACTCTAGGTTCTTAGTGGGAATAAAAATCATATAAAATTTAGGACTGATATATAAAGCTCCACTCATTGTAGAACCAATGTGCTCACTCCTGGAATGTGTGGGAAAAATGAAAATTCCCAAAACCCCAAAGCAGAGCCATTCCCCTGCAGGTGTGGAGAAGAGAATGGAATTAAATATCAATCGATTTGGCATTACATAGAACCAAGAGTAAGCCAAACATATACTTTTAGTTAGGATGAATAGAGAAATGTTCAAGCAAAATTATTTAAAATTGGATTCCTGCCTGTTATGTAGGTAAAAGAGCAAGAGACAAATATGTCAAATAAAAATTATCTGCTGAACATTGAATATACTAGCAATTAAAAGTCATTTATTTATATTTAAGGTTTAAAAGCAAATAGAACTTGATTTTTATAGCCTGAAACTTAAATGAACTATAATCAGAAATGTACTTTATTATACAGAGCAAACTATGAAGCAATACAATAATAAGTAAGGAAAAAGTAATAATATAGAAACTTATTTCCATTTTATTATCCAATATATAATAATGTAGTAAGCAAATTTTAATATAGATATTTCAACAGGACAAAATAATCTTAAATTTATATATAAATAAGCAGAAGAAAAATAATGAAACAACTGAGAAGTAAAGTATATTACCAGATACCAAAGCATTATATAAAACTGCAGTTATTAAACTTTTGGTATACCTGTAAAAATGATGAATGGGATACATTAATAAAATTTAATAAAACTTAAAATAATAGGTGTATTATTAAACTTTTTAAATGATATCTCTTTATCATTTCTAAGTACTTGAAAAGAGTTTTTCTGTAGCTTGGTTTTAAATAAATCATATATAATGAAGTATTTTCTTGACATAAAATCATAAGCATGTTTCCAATATTAATCCAGGGTTTGTTAAATACATATTTAATACAAATGTTTAGATGTACTCCTTAAGCTAAATACCGTAGGTCAGCTTTGAGTAACACATTTACTTGGAGCTATATGAAAATTCACTCCTTACTTTCCAGGCTTAGAGACTGTTTCCAACAACAACACAGGATAGAATTCCTGTGAAGAAAGCAGGAAAGGTAAGTGGATTGATACCCATTCAAAAGGGATGCTGGAGAAAGGTGTGCACACAGGTATTCTTTAAGTCCAGGAGTCCATGGCCCCGGGATTCAGTCTCAAATGTACATTTTACTTCTCAGGTTTTAACAGAATCAGTCATGACATCTTTTGTATCCTGTAGGTTATACGTTTCATGGCTGTTTTGAACAGTGAGTGCAAATTTTCTTCTTGATCTTCAACCTTGCATATTACATACCTTAATATCAGAATGCTCTGTAAAGGAAAGGCACTCTAACTTCATATTTCCAAGTGCGTTCTGTGGCCCACTTTCTGTCAATGTGGACAGAGAAATAAAAGGAAATGCAAAAATCTTCAAAGATAAGCTGTCTGATACATCTTATCTTGAAATATTTATATAGAAACAATCTGAAAACATTTCTATTTTTTTTCCTAACAAAAAATGAAAAGTGGGGGGAAAAGGTAATTGCTCAATCAGTCTATGATGGTTTTATTATCAGTTTGGCAGGATTGTAAATAATCACAGAAACAAATCTATCTGCAAGACAGCGAGACTGGGTATTAACAAAGGAGGAAGAGTTTGAATTTTTTTCCTAAACTTGGAATAAAACTTTAGGCTGAGGTCCTACTGGTATTCATCTGATTTCCCAGGGAAACCCTGGTTTCTCTTTGGCTTAATATTTAAGTCATCAGTTTAGTTTTAGGACAAGAGAAAAGCTAATTTCACTTTGACTTATATGGGAAAGAAGTTGATTTTTGCATTCAAATGTCCACACACAGGGTCCAACTCTGACGTCACTGTCAGGGTGCCATGCTCCATGGTGTCCAGTTCTGGAGTTGTTGTTTTTTTTATTCTTTTTTTCCTTTTTTAACTGGATATATTCTATATTTACATTTCATTTCCCTTTTTCTGATTCCCTGCCCCCCAAAGGTCCCACATGCCCTTTTCCCTCCCCCTGTTCCCCTGTCCACCCCTTCCCACTTCCCTGTTCTGGTATTCCCCTACAGTGATGCTTTGATCCTTTCCTGCATGAGTGTCCAATCCTTTCTTCTTGTTGGACATCATTTGGTATGTGGATTGTGTCTTTGATGTCCCAAAATTCTAGACTAATATCCACTTATCAATGAGTGCATACCATGGGTATTCTTTTGAGACTGGGTTATCTTACTTAGTATGATGTTCTCCAGCTCCATCCATTTCTCTAAGAATTTCATGAATTCATTGTTTCTAATGGCTGAATAGTACTCCATTGTGTATATATACCACATTTTTTGTATCCATTCCTCCGTTGAGAGACATCTGGGTTTTTCCAGATTCTGGCTATTATAAATAAGGCTGCTATGAACATAGTGGAGCATGTATCCTTATTGCATGCTGGGGAATCGTCTGGGTATATTCCCAGGAGTGGTATGGCTGGGTCCTCCGGAAGTATCGTGCCCAGTTTTCTGAGGAACCGCCAGACTGATTTCCAGAGTGGTTGTACCAGCCTGCAGTCCTACCAGCAGTAGAGGAGTGTTCCTCTTTCTCCACATCCTCGCCAACACCTGATGTCTCCTGAGTTTTTAATCTTAGTCATTATGTCTGGTGTGAGGTGAAATCTCAAGGTTGTTTTGATTTGTATTTCTCTAATGACTAGTGATGTTGAACATTTTTTAAGGTGTTTCTCAGCCATCTGAATTTCTTCAGATGGAAAGTCTTTGTTTAGCTCTGTACACCATTTTTGGATGGGGTTATTTGGTTTTCTGGTGTCTAACTTCTTGAGTTCTTTGTATACATTGGATATTAGCCCTCTGTCAGATATAGGGTTGGTGAAGATCTTTTCCCAATTTGTTGGTTGCTGATTTGTCCTTTTGACAGTGTCTTTTGTCTTACAGAAACTTTGTAATTTTATGAGGTCCCATTTGTCTATTCTTGATCTTAGAGCATAAGCTATTGGTGTTCTGTTCAGGAACTTTCCCCTTGAGCCAATGTCCTCAAGGGTCTTCTCCAGTTTCTTTTCTATTAATTTTAGTGTGTCTGGTTTTATGTGGAGGTCCTTGATCCACTTGGAGTTGAGCTTAGTACAAGGAGATAAGAGTGGGTCAATTCTCATTCTTCTGCATGTTGACAACCAGTTGAGCCAGCACCATTTGTTGAAAAAGCTATCTTTTTTCCACTGGATGTTTTCAGCTCCTTTGTCAAAGATCAATTGGCCATAGATGTGTGGGTTCACTTTTTGGTCTTCAATTCTATTGCATTGATCCACCTCCCTGTCACTATACCAATCCCATGCAGTTTTTAACACTACTGCTCTGTAGTATTGCTTGAGGTCCAGGATACTGATTCCCCCAGAAGTTGTTTTACTGTTGATGATAGTTTTAGCTATCCTGGGTTTTTTGTTATTCCCGATGAATTTGAGAATTGCTCTTTCTAACTTTATGAAGAACTGAGTTGGGATTTCGATGGGGATTGCAGTAAATCTGTATATTGCTTTTGGCACGATTGCCGTTTTAACTATATTAATCCTGCCAACCCACGAGCATGGAAGATTTTTCCATTTTCTGATGTCTTCTTCCATTTCCTTCTTCAGAGACCTAAAGTTTTTGTCATATAAATCTTTCACTTGTTTGGTTAGAGTCACACCAAGATACTTTATATTGTTTGTGGAACGACAGCAGATGCTCTGGCTTTCACTGTCTGTAGCTGAGAAGCTAAGGAAATGCAGCATGAGAAAAAACAAAACAAACAAACAAAAAAACAAAACCACAGCCTCATACCTTTCCAGGTTTCCTAGACTTGCACACTCTATGCTTCTCACAATTTATTGACTGACTAAACTTAATTATGAGGCCAGAAAACACTGTGAGGGGTCCTGTTGTTTAAAACTGAGGCTGATATATTTGCAGGGAAGGTGCTTTCCCATGGACCCTCTTCCTCAGCCCCATGACAATGTTGCTTTACAATTTCTTTTTTTAAATTAGATATTTGCTTTATTTACATTTCAAATGGTATCCACTTTCCTTGTTACCCCTCCAAAAATCCCCTATCCTCCCTCCCCTTGCTTATCAACCTCCCCAACCACTTTTCTGACCTGGTAATTTCTTCTAAAGGAAAAAAAATCAACTTTTTTTTTTTTTTGCTTTTTTTCCTATATTAAATTATCTTATTAGAATCTGTTAATCTCATTTTCAGCTCTTTTGTTCTCATGCAATAGAAGCACAATTTTAGTGTGCCTAATTGTAAATGTGAAGATTTATAATGGATATTTCATTTATAATGAGCATATATTATAAGCTGGGACACTTCAGCTCCTAGTTAACCATGGAAAAGGACATGAATAAGAAGTACTTCTGTAGCCTACTTTTCTCTTTTCTTTACATGTACTTTCTCCTGTTCCCCCTCTTCTCCTAAATGACAGATTAATAGCAGTAGCTCCATTGCTTTCAAGTTTACTTTAGTGTGGTGGTTTGAATGAGAATGACCCCCATGGGCCCATGTATATGAACATTTCCATCTCCAGTGATTGGAACTGTTTGCAAATGGTTAGGATATATAGACTTATTGTAGGACATTTGTTACTGGGGAAAGGGGTTTTACTTTCTAAGTTTGGGCTTTTTACTCAAAATATTGGAATTCATTGGCATCCATAATCATGTCAGTCAGTTCTTTTAAATAAATAACTATATAATTATACATACAGATAGATTTTGGATGGATAGACATATAGATTGATTGGTAGAAACACACTCCCACCCACACACAGGGATTTAGTTACTGCAGATTTCCAATTAGTACAGGAAAGCACATTCATGGTTAACAAGATTACAGCTTCTCCATTAAGCAGATCATAAAGAAAACTACTCTCTGTACTCATGAAAATTCAGTCCACTCATGGAAATTTAGATGATTTTAACATCATCTCTACCTTAGAGATCTACCAGTGAGCTTACCTGATAAACTCATACCAATAGCTAGACCTCTTCCTTAACTATCATTAATGGCTTATATTTCAGAAAAGTCCCAGATAAATCAAATTGAAACTATTCTTCAGCTGAGACTAAATATTTGTAGTTTTTCTTATTTTTGTTAGTTTCTGTTATTGTTGTTATTCCAAAAGAATGACTTTAAGGAATAATTGAAAAACATTCACTCCCTCAGACTTTCTCTCCAAGAAACTGGGAAGAGCAAGACCAGGCCTCACTAGATAATGTGGATGCTTGTTTTCTTACCCATGATGATCTGAGGAGATGAAATATATTAGATGGCTGCTGTAATTTGCTTTCTGCCACTATTAAAAACACAAGTATCCAAACAAGTTGGAAGAAAAGTGTTTATTTTACTTATTTCCTTGTCATAATTCAATACCAAGTAAAGACAGAACAGGAACTCAAAGTCAGAACTTAGGCAGAATCTTGAAGTTGAGACAAAAAAGTAGATACTGACTTTCTCAATCTCTGTCTTTCCTCTCCCTTCTGGCTTTCTTTTAAACCCTGTGCCTACTGATGGTACCACAGTGTGTGTGTGTGTGTGTGTGTGTGTGTGTGTGTGTGTGAGACATGCCTACAGACCAATATGACCTACAGAATCCCTCAGTTGTGGTTCCTTCTTTACAAGTGACTCTAAGTTGTGTTGAGTTAACAGTATAACTAGTGAGGATAGTGGTGTGTCTATAATAATTAATAAGCATTGTAGCTGCCCACTGCTACATACAACGGTTTGGGTTCCCTGGAAGAAAAGCTGGCGATAGAAAACCTGGTGGCAAGGGAAACACATGGAGTCAAGGCTTGATTTCTTGCTCAAGACTCAAACTTTAATGAAGGTCTCCGAATATATATAGGTGGGGCAAGACCCCTCCCCCAAAGGCTGGAAATTGGTTCTGCTTGCTCTGCAGGAGGCTCGTGTCAGGTGGCAGTTGAGTATCTCTCAGGAAGCTGCTGTCCTTGAAGAACAATGGGCCAGAACTTCAAAGGCTGAGATATAGTGGCTAGCCTGCTCAAAGGCTGGGAGGAGGGCACAGTTCCTGACAGGTGGCATGACATGGCATGACACCACAATTAATGCTCTCTACAAAGCATGATGGAAAAACTCATTGCTAGGATGGTTGCATGACAGTTACTCTCCCTCCTGAGAGAAAATTACAGGTTTGGATCTTCTTTTTGTTTTTTTCCTTTGTTAATATTAAAATGCCCTTTTCTAAGGAATCATTGTAATTTTGAGTTTACTTGAATAATTAAATACTTGGCATCATCTATGAAAGCAATAGCAACAGTGTTAAAGATGTTACTCTCTTTGTTCTGAGGAGTGTTACTCTTGTTTCTAGAAAGTCATTTGCCCTCAGGAAGAGTATATTCCCACAAGACAGTCAATCCCTGTAGTGTGGAAAATACTAAAATCTGTGTATAAAACAGCAAAAAAAATAACAAAATTAATTTCATAGATTTGTAATATTCATATAAGAAGCACTGTAGTTCTAAGAAGAAATGAGTAACCATTCGCTAGGAATTGAGCCTGACAAATTCCAAATAACATATTTAGTGATCCTTAAAATGATGTACCTCCTTCAGCTTTACATAAGTTTATTGAAAAGGAACATGCATCTATTTTAGCTATTTTCAGTTAAAATTAACTAACAGTGTTTTTAGTAACTAAGCTGGTTAGCACAGATCCCAAAAGATGAAAGGCATAGTAGGAAAAATTTGAAGAGAAACATGTCAGCCTAACTTTGTTGTGCCGCTTTTGATCGATAGATAAGAGGAAAGGCTAACAAAGCCACACAATCACCTTTATGAAAACCACATTAAACAGGCTTTTGTAAAGACATTCCTGCTAACAAAGAAGAAATAAGCCTGGCTGTAGACAAAGTGAATGCTAGGGTCCAAAGAAAATTACCAAATATCTAAACTACTCATTGAAGGGTCTGAAAAGACTATTGAAAGTGGATGATTGTGGCAAAAGAAAAATAGTAATTTGTGGTTTGTGATGGCAGCGAATAGCTGATGACTGCAGCCCCATCCAGACTTGACCGAGCAGCCGCTCACTGTAAACACAATCAAGAGCGACACAGGAAGTGACATGACAAATTTTATCTCAACAATGCAAGCCCGTTCTAAGTACAGGGTTTGTTGTTTGTCTCCGCAGGGGAACAGAGTTGAAAATATCTCTGCCAAGCCTCACTCATTACAGTGATGGCCACTCTGTTGAGATTAATCTAAACGCCATTTTTTAACGGATCCTGTTCTTACAGTAAAGGGTTTGCTATTTATTTCCTGGAACCAAGACCCGTCTTGTTTGGTTGGTTGTTTTGTTTGTTTGTTTGTTTGTTTGTTTGTATTCTTTCCTGTAATGGGCACATAGGCAATCAGACACACAATAGCATTTTATTCCAATCACACTTAGGTTTATTACAACTACAAAAAAATGCTTTCTGTGTTTTTACATAATACAGGGATATGTGTATATGCATTTTATAGCTGACTTATGTAAACATATGCATGTGTCTCCTGGTTTCTGGGGAGAAGTATCATCTCATATCAGGTTTTTAGTTGAATTCCCCTTTTCCTCACTATAATTCAAAACCTGGGAAACTCAGTCACAAGGGATCCACTATGGCTAAGTTCCAAGAATGAAATTGATGAGGCCAAATAAATCTTTAACTTTCTAGCATTCTAGGTATTTGAAACATAAAATGGCAGGAAAGATGTAAAAAATGAGTGTTCCAATGATACCAGTTGTGGAAAGCTTGACTGAAGGTTTGGATAGCAATGAGATAAGGACAGTATATACTAACTGTGATAACATTTTGTACTTGAAAATCTTCATCTGTAATTTGGGGAGATATGAAAAATTAAGCATGACGTGGTTTCCTTTTGTCTGAAGTCTTAGGGACCTAGCAGTAAGACTGATGTATATTACCCTCTTTTATTCTCAGGCATACACAGCATGTCACTTTATCATTCACTGGCTCCCTAAACAGATAAGAAATAGAAAAAAAAATTAGCCTTTCCCATTTTGTTGCTTGATAATTAGCTAGACAAGATATAGAAGTGTATTGTGTCATACATTTCCCATTAGGAAAAGTAGATCAGTTAACAGGAGAACTATTGCTAACATAAAGGCTTCTACAAAAGTGTTTGCTTTATGCTTGTTGTAGTGGTTTGAGTAAAAATGGCTCCATAGTATCATATATTTAAATGCTTAGTAATCAAGGTATGGATTAGAGCAGGCCCTAATTAAATGCATTTCTTAGTAAGACTCGTCTTGGTCATGGTATCTTTTCACAGCACCAGAATACCAACTAAACTCATGTACTTGATAAGGGGCATTGAACTAGCTTGTTTCTTACTCAAAACTTTCTATCAAAACTTTTCACATTCTTGGTGATCACTTAAGAGGGAAATGAAGTTTATAGTTTCATATCCCTTGTGGCATATAAAAGGGCAAAGAGGTTCTCAGTGTTAGAAAGTTTAAGTGGTTTAATACAGCAGTAATTATGTGCAATTACCTCTCTAGTAACTACATCTATGGACTTTCACTATTGAGACCTGTTCCTCCCGGGAGCTTTAGAGCCCTAGAAACCCACTTACTTCCTTATCAGACATGATACTATGGATGCACTAATTATGAGTGTTATGGTAGAGAAAAGATGTCTAATATTCCAGAATGTTCCAGTGTTTTTAGTGCTTTAGTGTGATTGTGTGAATAAAATAAAGTTGACTCCACATCATTACTGACCAATAAATGTTTGCTTGAGCTACAAATAATATGAAACACAAACCAGTACTGTGGAATTTAGTAAGGAATAAGTTTGTAGTCATTACACACATACACACACACACACACACACACACACACACATACACAGAAAATTTGATTGGTAGATAAGTTAGGCCTGGCATCAACTAATTCATATTGTAAGTCTTATAAGTATCATTTGTATAATAAGCTACCTGTTTTAGGTGGTGGTACGTATTGAACGACTATTTAGTACATATAAGAATCATGACTTATGCCACTATAACTATCACCTTTACCTTAAGGAGATGAAAAAAGTAGGCTATGATGATCTTAACTGAATATATGGAGACTCTCATAGAATAAGATATAGTGTTTCCTTTCATTTCATAGAATAAGATATAGTGTTTCCTTTCATTTCTATTATTGTCTTTTATGTCAGCAAAATTAGTTCAGACATTTCTAGTGAGCAAACAATATATGACAGTAACAATTAATTAAAGAAGAGACGATGAAATTGAGAGAAATTGGAGAAGGTGTGTGTATACCTTAAATGTGGCTATGCCAGTGGAGCTGAGAATGTTTCCTGGAACAATATAAAACAAATAAGCAAACAAACAAACTTACCATTTGTGAGAAACTTCTGTTTAACTGAGTTGCTAGGTAGGGTAGTCCAAGTCACTCCCAAATGGAGATCAATTGATATCATCCTTGGTCACTTTTCAGTGTCTGACATTTAAGTCCCTATTGTTAGAGACATGGCACTCCTTAGAAACAGGACTCACAAGATTTAGGCTGGATGTAAACTGAAAATGTCCTCCCTGTGGTCTATCCAGCTTTCACAGTATCAGTAAATAGTATTTCTGAAAGCTGCAAGGGAATGAAGCAATCAATAGTCCTGCCCAGCTGTGACACCAATGAGCTATAAGAATGAGCAACATGGCGTGTTATTCCTCCAGGTGCAATGGTAGCACTCATACCTTGGCAGATGTGCTCAGAAAAAAGAGACGAACATCAAATGCTTCATTTATGGGTGTGGAAGTGAACTGTTTCTGTAAAATATCTGCTGCCCTGAAAAGTTAAAACAGTAATAATAGAAATTTCTCTATAAGTAGAAGGCATATGCCACTTACCTAGACATTATTAAAAAATGTTCAAAGAACAGGTAGTACTACATAAGAGCTAATCCCATTATTAAAAGGTGCAGCTGAAATACTAAATATATTCTTCATCAATCACCTTATTCCAGGTGAAGCAATCAACTTCACAGTTTGGGATATGGACAGCTACCATATTATAAAATGTTTTTTATAATATGTTATTGCAAAATGTTTTTATTAACAAATTCCCATATGTACATAAAAATTAAACATGGATTATGCAAAGAAATGGAATATGTTTAAAAAATAAAAACAGTCCAGGCTCACTGAAGTTTTTAAAAGAACATCCCCTATGTGGTCAAGTTTATAATGAAAATTAGAGGTGAAAACCAATAAGACATCAAGATAATACATACAAACCAAAGAGGAACCAAATAGACATATTATAAATATGGAAGCACAGTTAAATTGTTGAGCACAACAACTAAAATGAAATTAAACAAAAGGAAGGTAAAATGAAAATTTTACAATAGGGTTTCTATGTCAGATTTTCTCAGCTGGTTTAATAGTGGTCTGAATGTGAGGTTCACCTTTCACTCAGACCATTCAAACTGAGTTCAATCTCCACATCTCATATGGTGGAAAGAGAGGACCAACTCTCACAAGATGTTCCCTTATTTTCGCACATATTCTAAGATATTTTCATGCCAACATTCATATGTGTGCAAACACACAAAATAATTCTTAAAATGTTTTATGATTGGTATTGGTTATTATTGACCACCATGGCAAACCAACATAAGAGTGAAGTAAATGGCCCTCAAATGTTGATATCCAAATAAATAAAATTATTTATTAATAAGAAAAATTAATTTTGAGAAGAGAAAAGGAAGCAAAAACAAATAAAAATATAACTAGACCAATCCAAGCTATACCTTGAACTATATTGAGCTGTGATTATAAATTTGCTATATGAAGCCTGGAAGCAAAGGAAAGAGTAATCTTTAAAATGTAGTTAAGATTTATGCTAGTCTAGGAAAATGGAAGAGGTAGGTTCTTTTCTAAGGTCCATGATCTCTTTAGTCACAGGAAGCTGGCTAGATTTCCACTAATAGGCACGATTTCCCTCCTGTTGAGTGGGTCTCATTTCAAGTAGACAGCTGTTGATCATCAGCATTGAGTGCCACTTACAGCTCTTTTATGGATATTTGCCATGCTGGTCAACAACAGCCAATGCAAAAGAGGCTATCAACTTGAGAGTGTGTCTGAGGTTTTGTTGGAGTGGTTGGATGGAGGGTACCTGAGAAGGGCTGGAGGGAGGAAAATGTTGCAATTCTACTCATTTAAAAAAAAGAGAGAGAAAAGAAGCAGAAAGAATACTCAAAGAAGTGCTGGTTGAGTCCTCCACACAAAAGCATGTGAAAGATGGAACAGAGGCTACAGTCAACTCCAATAGTGAAAACTCTTAAAGGTGAGGAAACTTTAATTCTGCAATATGGTAAATAATAATTATGTGCACTAGTCCCCCAGTTTTGATGGCCAGAAAGTAAGATAACTAATTTTAAGGGCTAAGCAATTCTTTTGAAATACTGTCAAGCAAGAATTTTGTGTATGGGAAAACTCTCATCCAAAACCGAGGGACAGAGTATGATATTATTCAATCAACAAATATGAAGAGAAGTCCTGCTTCTCTCTTCTGGGGATGTTTTACTCAGCAAAAACATGCAAAGTATCGCAACAAAATATAAAAAGAACACTATTCATATACTGTGGGTATCCTATAAGCAGTGCAAACACCCAAATTCAGATTGAAACAGTTAAGTCCTAACCACAACTCAAAAACATTGAAAAACTAAAGTAGAAACACTTGATTTACATTAACTTTGATAGGTATTTGACTTGCTTAGGAATATGAGGCCAACTTCTGAAAACTAATAAAACCTATAAAATCCAAACCCCAACGTTTCCTGAGGGGATATAATTTTATCAGCACCTAGGTTTATAGGAATAGTAAATTCTGTTTCAAAATCATTAGAAACTTTCTGGGGAAATTTTATTCGGCAAAAACATGGAAAGTATCACAATAAAATGTAAAAAGAACACTATTCAGATACATAAATAGCCAATATGTCTAAGGGATATCGAAAAATGTGAGTCTACTTATAAAGATGGCGAGGCTCTGATACCAATGATCAAGAAAAAATCAACTTGATTATTATGAAGAGGTTCCATCTCCAAGAAGTTTTATTTCAATCAGCACTCATCTTCTAGTTACAAAGAAAATGCTGAGACCAGAAGAAAAAACATCTTTATGAGCCTGCAAAAAGGACAGAGATTTTTCAAACAGCAAGCGAAAAGATGAACTAATAATATCTACATGTAATTTGTTTACGTACCATCAATGTTTAAAAATTATGTATCCTGTTTAATAATTATTAATAATTCACAGTTGATAAAAATGAATCAGAACAGAAATCACATAGGATTTTTTAGTACATAACCAGGGATTCTTTATAGTTAAATTTTATAACATATAAATAAAAACAGACAGAAGAGAACTTAAGACTGCAAGTCAGAATTCTCAAAGCGAGGGAGATAAAAGAGATGGTATGGCTCTTATGTCAAGATAGAATCAGAGTGGGCAAATCAGCAGAGAAGAAAGGCTTCAACGGAAACCAATGAAAAGAAAGAAGATTCAAAGTAGTTAGCAGAGATGGAAAATAGCTCAAAAATGTCCTAAAACTACAGCTAGTAAAACCCAATATTTTACATTTGTATAACCTTTGTTATTTTTCCTTTTTAGTTATTATTATTATTTCTTTTATGTTTTGAGATTATAGTTTGATTACATCATTTCCTTCTTCCCGTTTTTCTCTAAGCCATCCCATATACCCCTTTGCCCTCTTTCAAATTAATGACCTCTTAATTTTAAATATTTATTCAGACAAAGCTATAGCAATTTTCTTTAAGAATCCAGAGAAAACAATGATTAGCAATATCTAGAAAGGATGGTATCTGTAAGACAGCAAAATCATTTAAAATTATATATACACTTCATGCTTCAGTATATACTCAATAATGTTAAGGTTTAATTAGGAATAAAACAACACTGTAAGTGAACCTAATTAGGAAAAATACAATTGAAGATGAAACAGAAATCTAGAAAAATGAATTGTCACATGAACAATGAAACAGAATGTATGGAGTAAATTTCCACTAAAACCCTGGAGTAGATGAATCTGAGGTACAACTGATATCTCCTACCAAGCTGCAAAAGCAATAGGATTTAAAAATTAAGCCCAGCTTCAGTTATGTTACCAAGTTACTGGAAGCTGATGGTGGAATAGTATGAGTGCAGGGAACACCTAATGTGGAGAAAAGTCTATAGAATTGAGGATTTTTGTCTCTGGGTATCTTACCCTGATTCTCATGGTAAAATAAATATCTGATAAAATCTACCTCTTGTTTTGGTTATAGAATCATAAAGCTTATATTGTAAAAATGCTTAGGTATTTAAAGTCATGACCTTTCTGAATTTTAATTCTTGTAACTTTTATTGTGGTACCATACACCATAAAGGAGGCTTCGTAAATGTGAATCTAAGGATGATGAAACATGTAGATTAATGTGCTTTATATACATGGACACAACATAATTATATGTGTCTTTAAAACCCTTTTCTAGATTAACTATTGGAGAAAGGTCAAAAGACTACATTACTGCTTGCTGTAAAGTTAGTGGAGGAGATGATCAGTGAACAAAATATATATAGAAGTATCAAGAATTCATAAAGAATGGGATTTCTCTTAGGCATTTCAGAAAGACCCAGTCTTGTCAGCACTGGGATTTTATCCCAGTGAGACTTCCATTGTCTGCTAGGCATGTAGACAGAGAAAGTGATAAAAGATTTTAATATAAGCCATTAAGTGTGTAACAATTTGTACCTGCAACCAAATATTATAACGCAAAGCATCTTGGATGCAGTCCCTACCATCTTCACAGAATCACTTGGAATTCAGCAGTGATTCAGTCAGAATGCAGTGAACACAGCAACAGCGAGCACATCTGTAAAGTTGCTAAATTCTGAGCTGCGAAGTTCTGACCACAATCACCATGATTCTGTACATATTACTTAGGTGAAATGAGGTAATGCCTACTGCGAAGCAGATTGAAATGCTCATCTAACATCTGTGAAATACAGCAACCCTGCATGTTTGGCACAGATTGGAAATGTCCATCTAACATCTGTGATGTACTGATGGGTGAAGTCCTTTTAGCTTAACAAGAGGAGGACATCCGCTTTAGTGAGAGCATGGAAACAAGGCTAGAAACACAAATTAGAACATGCTAACAATGGATAAGAAATCTGAAGTGGGTCAAGACAGTCAAATGCTCTCACTCAAGCTATAGCTGAAGACAAGAGACCAAAAGAGATGCCTGCAATATATCTGGGAAGTAAAGAGTATCTGGAGGTTTCCCAGGTTTGGTAGCTGAGCATTTTATGAGTGGGCAAAGTTCATGTGCCTGGCAGTTTGAAGACCACTCTGAGACTTAGCAGTGACAAGACATAATTCTTTACAGGTTCACTTTGTCTGCACAGAGGATTGAAAAGGTAGTCATTGCTCAACAATAGGCAAGGCTGTGACAAAGTTTCCAGTTACTGCTAATTTAAAATCTTCTAGCTCAAATGAACAAGAGAAATGGGTTACACATAATAATGTTCTTTGTATTTATACATATCTACTTCCATTACCTCATAAACCTGTAGAAATGGAAGAGATCATTAGGAAGTTCTCTTAATGTACTTTTGCTGTGGGGCACAGAATGTGATACAAAACCTTTTCTAGATGCTAAACAAAAAGGTGGAAATAATATGCATGCTAAAATAGTTTAAAATGTTTACCTGCAGACATGGGTCAGTAGTCAAAGTGCATACTCCTCTTGCAGAGGACCTGGGATGGAGATCAGTTGCCTCCTCTCCTGTCAGTGGCTAAAAATTGCCTGTAGGTCTACTTCCAAGACTTATCTCCCAGGGTCACCAATAATGTTTTGTAGACCCTGCCCACCCCTTCTCTCTCTGTCTCTGTCTCTGTCTCTGTCTCTCACCAGCCCTCTTTCTCTGTTTCAGTCTTGGTCTCTGATTCTATCTCTATCTCTCTATATCTATATCTATATCTATATCTATATCTATATCTATATCTATATCTATATCTATACCTATACCTATACCTATACCTATACCTATATCTATATCTATATCTATATCTATATCTATATCTATATCTATATATCATCTATCTCATCTATCTACCTATCAATCTATCATCTATATCTATTATCTACCTATCTATCAATCTATCTACCTACCATATATATCAATTTATCTATTATCTATCTATCTATCTATCTATCTATCTTTCTTTCTTTCTTTCTTTCTTTCTTTCTTTCTTTCTTTCTTTCTTTCTCTCCTTCCTTCCTTCTTTCTATCACCTATCATCTATCCCTATTATCTATCTACCTATCAAGCTATCTACCTACCACTTATCTCTATATATTTATCTATCATCTATCTATCTATCTATCTATCTATCTATCTATCATCTATTTCTATTATCTACCTATCTATCAACCTATCTGATTACCATCTATATTTCTATATATACATCTATCTATCATCCACCTCTATCTGTTATCTATCTACCTATCAAGCAATCTATTTACCTACCAATTATCTCTACCTATTTATTATCTATCCATCTGTCTATCTACCTTTCTGTCTATCATCTATATCTATTATCTATCTATCTATCTATCTATCTATCTATCTATCTATCTATCTACCTACCATATCTATTTATCTATCTATCATTCTATCATTTATCTGTCTATCTATCTATCTATCTATCTATCTATCTATCTATCTATCTTTCTATCTACCAGCCTACCTCTTATGTATCGATCTGCCATCTACCTACCTATCTCTTTTTATATCTTTCTATACAAAGATTTATTTTACTTTAGTATATATCTATCTGTATTTATTTTATTATATATATAGAGAGATACTTATACAATTTTAAAATAAATTTTATGTTCTTAGATATATTAGCACATGTTTATAATTCTAGCTAGCACTGAAAAGCAGACAGAAATATCACAGCCCTTCACCTAATAATGAGATCCCATATCAAGAAGAGAAAAAGAAAATTTTATTTTTGATTATTAATACTGGATTTATGATTCAAATAGAGTATATCATAGAAACTATTAAAATGTGCCATCTAGAAAAATATACCAGCCAGTAGACTTCTGATTGTTGCTCCATACTGCATGTTTGCTGATGTGGATCAGTTTTAGAAAACACCTTTTTCTGCTCAAAGCCAAGTAATCGCTATTGTAGGATGTGCAAATGTAATTTTTTCTTTTTCCCCCTTGATTCTTCTCCATTTCTTTAACTTTAACAATATAGCAATATTAAAAGCATTCTTATTTTAGGGTTACAAAAATAGAAGAAAGGCATGTGATATGCATGATTCAAGGACTTAGGTTGACTGCTCCAGCTTTATTCTGTATAGTTCTGTATGGAAGAGTAAGATAGCCTCTGAGTGATAAATTACCCATTTATGAGCATATTAGCATACACCTGGTTCATACTGGGGAGAGGCCGGGAAGCTGCATATTGGTCCCTAGTGATAATGTTACTCCTAATCCATACTGAAATATATATTACTGAAGATGATGGATCCTTTTGTGTTTCTTCAGATCCACTCTGGTAAAATACTTGAGGTCATCGGAGAATGGCTAATTCATGCATATTTCGTTAATTGTTGAAGCCATTACCAATTATCCTCTTCACTAGTTGCCTGTGACTTGGTTTTAACATCAATTTCATCTGATACCACAAAGGACCATTGCTCATTTACATTCCTTACATTGTACTAAGGATTTAGTTTCCTCACTGCAAAATTAATTCTTCCCTGGAGTGTTTGTTACTGACACAAGCTTCATATACTGTACTCTTTATACACATTCTGTTTGAAAGTCTTTTTTAAAATACATGCATATATATATATATATATATATATATATATATATATATATATATACTGTAGCTGTCTTCAGATACACCAGAATAGGGTATCAGATTCCATTACAAATTGTTTGTAGTTGCTGGGATTTGAACTCAGGACCTCTGGAAGAGCAGTCAGTACTCTTAAAAACTGAGCCATCTCTCCAGCCCTTGGAACTCTGTAAATGCTCTTTTGTACATCACTAGTATATAAAGAAGTTCCCCCTCCCTGGATTCCTTAGTGATCAGAATTGCTGCTGTTGTGTAATATCAATAAACAAAATTCAGATGTTTTAAATCAGTAAAATTGTGATTTTTATTGTTGTTGTTGTTACTGAGGCACATGACTGCAAACAATACCAGTAAAAGGCAAAAGAATTAAACAGAACTATTCTTTTTTTGGGGGGGGCATTACTGGAACATAAGGAACTGTATTAAGGGTGGAAGCATTAGGAAGGTTGAGAACCACTGGTCTAGCAAGAGCTAGACTGATAAGGTGTGAGCCCACTTTGCTCCTCTGACCTCCCTGCTCACATTCAGGACCCTTCTAGGATCCCACGGGACCCTCTTAGGCTTACCTGGCTCCCCCATGTTACTCCCTCTCCCCCACAGAGGACTATGGGAAGACATTCAAAATGGAAGACAATCAAACACTCAGGTGACAGAAGATGCTAGTGGACAAAGAGAAACACTCCTCCATTTCTGGTGGGATTGCAAATGGTTACAACCACTCTGGAAATCATCTGGTAGTTCCTCAGAAAATTCAAAATATTTCTACCTGAAAACTCAGCTACACCACTCCTGGGTATATATCCAAGAGATGCTCCACCATATCACAAGGACATGTGCTCCACTATGTTCATGGAAGCCTTATTTATAATAGCCAGAAAATGGAAACAACTCAGATGTCCCTCAATGAAAGAATGGATACAGAAGATGTGGTACATTTACACAGTGAAGTACTACTCAGTTATTAAAGACGAGGGCTTCCCAAATTTTGCAGGCGAATGGGTGGAACTAGAAAATATCATCCTGAGTGAGGTAACCCAGACCCAAAAAGACATACATGGTGCTCACTGATAAGTGGATATTAGTTCAAAATACCCATGATATAACGCACAGGTCATATGAAGCTTAACTAGAAGGAAGGCCAAAAAGTGGCTACTTCAATCACACTTAGAATGGGGAACAAAATAGCCACAGGAGGCAGAGAGAGGGAAGGACTTAGGTGGGAAAGGGGAAGGGGAGAGGGAAAGGGGGAGCAGGAGCAGGTATGGGTGGGGAGACAGGAGAGAAGTCTAGAGGGCCGGGAGAATGAATAGAAATATGTAGCAATATAGGTGAAAATGGGGAGGAGCAACCAGTAGAAAGTCTCAGACACCAGGGAAGCGAGAGGCTCCTCCCAAATAAATAATGCCTCCATTTGAGGGATGGTGCCACCCACCCATCTCAAAATCTTTAACCCAGAATTACTCCTATCTAAAGGAAATGCAGAGACAAAAAAAAAAAAGAAGAAGAAGAAGAAGAAGCAGAGACTGAAGAAAGAGCCATTCAGGGGCTGTTCCACCTTGGGCTGCATCCTATCCTCAGACACCAAACCTTGACACTATTGCTAAGGATACAATGTGCTTAGAGACAGAAGCCTTGTAGGGCTGTCCTCTGAGAGACTCTACCAGCACCTGACTAAAACAGATGAAGACACAGCCAACCACTGGCCTGAGTCCAGGTACCACAAATGGAAGAGTTAGGGGAAGGTCCAAAGGTGCTGAAGGGGATTTGCAACCACATAGGAAGAACAGTACCAATTAACCAGACCCCTCAGAGCTCCCAGGGACTAAGCCACTAACCAAAGAATATACATAGGCTGGTCTATGGATTCTGCTACATATGTAGCAGAGGACTGCCTTATCTCATATCAGTGGAAGGCGAGGTGCTTGGTCCTGCAGAGGCTTGATGCCTCAAAGAAGGAGGATGCTAGAAGGCAGGAATAAATGGCTGGGTGGGGTAGCACCTTCTGAGAGGCAAGCTGAGGGAGAATGGGGTCAGTGGTTCATGGAGGAGTGACCAGGAAGGGGAAAACATTTGAAATGTAAATCAATAAAATAATTAATAAAAAATTAAAAAAATGGAAGACAAAATTTAACCATTGATATAATGCTTGAATAAGAGAGGGCAGAGCTAGTTGTGATCCTTAGAATTTAGTATGAGTATTTGCTGGCTGTGTGTGTGTATGTGTGTGTGTATGTCTGTCTTTGTTTGTGCATTCATGTACACGTGAGCATATATGAGACTGAATGTCTTCTGGCACCACATGAGATTTCTATACTCTCTTTCTATAGTGAGAGTCCCAGAGAATAATCTCAAGTCTTCAGGTCTAATAGTAGATGGTTTATTACCACTAACCTCTCTTGTGGAGCCTTATTGCTTATATACTTAGAACATAATTACATTTATTAATATTACCAAAACCAAAGTTTTAAGAAAGACAAATCATTTATCACTAATTTGAGCTACAATTGTAACCCGAGAGTTTTAAAATTGTTTCTAGTTTTAGCATTACCATTCAGTCTTATTTTTTAGGCCTCTAAATATGTTTATTTTATTTTATTTTATTTATTTTATTTTCTGTGTATGAGTTTGTATTTGTGTAACACATGCATGTGTAATTCCTATAGAAGTCAAAGGAAGGTGTTGATCCTATGGAACTGTAATTATGGGTGATTGTGAGCCACCATGTAGGTACAGGGAATTTTACCCAAGTAAAATCAATAAGTACTCTTAAATACTGAGCCATCTTTTATCAGAAAATATGGTCTTTAACTTAAGAGAAATTAATGGCTGCCATCGTTATTTTAGTCTTTATTAGAAGTACTATAGGACATTTAAAATCATTTTGAATAGACATTTTATAATTGATTTTTCAGAGACATGATATTCATGAGCCTCTCATGTGATGAATTCAGGTTTTCGTTTTTGTTTACAACTATAGGAATGGTTACTTTTTTAAAATATAAAACACTGTTTTTCTAACAACTGTGTTTTAGCTAGGTTCAATTAGCAGTTTAAGTGGTTTGGGAAATTTTCACATTTAACTATATTATAGGCAATGACTAGGGTGCTTAAAAACATCTGAATATAAACCAAGTTTGTCTCTCCCAGGAAAAATACAAATGAGAAAGTCTTTCCAAACAAACAAAAAAATTGAAGTAGAAGCATTATCGGTAGCATGTTGGCATTTTTTGTTTGTTGTTGTTGTTTTTATAAGAAACCAGTGACTAACAGGATGAAATAAACAAGTACTTCTACCAAACAAAAACTCTCAAAGAAAGCTGTGGGAAATAAGCAGGACATAGCTCCTGAAGTGATCTGTGATAATGTGGAAGAGTGTTAATCAGCAAGTTCACATCACTTAGGAAGAATGGATGTAAATATAGTGACAGTGCAATTACAAATAGCAAGCAACAAAGGACGGTAAATAATTTTAAAGCGTCACATCACTGATCCTCAAGTTAAAGAGAATCTTGGAAGGTCTTGCTATCATCCTTAGAAATACATGATACTACTGGACTGGAAAAGGTAAGCAGAATTTTCAACAAAATTCTCAATGAGCAGAACAATTATAGTTTATAATGAGCAGAAATCTAGGCATGTGGTGGGGAGTTGAGGTGGGAGTATGTGCATGGTACCTTTCTGAGGGTCCAGACCCTAGATAATGAAAAGGAAAATCTCTTCTTCTCGATTGCAAATACATTGTGACCAGTTGCCTCCTGCTTGGCTATCATGGTCATGATTTTCCTGTCATGGTCCACTGCATGCCCCAGAACTGTGGAACAAAATAAACTTTTCCTGCCTTAAATTGCTTTACTCAGAAATTCTGTCCTGACACTGAGCCAAGGATTCATTACAAAGTTTTCCAAATTTCATATTATTTTTGCTGAAGGCTGAGTATTAGCATGTTAAATAAATAAACAAAGATATTATAACAAAATATATTTGTAATCTACTGAATTTAATGTAGAAGATATGACCCTCAGGATTTATTCAATACAAGTCAACATACAACCTGTTTTTAAAAAGTGGGACAATTGGCATAGAAAATTTGAATGACATTAAATGTTGCATTAGTGAAATCAACACCAAAAAGAGTTAAATATTATCTTTCTTCTAAAATACAGTCAGTAATTTAATTAAAAGTCTGAGATAGGTGTACATCATTACCATAATCAAAGTCAGAGTTACTCAGGATTTCAATAAATTAACTAGAAAATGTACTGTTTGATTTATGATCTTTAGTTTGATTAGGTTTCATATTTCCTAGAAGTATCAAATTGTAATAAAATAATTAAAAGGCTAAGTTACCCATATATAATAGTCCGTAATATTTGGTGACAACCAAAAGAAAATATAAGGTGTGTGTGTTTGTATGTGTGTATGTGTGTTGTATACACACAAAAATAAATAACAAGAAGTCATGCATTTAATAGAAAGCAAGAAGAGTATACATGTAATAATTTAAGATAGACAATAGATGGATAAATGATGTAAATATTATTATCTCAGGAAGTAAACTGTATTGTTCATACTATATATGTAAACAATGATAAAGACCAATCTTATTTCTGGTGTTAGGCTTCATATGGCAATTTTAAATAGACTCATATACTTTTAGAAATATAAATACTTTGGTAATTATTAGGTACTTTAACAGTAAAAGAGAAACAGAGAATAACAGTTTCCTTTTGCTACCTTATGAAATTATAACAGACATAGTCATTTAAAATTACAATTTTTTTCACTTAAATCTTGAAGGTCAGAACTCCAAACTTGGGTTAGAACTCACGCTTTAAAAGTTGCCTACTTTGTGTAAGGCCCAAGATGAAGTCTGTAACATTAATGAAAGAAAGAAAATAAAATTTCATTGAGATAATTGAGAGGGGCGCCAAGGGAAGAGACTCTGACTACCTTGCTTTCCTCTGGACATTCTAAAGGAACAATGCATTCTCTTGCCTTTTTAAACATGATTTTAAATACTTTGCTCATGACTATGTCTTGACCTTCATACACTATCTTGTCATTCCCTTCTCGGGATGATGACCTCTCCTTCCCTTCACCCCGACACTTATACATTGGGTTCACTTGGGTAATGCAGAATAATTCACTGATCACAGTCTAATATATTATTATCCACCCAGTAGAAATAATGTCACGTTTCATGGAGAGCCATTCTTCCTGTACCAAACAACATATTTAGGGGATGATCAGCTTCAAAGCATGGTACAAGAAACTCCAAAAAAGAATTCTAGAATGTAATAGGATGACAAGTGGTGCTGGTACCCAGCACACAGATGGAAAGTGAGTCCTATATGTTTTCAGTTTCTGGTTGACAGTCCTGGGAAACATGTGTCTGTATGGAATGTTTTATCTATGCAGAGAAACCCGTCTCAAAGGAAAAAAAGAGAATTTATGTGTACCCCTTGCCTACAGCTGTCAACAGAGGTCATCAGATCCTCTCAACACTGCAGTCCCAACCAGTTGTGAGCTAACTGACATAGGTTTTAGGAACTGAACCCACATCTTCAGCAACAGCAACAAGTCTCATGACCACTGAGCCATCTCTCCAGGACAGAGCTACACAAATTTCTAAACATCTGTCATATCAAAACTGAAATGTTATTCACGGTGCACTAATATGGGTTTAAAAATAACCACGATTTTAATTCAAGCTTGCAAAAAGTTCTGGCATTAGCAAACACATAATTGTCAGTTTTGTGAACATGTACTTAAATGTGTTATTTGTCTATGAACTTATAGGACTTGCTCGTTGTATGCCTTTGCAGAGGACAAATGTGCAAGAGCTGGAATTAACACAGAAGAGGACACTGCCTTTGACTCACAAGAATGAAGACATTCTTGTGAGTCAAATGGCTTCTTTTTTATCACGTTTAAGTCCAAAACAAAGACAAACAACACTGATGAAATTATTTCAGTGAAATTATAGACAAAAATAAGATTATTTTGCCTCATGCTTTATGTGTGTGTCTGTTTCTTCTATTTTATTTTATTTTTTATTTTTTAATTTTTTTTTAGTTTTCTTCCTTTCTCCCTTCTGCTTTGTATTTCATTTCAAGAAGTGTTTTCAGACTACTTTGAACTTTGGTTTCTAGGTAAATTAAGCTAATGGAAGGCACAAGTAGAACAGAAGGTGGGATGAAAAAAGATTCTGGCGTATGGCTTCCAATCTTGACTTTGCTATGGCATCTCCAGTATCACACTGAGGACACTGCTTTATAGCTCCTGTGTTCTTTCTGTGGGGCTCAGGGATGACCTGGTCTAATTGTCCTCAGCTTTCTAGGGTAGCTGATCTGTATGTTAACTCACCAATTGGCTTCTCAGACTGGGACATCTAGTCTCTGTGGTGGGATCCTTTTGCTGCAATGCTAAGTAGTACGCTCACTTTTTAATGTACAGGTAATGACTATTGGCTAATATCAAGTGACTTGTTTTATTACCCTCCATCTTATCTTCTAAGACAAGATCTCTCTCTGAAACTGGAGCTTACCCTTTATAACAAGTGAGCCACTTGGGATCTTCCTTTCTTCCTCAGAAATACAGGTTACAGGAACACGGGCTATTTTATGTAGATGTTATACAGCTGAAATCATGTCTTTTTATTTGCAAAGCAAGCACTTAACTTATTAAATTTCACACCCAGCCCTCAGTTTTCTGTATGAATATGTATTTGTTTGTGAATGTGCAAGCATATGGAGGTCAGAGGTAAAAGTCAAGCACTTTTTCTCATTGAGATTTTTGAGACAAAGTCTCTTTGAATGTGAGGCTCTGTTACTGGACTGAATGGCCAGTCAGCTCTGGGCATCCCCTTGTCTCTACCTTTCCAGTACTCAGGAACAGTGCCAAGCTTTGTATATGAATTTGGGGAGATCAAATTTATCTCCTCCTGGGGCAAGCACTTCCCAACAAAGTCCTGTACTTATCCCATGTTCATCTTTTAGTTTCTTTTTTTCCACTTAATGGATGTGTCTTTTTTCCTTTTTTTAATTATTATACTTTTTTAAAAAAAATTTCTATATTCTTTGTTTACATTCGAATGCTTTTCCCTTTCCCAGTTCTCCTCATACTAAGCTCAACTCCAAGTGGATCAAGGACCTCCACATAAAACCAGACACACTGAAACTAATAGAAAAGAAACTGGGGAAGACCCTTGAGGACATGGGCACAAGGGAAAAGTTCCTGAACAGAACACCAATAGCTTATGCTTTAAGATCGAGAATTGACAAATGGGACCTCATAAAATTACAAAGTTTCTGCAAAGGATACTGTCAGAAGGACAAAACAGCAACCAACAAATTGGGAAAAGATTTCACCAACCCCACATCCAACAGAGGGCTAATATCCAATATATACAAAGAACTCAAGAAGTTAGACCCCCAAAGAACCAAATAACCCTATTAAAAAATGAGGCACAGAGCTAAGCAAAGAATTTTCCCCTGAGGAAATTTGGGTGGCTGAGAAGAACCTTATTTAGTTCAATATCATTAGTCATCAGGGAAATGCAAATCAAAATAACGCTGAGATTCCACCTCACACCAGTCAGAATGGCTAAGATTAAATACTCAGGAGACATCTTTCACTTTCAATTCCACAGTTCAGTTCCTCAGTCGTTCAGTAAATCACATGAAAGAGGAATGTGTATTTAATATATATTATTTAAGCTTATTGTTTTACTTGATAAATATTGCTTTAATTAAATGTTTTAGCATTGTTTTTCCAATATACATTGTTAGTAGTGTGTGTTAAGGAAGAACAACTTAAAAGGAAACAAAGTAACAAGCTCGTTTGTTGAAGGATGGGACTCACAGCTGACCTAGAACAGGGAGGAACTCTTGCTGGAGTGGGCAAATATGAGCCAGGTAAAATATATGTGTAGAATGTCCACCATGAATCTCATACTCTTGTGTGCTAAATAAGAACTGATTTTTAAAAGGCTGTAAAACAAATGATGACATTTATTTAAAATAGCATGTCATGTTTCAATTCCTTATGTTTACAGTGTATAAAAGAATGAACATTATTTTCAAGTTCTAAAAATCCAATAAGCAAGCATGAATATAAACTGGTAGTATGATTGCCTTTATCACTAGTTAAATCACACTGTCTCTGACCTTTCCTGATAACAATGAATAAATGCATGTTGAAGGCAAGTGGTCTATATCCTGATAGACTTGTCAAGACTGTGATCAGAATAATCAGATGGCATTGATAATCGAAGCACAGCCACAAATAGGAGCTTTAATGGATTGCCACTGACTTATTACTTACAGTCTTGATAATATCACTATATCATTTTTGTAGCATTATAAATCATAATAGGTTTATATTATATCAAATTATTAGTAGAGGTGAACAAAGATAATAAAAACATTAGCTAATTTTGATATTCTATAAAGTTTTACTGCACTCATCACTCCAGAAAACTAAACAGAAGTAGCGTCGATTTTTCCATGCAGTCCACCTTCAAAGTAGCGTACAGCTAGATGATGCCTTCGTATAGGCTGTTAAATGATATTGAACAGTACGGAAGGGGGGGTCTACAAAAGTACTGCACAGACTCTAAGAAGATGCAGAGCAAGGGATGAAGGCCCGGGAACTGTGCCATTTCTGCAACTGATCACAAATTTCTTACAGCAGATGGAGTTAATGTTGTATTCAACAGATAAGAATTCAGGTCTCTTTTTCTGCCCCCAAATTATTGTGAGTTGAAGAATTTCCTTAATCCACCCAAGGCTCAATTTCTTCACATGCAAAATATAATAATAGCTGATACTTAATATTACTATTTACTACAATGAACATTCATACTTAAGAAAGGATGCTGCCTGACTCAAGAGTATTAGGTTGGGACTCCCAGCATCCCTTGACACTGTTTGTATCTATCTGGTCATGTCCCGACACTAACCATTTTGTAAACTTCTATAGTTTATGTACAGGCAAAAGATAACAAGAGTGAAAGGAAAGGGGAGGGGGAGAAGGAGAGGGAAAGGGAGAAAGAGAGGTAGAGAGACACCTATCCATCAATGCTATAGAATTTAAAGGCACACACACACACACACACACACACACACACACACACCTGAATTCTATATAGTACTTGACACAGGATCATAATTATTCACTTTAAATGTAATTTTATATAAATTAATTAAAATTTATGGAAAATGTTAGTGAGGATTTACATGACAAAGTCCAAAGTCTAGTAACTATAGTAACCTCAAATGAGGAGACCAATGAGACATGACAAATGCCTCGAGAAGTCCAAGGCTGGTGGTACAGAAAAAAATAATGAATAAAGAAGCATTAAAAACAGGCCAGACACAGAAATAGGAAGGAAAATTTCCTATCTCCAGTCTGTGGTTGGACTGCTAGTCTTTGAAAGACCTTGAGTACCATGTAATTAATGTCTCTGAAACAGACCAGTGCAATATTTAAGGATTTCCATACATTAATGTCAGAAAAGGCAGTGATGGGGAAAGCAAGACCAGAGAAGAATGGTCCCAAGGCTTGACACCATTTAATCCTGGAGTTCATCTGGGTACAATGGAGGAGACAGACATTTGATGATAAAGAAAATGGATAAAATTGACAGAATGTTCATTGAGTTAGAGAGGCCTATTTGGTATCTGGTTTTTTTTTGTTTTTTTTTTTTTTTTTGTACTATGGGAAAGGTAAAACAAGATTGTGGCTATCAAATGAACATTTGCATGTTGAGGAATAGGACATAATGGGTTAAAAATACAATTTAGGGAAGCAATGAAAGCATAAGTACGTTTAATGTTTCAATATAGTTTTATTAAATTTATTTATTTAGTTATTTTCCATGTATGGATGGAGACAGTGGAATGATACAGTCAAAATGTAGAGATTAGAGGATACCTTCTTTGAGTCCATTCTTTGTTTCCAGCATGTTGGTCCTTATATTATCTGCCTTGGCAACATGTAACTTTAAGTGCTCATCCTTCTTGATATACACAAAACCCTTTCTGTTCTAAATTCCCTCTCACAAGTTTCTCTCCCTTTCTGACAACCTCTGTTTACTCTGTCATTTTTTCTGATCGAAATGGTTCTAGCTCTAAGATTTATCTGCTCTATTTAACTGCCACCAGATATCTTAAGGGTTTCTAGGGTGAAAAGCTATGTAGATGGCCCCGCATAGTATAATGGAAAGGTTTCTAATGGTGCCAAACTGGGTAGTCTAGCAATGGCCATCTGTACGGAAAAAACGATAACCAGGCAGCTACTCATTCCACAGAGCAGGATGCCTCGGTAGTCCCAATGTGCTAATAGAACCAGAAGATTGTTGGACAGTACCTTGTCCTCATGTTAGAAGTGTAAAAAGGATAGATGCTGATTTCAGTGTAGCATGACCACAGCAGCAATAGTAGCAACGAGATAGATGGGCTCACTAGCTAGAAGCTAAGGCAGGAAGACCAGCAAGACTGTTTGTCTAGAACTGTTTATAGCTGCGGTGTCCTTTGGGAGATAATACTGACTCTGGGTCAATGTCTTCTCACTTAGTCTATACTGGAAATGACATTGCCAATAGTTCTAAGAGGCTCACATCCTAGTTGATTCCATATCTCAGCAAGTTGGCAATAAAAATTAACAATAATGTCAGCTATAAACCTCTCCCTCTAGAGGTAAAGATATTTGAATAGTGACATAAAGTTTGGAATTGCTTTCATGATAGTTTGTGAGCATATTAAAATAATAGAGTAGTTATATGGTCATATTATAATATAGGAGATGTGTTCCAGAATATTACTTTTAGATGATTTTGTGCTTGTTGAGTGGGCTTAGCATAATATATGCTAAGAGGTATATTCTCTTGAATCATAACTGCAATGCAACACAATATATGCTTATGAGTTGACTTCATTATGGGAGGAAACCATTTTTAGATTCCTAGGATCAAGGCAACTCTTAATAAAAGACAGTATTTAGATGGGGGATTGCTTACAGTTTCAGAGGGTTAGTCTGCTATGGTTGTAGGTAGCATGGTAGTATGCATGCAGGCAAAGCATGGTGGTGGTGGAGAACTAACTGAAAGCTACATCCTGATCTGCAGGCAGCATGCAGAGAGTGGGGTGGGAGTGGTCTAGAGTAAGCTTTTGAAACCTAAAGCGTACCCCCAGTAACAACATACAATACACTTCCTCCAAGAAGGACACACCTATTCCAACAAGGACACACCTACTCCAATAAGATCACATCTTCTAATCCTTTTAATCCATTTCAAACAGTTCAAAGAGATGAACCCCTAGGGGTCCCATTCTCATTTTGACTTTCCTATATATATATAAATAATAGTAGATATTATTACCACATTAAACCTCTCGGCTGAGTTTCTCCCTTAAACTACAGACTAATGAGGTTTTCTATTTACTGGATATTTCCACTTTTGCCTTCATATAAAGCAAATGCTTATACTAAGAACAAAGTTCTAAAACTATCCAAACCTCATCTGATCATAGAATTGGATATCACATGAACTTCAGCTGAAAATTTTTATCCTGTTGTGCAGGTCCTAGAATTTGAAACTTCCATGAAATTCTTAAGAAAATGGATGAAACAAGAAAGTATTATCCTGAGTGAAGTAACTCAGTCACAAAAGAACACAGATGGTATGCATTCATTGATACGTGGATATTAGCCTAAAAGCTCGGAATATCCAAGATACAATTCACAAACCATGTGAAGCTCAAGAAGAAGGAAGACCAAAGTGCGGATGCTTCAGTCCTTCTTAGAAGGGGGAACAAAATACTCATGGGAACAAATACAGAGACAAAGTGTGGAGCAGAGACTGAAGGAAAGGCCATGAACAGGCTCCCCCACCTGGGGCTCCATCCCATAAACAGACACCAAACCCAGACCCTATTGTGGATGCCAAGAAGTGCTTGCTGAGAGGAGCCTGATATAGCTGTCTCCTGTGAGGCTCTTTCAGAGCTTGGCAAATACAGAGGCAGATTCTCTCAGGTAATCATTGGACTAAGTATGGAGCCTCCAACTGAGGAGTTAGAGAAAGGACTGAAGAGGCTGAAGGGGTTTGTAACCCATAGGAAGAACAAGCATATAAACCAACCAGACTCCCCAGAGCTCCCAGGAATTAAATCACCAAGCAAAGAAGGGTCCCAAGGCTCCAGTAGCATAGGCAGCAGAGGATGGCCTTGTTGGACATCAATGGGAGGACAGGCCCTTGGTCCTGGGCAGGCTCGATGCCCCAGTGTAAGGGAATGCCTGGGTGGGGAGGTGGGACTGGGTGGGTGTGTGGGTTAGCACCCTCATAGAAGCAGAGGGAGGAAGAATGGGAGAGGGGGTTTCTGGAGGAGAAACCTGGAAAGGGGACAACTTTTGAAAATGTAAATAAATAAAATATTTAATAAAAAATCATGAAAAAAATTTTTTTGAAGCTACTACTGGTGTTTGCCCTTTCCAAAGGATTTTTATGCCTACCATCAATATCTATTAGGAGTGTAATTTTCTTTTGCAACTTTTATCACTGCTCTTACAGCTGCGTCTCCAGTCTAAGTTATATCACAGATATGCTGCAATTTCTAATACTCTGTGTAAGGCTTCTTATACTTTTTTGTTACATAAGTCCCACATATTGTCAGCCAGAAAGCCACACTTCTCATGTTAGATGGATTCCATTTCTTTTGTGCTTATTGCAGTGGATTCATATCTGAGTCAGAAGAAATGGCAATCTTCAAAGTGATTTGCATGGCTCTTAATGAAGTTGATCCAGTCATTCCTTTGTGTCAACTTGGGTTAGTCTTCTGCTCATTTTGCTGCAATCACTTGAATTCTTTCCTGTTCCAGAGCATTCTAAACATTCTGATAGAGTAGCCTAGTTAGCGTTTGTTCTTTCCTCTTACTGAAAAGATCATTGCCAGATGATTCAACGACCTGCTGATACACCAGCTTCTTGTCTCAGTTAAATCTCACATTTTCAGTGAATCCTACCTAGAAAATCCTATAGAAAACTGCAATTTTCTTATCATTCAACACCACTTATTCAGAGCTTTTCATTATCCAATATTAGTCACATCAACTTATTTTTGCTCCCAACCCAAGAAGACAAGCTCCAAAAGAGAAGGATACAATGCATTCACCTTGCTTAGAAGATTTTCTGGCACTTAATGAACAAAAACATTAATTATTGACTTGAAATAATTATTGAATTGAAATTAAATGTCAAAGAAAAATGCCTAGTTAATTGAAACCATATATCCTAATACACCTTATTTCACTAATATGACCCATTAGATTAAGGTACTTATCATTGCAATAAAACCTTTCTAAGCTAAGTAAGTGAATTGAATGTGTTTGAGGGTAAAAAAAAGTAACAACAACAAAAAATGACATAAAGAAGAAGCAGCTACACAAATCTTAGCAGCTCCAGGTTTTAAAATGACAGGATGTTTCCTTTTGTGTGGGAACAAGAGTACTAAAATGATCACAGCAGGGGGAAGGCTTAGTGTGGATAAAGAAGAAAAGCTAAGCCACATGACAGACAGCCACTGATTTCAGCTTTATTGTTGAAGCCAACACAGAAGAGGCACTTTTCTCACTTCCCCTCCTTTCTAACTTCCTAATTTGCTGAACTCTCCCCATTTACAGATGCATCCTTGCTCACCCCCTGCCTGGATCTTCCTCATTCCCCACAACACACTTTTTCCCCCTCTGTCTCTACAACCACCTTAATGTTTCTCTTGTAACTACTTTCTCTTTACCGAATTTCATGATAGGTGACATATTCTTTGTTGAATCTGAACCTATAGTGTCATGCTGTCTGCTTTACCTTCCCTTTCCTAGCCCAGCAATCTAAGATTCATCTCTTGAAAATGCTTCTCTCTCATTTATTGCAATTGGTTTTCTTGTTGTTGTTGTCGAAATATTGAGCATGTTTCTCTTTGAAAGCTCAGCATTAGATTATTTTATTCAATTAATATGTGTGTGCACATGTGTTGTGTTTGTGTGTGTGTGTGTGTGTGTGTGTGTGTGTGTGTGTTGGCATGAATCCCAGTACATGCTTGAAGGTTGGAGTTTGAGGGGTTGGAGGATGGCATGGAAAAATCGATCATTTCTGTCCACAGTGTGGATGTGGGTTCTGGAGACTGAATTCAAGTCATCAGGCTTGTGTTAGTGTCATTATCTTCTAGTCATCTTTCTAGCCCAAGGAGCCAGCTTATTACTATGTGTATCTCTTTGGCCTAATTTCCCAAGTTTCCTGCCTTGATTTAGACTCTCACCAGCATAGTCAATACCCCATGCCATCACCTTAATACTTCCTATCATATGCTACACTTATTTTTCTGTCACCCATCTGTATAGATATATATTTGAAAGAACCATTTGAAGTGTTGAACCGTATCTTTGGACATTAGGTTAATATAGAAAGTAGAAGACTGAACTTTTACTTAGGTGGTTTCAGTTTCCTAATATATATTATATGTGCAAAGATAAAGGTAAAGTCAATCATTTAGTACTAATTACAGATAGCTCTAATGTAGAAATTTATATGGATATATGGTTACATTTCCATATAATCCCAAACCAGTTTGTATTTTCCTGTAAATGTAAAAGGAATGTTAGAAAAAAAGGAAAGAAAGAAAAAAAGGTGAGAAAAAAGAGAAGAAAATGGATGGAGAGGGAGAAAGAGAGGAATAGAGGGAGAGAGGGACTGTGGGATAGAGGGAAGTTAAAGAGAAGGAAAAGAGAGGGAAATATAAATCAGTAGAATATTTCCAAAGACAAAGCCTGAAATCAACATATCCATTTCACCTTTGCATCCATCCTTTAATCATGTCTTTTATAAAAATTATTTCTTTAACTGTGTATGTTAGAAATGATATAAACATAGTATTTTTTGAGAACACAAATGTAAAGAGCTACCAAGATTAAGCATGGATATATTATTATTCCCAAGGATCTCATATATAAATCTACCTTTCTACTCACCCATATATCAATGATGTGAGATATATATATACACACACATAAGTAATGTTTAATTCCATCCTGATACTTTTGTAATAATAACACTGTATTGTAAATGGCTCAATGACCATGAGTGAAGTCAATAAAGCACAGGGTCTTGGAAGAAAACAATTGTTCCGAGATGGACTATGAGAAGAAGAGATTGTTCATACCTGTAAGAATTTTATGAATAAAAGAAATAATAATACCAATGTGTTCAATCATCTCAAAATACAGCATACAATATTTCTTGTGTAAAGGTTCAAGGCACAAGGGGTTCCAGCCCCCAACAAGGGAAGTGGACACAGGCTCTCATTCCTAAGAAATCTCCAACTGATAATCTCTGTCAAGGGAAAAAAGAAAGTTTTCTCAAATGAAATCGACTTGGGCATCTCATCCACTAAAAAATAAAATAATATAAAGGATATTTTTGTAGACTTTTTTTCCTAATTAGTTTGTTTGGGTTTTTTTTTTCTCGCTTTTACTGGCCTTTAGCTTGTATATTATAGTTGCTGATATTGTGATTTATGTGTTTCTCTCTCTCTCTCTCTCTCTCTCTCTCTCTCTCTCTCTCTCTCTCTCTCTCTCTGTGTGTGTGTGTGTGTGTGTGTGTGTCTTGTACTTTTTCTAGTTTTAAACTTTTGTTTAGTTTATTTAAAATATTCTTATATAGCTGTTTGTCTTCTAGGGAAAGAGAAAGAAAGGGCATGAAGCTGCGTGCACAGGGGATTGAGTAGAGCTAGGAGGAGGTCAGGAGCAATCATACTCTATTTTATGAAAGCACTTTTAAATAAAGAGTAGATTGAGCCATAAATATAATCTGTGTCAATAGAAACAACTATTCAGTTAGTGATGAGTTAAATGAAAATTATGAGAATAGAACATGTGTCTAAGTAAAAAAAATCTTTAGCTAAATATTTTAGGTTCATACACAGGGATATATTTCCTTCAAGCATATGTTACCATTTATATTTTACATGGTAAGTCACATTACTGATTCCAAGGTTCACAGGACCTCATGGGAAATTTATAATACTTAGTTGTTCTCATTCCAAAGTGTTTGATGAAAATTGTAGTGCTTTTCCTTATTACAATTTACTTATCTGTGTAACACCTCATCTTACTCCTTAAGTTTGTGATTTAAAAGAACATAGCTTTGAGAGAGAGATAGAAGACAAAATCAAGTTTAAAAAACAACCTAATTTGAAAGCACAAATGTCGGTATTTTTCTATAATTTTGCATCACATTTGCAGTCCCTGGTTACTTCACACTTAACAAGGGTAACAAGCCACAGACACAGCTCCTGTTTGTTTTCTTCTGTGGCTGCAAGCCAGCTCTTACCTCTCCAATCCTGAACCAACCTGCCCAGGGGGATGTTTGACCCTCATCCAGCTGCTGACTGATGTCTGCCCTCATCCTGAGTGCTGAGACTTTCGGAGAAATTGGAAAGTCTCCGGGGAGCTGCTGGGAAATGTTATGCGAAAGTAGCAAATGAACAGATTGCAGTTCGAGCTGGCCAAGATTCATCTTCACACTGAATCACAAATTCCAAGAAGGCTTTTGTTCTTTTAGTTAAGGAGAAAAAATGGTTTTAGTTTGTTTGCTGGTTGTTTTGTTTTGTTTTGTTTTTAATATTTGTTTCCATAATTGAAAGTGACCTAGCAAAGATTTAGGGGGCTGTGAACCTTGTCTTCATTCTAGCTCAGATTATAATAAGAAAGTGAGAATACAGCATCACTTGGCTGTGCATTTAACCCATTTTGGTGATACAGTCATCTCCCACAGACTAGCTGGAATATCTACCCTGATGATTTCTGGGTAGGGCCTGGTGGGACTACCATTGATGATATCCACTGCTAAATTTTGGTGTCTCAGGGAAGAACCAGATTGTCTGCATCTTGAAGATAAGAAATTAATTTTATTTTTCATCTTCTTTTCTGTCTAAATATTTTGGTGTATAAGAGCAGAGGGGATTTCACTTGGTGGTCACTTAGCCACATTTAAATACAAACGCTCTACCTCTTCCTAGGTGTGTGGTCAGGCTCACATTTTTAGCTTTAGTTACTTTTCTGGTAAAGACCGAATTGGCACAGTGTGCATATGACTAAGGGATAAGGGGTGCTTGCCCGTCTAGGCTTAGTAAAAATTTGCCAGCAAGTTCAGTTTTTCAAAGCGGTCCCTTTGTAAATGACAGGTCTAGAAATAAATGAAGAAAGATAAATAAATATAAATAAAATGCTCACCTCCTATAACAGCTTATTCTGAATTTATTCAATGTCATGAAGGGAGAAGGAAAAACCAATGTCAATAGTATCTCTTATTTCATTCTCTTTGCTAAGGAAATGGAAGGTTTTGTCCTTGAGGTTTGGGATCTGAGGCTCCATGTGATGTGCTCATCATATTACTACTACTTTTGCATGAGTATTTTCATCTATATAATCCATATTTCATTTACCTTATCTATCACATCAGAACAAACAGAGGTGTTTAGTTTTGGTGAGAGTTTTAGTCACTTCTATCAAGAAGTCTGTCTAATAAAGAACGTGAGAAAATGAAAATTTACATTCTAAATATAGAGGTTTCTCTCTCTCTCTCTCTCTCTCTCTCTCTCTCTCTCTTTCTTCATTTCAGGAGGAGGACTATCAAGGAGAAAAGGACCATGAAAATTCTCTCTTCTCCCAACAAAATTAGTTCAAGACCTAGAACGATACTGTTTTTTTCAATTAGTCATATTTCTGTTCTTAAAGGACAATTAGGAAGAAATGTAGCAAATTAGAACAGTGAATAAATCAGACAGTTTTCTTAGTCTCTTTATGTCTATCTTTATCTCTGTTGATATGATAGTTAACTGTCAGGAATGAAATTTGCTAAGGGAACTTAGCTTGCTAATCAAATGTCCTAGAACTAGGGGGATTATTCTGGAAAAATGAGTACGTTTGTGCTGAGATGACAAAAGCCCATTAATGTCAAACAGGAAGGCGTGAACATGAGTAAGAATAAGATAATGGGGCTGGAATTCTGAGAAAATTAGGTGAAGTTACAGATGGGATGGAGCTGTGTAGGAGCGACGACTCCTCAGGATAGCCAACAAAGTGGAGAGGTCCCAACTCCATAAGCGGTAAGAATTGAATTCTAACTGAATAGTCCTGAATTAGATTACATGAAGATTCTTCTGTAAAGAATGCAGCCTGTTGCGTCTCATTGACAAATACTATAAGAGAATATATAAGGAATGTCATAATAAGTTCTTTGATGTATGGTAAACTCATGCAGCAACAAGAGGAAAATTAATGCAGTCATGTCTTCATGTTTGGAGCAATTAGTTACCCTCTTGTGCCTGGAGGAGAATAAGGAAAAATAAGGAAAAAATGTAGAGTTAGAACAGCGAATTCATAAATCAGGATGTTTTCTGATACCTTTCACACCTACCTTCATTTCTATTGATGGTGATATGCTTAATTTCAAAACCCTTAATAGAAGCATGTTACATGCTTATGTCCCTGTGATTGTGATGAGGGAGACATGGATTTGGATTCATATTTTTTATGTATTTGTAGTACTATGCAGCACTTTCAGCATATTACCAGCAACGGCAGTAAAATCATAATCATGCTGTTATAACTATTTCAGTTGGATCTCATTAAACTTTCACAAATCAAGTATCCTGTTATGTGTAGTATATATAAAGGAACAGAAGCCTGTGAATTCGATGTAATTTGTCCATTGTCAATTAGGCAAAATTCTCCCTGTACAAATGTACAAGGCTCTGTGAGTATGAAATGTTTATTACTATGAAACCTATGAAAAGAGCTTGAGGGCATGAGGACTTAGAGCAAATGCAGTAGAGAGCCTGGGACAGCTGAAGACCAGCACTGGCTATTACAGCAAGATTACACCAGTCCCCATTCATTAAAATAACACCAAGATAGGTGTCTGAAACTTAAGGTGTCTTACAGCTATATATCTAGAAGGCTGGACAAGGGGCAGAAAACAATAGTATCCCCTCAGTCTGTTAAGGATATTAGACCAAACACTGAACACTCCAGTAGCCTATCTGTATTGGGCATGTGATCAACACACATAAATCTTATGGAAGAAGGTAAAGTCAAAGGATGAAAATAGGAAGACCAGCTTGGGCTTGATCTCCTGAACAAGGAAACCATTTGAGTGTATACTCACACACATTTCTCATAGCAATTATGGTATTTAATCACAGTGAACAAAATTCAGTAACAACAGGTGAAGCAGTGGCATTTCACAAGACAGAGGTAACAGTTTTGTCACACTACTTCTTCCTCTATATCTTTTCAAGAGGGGCATTTACAAGAAGGGGGCAAAGGGGGAGACAAAAAGAGATCTGTCTCCACATCAAGCTGTTGACAGGAATGACAAGAATGATCTAGATTTGAGGAAAAAGGCTTAGCCTCAAACATGTGATTGGGGACATTAAAGTGATTGAAATTCATAGGCTCAAATTAGAAGCAGCTGCAGTAATCAACTACTCAGTGGGAACAGAGATTTCAAAGTCCATAGGAAGTTAAGAAAAACAGGAGAAATACTTTCTCCTTATATATTGTAATGGTTTTTAATTCGGTGGCCAAAATGACTTCCTTTGACATTGTTCATATCATAAGCTGTGTGCATATATAATAATAGATAATAGTGTTTTTGTGTTCTCACAGGATAAATCACAAGAAAAATAGAATGCATGCATGGAACTGTTTCTAATGTTTCTTGAACATTTCTATGAAGAAGAGTTTATTAGTAATTTTACATGTGTAAAGTCATGCAAGTTATAAGTGTTGAATTAAAATAATCTCGGTAGCACAAAGAAACAATCATAGTGACCATCATGTTATGTATAATATAAATCACAAAGATTTAGTCAAAAGCAGCATTTGAATACCTAACAGTGGACTCTTTAATTCTTTTTCATACTTTATGAAAAAAATGAAAGGTTTTCTTTGGAGATATCTGCTGGGGTGGGGTGTGGGGGTGGGGTGAGGACATCCTCCTGAAGACAGGGGTTGGGGAGGAGGTATGAGATGTGGAACATTCTGAGAATGGACCTGGAGGGGGACAAAATATGGAGTATAAAAATGATTAAATGAAATTAAAAAAATTCAAAATACTCTTAAAGTTATTGATTCAAATATGGAAAGACTAATCAATCAATTAAAGAATGATCTATTTCCTCCAACACATGGCAAACACTTAATGTTTTCTTGACTTAATTACCCTGTCAGGTAACAACCTCAATATTTATTTTACCCCACACGATTCTTGAAACTGAATAATTTACTTTTATAACTTCCCATGTATTTTTCTTCCTAAAAGAAAACAAAATTTGTTTCAAAAATATCTTTGAGCTTTCTCTTCTTTCCCATCTCTAAGTTTCTGAAATACCATGTGTGTGTGTGTGTGTGTGTGTGTGTGTGTGTGTGTTTGTGAGTATTTGAGTTGTTTTATTTTCTGATCACTCTTGTTATTTTACCTCACTGTGGGATCATGATCACATATGAATAGAGAGAACTAGGTTGAGTTTATATGTGATATTAGTTATTCTGCTTACATTTTACATGGTTGCACATTTGTCTGCAGGAGAGCAGTAACATGTAAAATATAATTCTATTGTATGGCTATAATTTCTGATGCTAACAAAAAGCTGAATATTCAAAGAAAGTCAATCTGGCCACAGGACCTGTAGTGCTACCTCTTACAGTCCTTTCTGACTTCAATTCACTAATTTCTCTTACAGCAAAAAAATAAATGTAGTCATTGATATTCCAGTTGAAAACTTTAAACCATTATTTCACTGATTGCATTTTAAAAATGTCAATGCATACAGTTTACCCATTTATCTCCCCCAAGAGAAGGAGACCAGGATAAGATGTTTTAGTTTGAAATCTTTACTGAGCCCCATAGGCCCAGCTCCAGATGATTGCAAGTTTAGAACTGATTTGAGTGAGTAGCGGCTTTATTCAAGTAAAATCACAAGTTTGGTACATGCCATTACATGCCTATGATGGCCATTAGGAAGCATGTCAGAATATGGATGTTAAATAAGGACACGGCACAGTCGTATTTTAATAGTATTTGTGTTTGATCAGGAATAGATAGCCTTTTGGTTACAAAAGCAGAATGAGGAAGATTAGCAAATGTTCCTCTAAGAATTGTACAGGCGTGAGGGTTAGGCTGACCTCAGTTTTCACATAAGGTAGTGTCAGGATTTAGCAAATATGTCTTTCTCACTTTACACAAAGTTTTAATACTTTATTTGTTATAAAATATTCTCTGAACTATTCCCTTATACATAGAATTTTCTGAAGTGTTGAAAATTCTCTCAAATCTCACTTCACCATGCGCACTTTTCAAGTATGTAGATAGCTCTCGTGTCTTCCAGGCACACTGAGCAAGTTTGCGTTTGTACCTGTACATGGAACAGATCAAACGATAGCCACGTGGATTAGGTTCAACGTGCCACACTAGGGTCTCACCATGTCCCCATTTATAGATGTAACTCAAGCAAGGTAACTTGTGCTCACTGCCGTTTTCTTTGGTTCCCCATGCTGTCTCATATTTGTAAAGAGTCCATGATCAGTTACAGCTTCTACTTGGGTCAGTTGTTTCATTGAACAGAGTATTTATATTTTTATATAAATCCAATATAATAGTTTTTCATGTGTCCTCATAACATTATGAAAAGTAGAAAGTTCAAACGGGTAAGCTTTGTATATTCCTAAGCAGGAACTAAGGAACCTGCTTCAGACTTCCGGTCATCTGTTACAATGCTTTTACCCCAGAGGCTTTCCCGGTAAGATATTTAGCTTAGCTGTACATTGCCCAGCCTCAGTTACAATATTCTTGTATGAGTACACTCACCCCATTGTTTTGTGCAACTGGGCAGGAAGAATTTCAAAGAGGAATTTATAACTTACACAAATCATTTCCTGATACTTTACCTTTATATGTGGTGAAATCCATACCAGTTCATGGTTTGAAAGCTTGTAAACCTTCTACACATTTGAAGTAAAAATCTCCTGAATTTCTTTCACAAAAGCAGAGACTTTGGGGATCTTTAAATATGAAAGAAAAAAGGAAAACATAAACCTAAGTGGGGGCTAAATGCGATTCTAACTTTAAAAATTAGATTTTCTTTATTACATTATTTTTTCCTTTACAGCATTTTAAGTATAATTTTCAGAATTCTTCTTATACTTGGAGAACATTTTTCTCAAGCAACAATAATTAAATAACCATTTCATAATATATGCATATGTATGTATTTGTATCTATTAGCACCATAAATATAAGACAAATTATTTAGGAAAACATTGTTTTGTTTTGTATTTAGTAAAATATAAGCAATGTGTTACGTAGAAACAATTGGATTTACCCTCAAGGTAATTCTATTTTTTTCCTTATTATGTCACAAGTAAGTTGTGAAACTATCATCTATTGTTTTGCTTTTTACTTAGTCATTAAATTCCAAATATGTGTATATTTTCTGGGAAAATGATATTCCACATTTCAAAAAGTTCACAATAATTTACCTTTCCATATCAATTTGAATTATATAATCATTTGTATCAAAAACTAAAATAAAACTAAGCTCTCTGAAAACAATTTTACTTCACCATTTAACACCATTCATCTCTTTTAAATTAAGGAAAATTGAGTTCACTTTCTAGTTAATAACTCTTAAATTAAACATTTCTAAAATATTTATTCATATTTAGTATAGCATCAAGGCATTGGACAGGCATGCTTTCAAATATTTTATCAGTATATTTATTAGTAAAGAGTGTTTCTTAAACTAGAACTACTGGAATCTCTGACTAATTCATCATTCTGCCACTGACCTAGACCATTTTGGTAAATAAAAGAATACAATTTCAGTTTCCATAAGTTGTAAACAAGCAGCATTTATAACTTAACCCTTCTTAGTCTGGGAAGATGTTTGTTTCAAAGTTGTTACTTCAAAGCTAGATTCTGACATTGCAAAACTGATGAGCAAATTCTCTCAGGACTTTCTTATAAGGACACTCACGCCACTCATGAACACCTTGCAAAGAAACTTTTTTTAGCCCATATGTGGAGAATTTTTGGTGAAGCCAAACGTTCTGACTGCAGAATTCTGCCCCTGGCCTTCCATATTCATATCAATGTAATCTGCAAAATAAAATCTTCTTTTCCCTATAGTTTCCAGAGACTTAATTTATTCCATAGCAATCAGAATTATGAAGTCTGAAGACTCTGGGGAGTTTCATCTAAATCAGTTATGTTTGAGATTCAAAAATACTTAATCCGAGGGAGTCATCTTATACTGCCATCTGATGAAACCAAACAAGGTGTGTACGGATCTAGACAGACACTGAACCTCAAAAGACAGGGTTAAAATGGAATCACTGTGATAGGTTCCAATTAAGTCCCAAACCCAGCGGCACATTCATGTCCCTCTTCCTGTTTGAGAGCTTCCTTTGACCAGATAGGCTGTTTGCTGAGGAGCCTGGGAAGAGAGTAGGCACTCAAGGCTGAAATATTTTAAGATATTTTTCTAATCATTTAAGCTAAGTTTTTCCTTAGACCATATATTTTCTCAGTCCTTGCTCTCTCATGTTTAAATATGAGCAGTCCACGGAAGCTATATGGAATATTGAAGTCTGCTTTAGAACGTTTCCTGCTAAATGTCCTTTGATTCCCTTCCACAAATGCTGGAACACAATTGCAATTCAGTCAAACCTCTTCCGCTTCGTAGGGAAAATCCCCTTTCTCGTTATTTTAAATAGCCCCTATCTCATGTCTATTTTAGACTTTATCAGGACAATTTTTGTTGAGTAGACTTCTGTTACCCCCTAACTGCATTCACTGGCAAATGATGCTCAAGGAGAAGAGACTTCCTCTACAGCTCTTCTACTAAGGTCATGCCTGACTTGACTTTAGTAGCTTAGTCACAGTTCTACCAAGCCATTTCTCAATATGAAGTTTAAAACATCTAACATCTAACAAAACTATTGGCTCATTTTTTCTGGTTTACACACTTATTAATTCTTCATATTTTTTGAAAATTTAATGCATGTATACAATGTACTTTGGTTATTTCTAACCCCTACTCCCTTGCTCCAAGACATTTCCCATATCATGACTTATTAAATTACAAGTGCAGTAAGTCCAGTTACTGATGCCCAAATGTGCTTGATGTGAGATTATTCATGGGGTATGGGCAATTACAACTGTCTGCCACACAAATTTCAAGATATTAAAATATCAAAATATTTGGTACTTTATGATTATTTAATACATTTATTTAACTGTTTATAGCGTATATGCTGAGATTTTTTATTAATGATACTAATATTCCACTTAGAGAAGTAAAGTTGCCCAAACTCTTTTACCTAGCATATATGATATTAATTATTGCCTAATTTTAAATTTACCAAATTAGGTAAATCCTAAACCTGCATTGAATTGTAGCAATTATCATAAAGTTAAGAAATTACTGTTTGAACGTTATACAATTAGTCAGTACTGTGTTTCATGCTATCACACACGTGCCTTGGTGCATTGCTTCCAGCAATACAAACAGCTGTTCTTTAATGGATTTTTTATGTCTTCAAATAATTCTTTCATAATAAGTTATGATACTTTCAGCCAGAGTTAATAATGTACACAAAGCATGTGCTAAGGATTAAATAAAATGTTAACTGAAGGTTTCATTTGATTTGAGAGATTTGAAGTACACACACACACACACACACACACACACACACAGACCACACATTCATTTTTCAGATAGTCAGAATTCTATCTTGTAAATATTTAAATAATCAGAAATGACATATTGCTCACTTGATTGATATGTGGATTAACCTATAGGGAAAAGCAGAAATTGCATACTTCTGTTCACAAGTAAGAATAAATGGGTCCTGAAAGAACTACCAAAGCAAATAACACTAAGCTCACAATTCTAATGTTAAAAGACCTCATGACATATATACCTGCTGTCCATGTTTTCACTTTCTGACTCTAGTCACCAGTGGAAACTACCTAGTGATTTTACTTTTCTTATTCTTAAATCAAAAGAATCTGAGCATAATCTTAGATGAGCTATTGATTCTGCATTTCAAATATAGTGAAATAATTTCAATTAGCAAATATTATTAGAACCCTGAAGGTCAAGACATTACATTAGTTTGACAAAGTAGTTGTGAATTTACATACATATTTAAGAGGAAAGATGTAATGTGAAAGATGCCATGTATACCAGAAAAATTGCAATTATGACACATTGATTTGTAAGAAGCATTGCAACAATTTAAAACAAATTTTAAAAAAAAGTGTTGACAGTTAAGATATTAGCAAGAGCTTCTACCTCAGGCCTGAGAGAGAACAGCAAAGGCAAAGGTCTATATAGCTGAAATGAAAACAATGTGGGAGGAAATCGTGGCTCTGTCGTTATCCCATAGGTGCTGTGGGGCAATGACGGTGGCACTTGCTAACTCTTTCTGACCTTTGAACTTGTCAGACATCCTCTGGGAAATATTAAAGGCAAAATTCTCAACTGAGCAAGGATATGAGCAGAGCCGTGGTGGTTGCTGAGTGCCCATGAGTGATGCTGTCCTCACCACTCTGGCTAATGTGTGTGATCTACAAGAATCGGAGTGGACAAGGATGCTGAGAAAACCATACATACAGAAGTCAGCCAAGGGAGACTGGAAACAGGAAGTAAACTGTACTCTCCTGCATACCGTAGTAATAGTGTGTCCAACAGTATGACAGCTGTTGGAGAGCCCTAAAGGCTGTGTTTTTAGTTCTACAAAGCAAAGAAATATTTATTCCATAAGTGAAGCGGGAAATCCACAACTGTCAGAGTGACACCAACATACAGGAAAATTTGCTGTGACCCCAAGAAAGTTACGTGAAACGTGATAATTACCACATTAGGCGAAAGTATAATCAGCTAAAATGTCAGCCGGAGTAGCTGACATGTGTGGGTGTGGAAGGAGTTCACAGAGACACATGTCACAGTAGCTGTTAAACTTGTCATACAGAGAGCTAGCAGAATGATCAAGGAATAGGGAAGGAAAGGGAACGAAATTAATGAAAAATCCCAAACTGATTTTTTTCGGTCCTATAAATCTAATGATAGGACTTTTTTATGGAAAGTGGACGAATAACTTATAAAGACGCTGAGGAGGAGGAGAAGCCTACAGGAAGACCAGCAGTCTCAGCTCACCTGGACCCCCAGAATCTCTCAGACACTGAGCCACCAACCAGGCAGCATACAGCAGCTGATATGAGGCCCCCAACACTCATACAGCAGAGGACTGCCAGGTCTGGGCTCAGTCAGAGAAGATGCACCTAACCCTCAAGAGACTGAAGGCCCCAGGAAGTGAGGGTCTGGTGGGGTGGCAGGGGGCTGGGGTGGGGACATCCTCTTGGAGACAGGGCAGGGCAGGGGAGGGAGGGAACAGGGTGGAGGAGGTGGAGGATGTGGACCGGTTGGAGGGTGGACAGGGAGGAGGATAAAGTCTGGACTGGAAAAAAAGAATAAATAAATAAACATATAAACATCATAATAAACATAATAAACATAATAAACATAATAATAATAATAATAATAATAATAATAATAATAATAATGATAATATAAAAACCAACCACAACAAAAAAGAAGACAAAAAAAGTTAAACAATGCTGGAGACTGGAAAGATGGCTTAGCAGTTAAGAGCATTTCTTGCTCCTCTGAAGAACTAGAGTTCCGTTTGCCCCTCCCAAAGGCAGCAGTTCCCAACTGCCTATATTTCAGGCTAGGTGATCTGACACAATTTTCTAACATACACAGACATGTGTATGCACACATGTGGCTGGCCCACATGGGTGTGCACGCACACGAGTGCACGCACACAAACACACACACACACACACACACAAAGAGAGAGAGAGTAAACAAATAATAAATAAAAAATAATGCATTAGAATAGTCCTTGAGAAGATTATTTTTTGTGAGGTCAATAAGATGAACTCAATGTTCAGTGTTGACAAGTGATTGCCGCGCCCATTACCATAAAATTGATGATTTTATCCATATTGAAATAAAAAGTTGTGTATATTGCCATTAATATTTCAAATTTTTATCCTGTGTATATTGCATTTAAAAGTACATATGAGACCTATATTTTAGTTTATTTTCCCTTGCCACCAGACTTTATTATCAACTTAGGGGGTTTAACCAACATTTCCCCATCTCATGATTTATTGTGATTTTTCATATCTGATCTTATATCTACTGTATTTTTACAGCTTTTAAATCAATGTGCTTTATGATATTTTACTTAATTTTGTGATTATCAGTATCTACTTATATGTCTACTCATTAAGGTAATATTCTTAATTTTCCATGATTAATAATTCTAAGCATACTTTGAATTTTTAAACATGAATTTAAGGCCTAAATTAAACTACTGACAGTCAATATTTATAAATTTTAAAGCTCTTACTGATAATAGTTTCAGAAAAACTGAAAACTCAACATAGGCATTTTTATAAAAAGCTATTTTTCGTTGGTCATAATATAAATAATAGAAGTTAAGACATAATTTCCTATCTCCATTAATTAATTGAAAATATGTGTGTGTCTGTGTGTGTCTGTATGTGTGTCTGTGTGTATGTGCATGTATGTGTGTATGTGCATGTTTGTGTGTGTGTTTGTGTATGTGTATTTATGTTGTGTGTGTCTGTGTGTATGTGTATATGTGCATGTATGTATGTGTGTTTGTGTGTGTATGCGTGTATTGTGTGTATATGTGTGTGTTGTGTGTATATATGTGTGTTTGTGTGTGTTTATGTGTATATGTGTGTGTATAAATGCGTGTATGTGTGTGTGTTTGTGTGTGTTTTTGTGTATGTGTGTGTATGTGTGTGCATGTTTGTATGTTTATGTGTGTGTACATATGTGTGTATGTGCATGTGTGTATGTGTGTATGTTTATGTGTGTGTACATATGTGTGTATGTGCATGTGTATGTGTGTGTTTGCGTGTGCAGGTGTAGCTGTGGGTGTAGATGTAGATGTGTGATGGGTAGCACTCCATTCACTTCATGGCTGCTGTTCGTATTTGACATAACAAAGGAAAATGGATCTCAGAGCGAAGGCTCCGAGCCATGCACTGGGATGGAAGCTTGAGCTTTGGAACCTTCATACAGCAGGCTGGTCCTCTGCAGAGACACATAAGAAATGCAAACTACAAGCTCTCATATTTCCTCAAGACCATCAGCAAACTGAAGGATAACCAAAAGGCAAAATCGCTTTACATTCTGTGGAAAGAGCAATCCATCCCACATAGAATTTGACCTTATCCAAAAGGGTATAAAGTGTGGTAAGGTGGAGGGTGACACTAATAATAATCTACCCAAATATCATGAAAACAAGAAAAGGCCAGACATTAGTGGAAGATGACTTGCAAATATCATTATTTTATGGTATTTAGAAAATAATCTTGTTTGACCACATCAAAATGGTAATTAGCTTAGAAATAAACTGAGGTCACTGAAGTCATTGAACTATTAAATAGATTTAGAAATTTAAAAAACTATTGATTTATGCAGGTGGTGTGTCTTTTCTTCATTACACATGGTAATGATTTTCCCTATCCAGCAGAATGTAAGCCTTATTGTTAATTACAAAAATGGCGTGTGCCACAAATGATTTAGCTTTTATTGTACTGAAACCCTGAAAAGTTATTTTTATGTTCCATAAGGTGAAAAATGATTTTTGGAAAATTAAATGTCGCAGTTGATTATCACCAGTCACCCAAAAATATTTGGATTGAAAACTAACTGTGTTGGATTTCATTTTCTAGTTCTTGTCAAAAAGCATATACCAGAGAGTATATCTCTGAAAGGGTAAATAGGAAGTCTACGTTGGAAATGACTGTGACTCTGTGAGGATACTGGAAAGCAGTATAGGTAAGCAGATTCCCCCCCCAAAAAAAAATGAAAGCACTTCTGTACTATTTGTCCTTTCCCTCCTGCAAGTAATTTCAACACCACATCTGCAGCCCAAATTATAACTCCAGACTCAGAAGTTTCTTCAAGGGGTACTCAACTACAAAAACTAAAATTGAAATGTTTAGATGATTGCCATAATATGGAACTTAAAGACCGAGATTTATGAACAATTCCAACAAAAATATTTGGGCTGGATATTCCATGACTCTTTAGATTTTTTCCCCATTCTCTATTCTAGGATGTTTTGAGGTGCTGGCCAAAGAAACTGAAAACAAGAGTCTAATTATATGGCAGACCAGAGTCCTAGCTATACACACATAAATCTATACCCTGAGTAGAGGAAAAAGTACTGAAATACATAAAAATATTTTAAAACTGTATTTCATCAGCGGTTTATTAGTAGACAAAGAGAAAAGAAACACTAGCTTACTGAAGAGAAGTCTGTACAGTGTACGGGGTGACACATAAAGTGAATATGGATAAAGCTATAGAAAGGAATAAAATGTGTGCACAGGACATTATGAGGGAGAGAGATGCACGTGAGTTAGAGTCATAAAAGAACAAAGAAGGGAGGGAGGTAAGTTCAAACTAAAAATATGTTTCAAAGAGTCCACTAAAATCAACATAAGAATGTAACAACAGAACAGAAATGAAAAAGCAACACCTTAAAATGTTCCACTTAGGTAAACCACTGTGAAAACGCCAATATTCAAACACAGAAAAAAAGCCATCATATAAAAATAAGTCACCTTTCTTTGTACTTTTGTTCAAATGAACAATGATAAGAATAGTGTTTGAATTAAATGGTAGTAGGTAATCTATTTCAAGTATTTAGAAATGGGTTAATATATGATTCCAGATCCACTTATATTACATTTGAAACTGCAAGTAAGTTCAATCTAAGAAGCTGTGGTTGACCTATTTGCATGGAGAGCTATAGTAAGGAGTTATTTGATAAAGGGACGTCTCCAAATTGGTATTTCCATAAGAAAATAATAGGCACCAATGAGGGGATACAGAGGCAGCAATCTAAGGGAACTGGGTTATAGAAAGCCATCTCATGAATGAATTAAGAAACTCAATGCCTGAGGAAGGAATTTCACACTTGACTGTGGGTAGCATTACAAGTATTTTGGTGGTGACGCTGAATACTGAGGCACAGAGATAATAAACAACACAAAAGTTAGTTTGAACCAATATGATGGTATTCTATATCATTATTCATTTTAAAAGCACTTGTTTTTCAAATTTCTTGTACCAGTATGTGTAATAACCAACTGATCGATTTATCCTAATAAGAAACATTGACTCTTCACCAGTACATTAAATCCAGGTTAATAACACATGCAAATTATTATCAAATTGCATTTCTTTCATTCAGGTAAGGAAGATGGAATAATTTCTGGTGGTAAATATGAAAGGTTATGAAAGATACCAAACATTATTTAATTAAACAATTGTGCATTGATTTTCCCCTGCATTCAAATTAAAATTGGAATTTAAAATTTCTGCACATCCACATACCAACTTTTATGATTTAATTATGGTGTCATAATTTATAGCACCTATGGTTAATAAGTTCTACTAGGATCCATTTCTTTTACTTCTTTGTGGTTGATAGTGTTATTCACTTACTATGGTTCTTATTCTTTTAGTTGTGTTCAGGTAAATATAGAAGCTATGCCCCATTGTTGCTTATCTTAATTGTTAAGTTGATTGGATTTAGAATCTTCAGAAAAACACACTACTGGGTGTTCTTGTAGAGATTTATCCAGAAGGTTTAACAATGAGTGTAAGATGAATCATTAATATGGATAATTTCATCTCTGGGCTAAGTTTCTGAACTGAATAAAGGGGACAAAACCAGTTGAGTGGTGACCCTCATCTCTCTGCATCCTGATGGTGGATGCATTATGAGCAGCCATCTTTATTTCCCACCATCATTCCCTTAATGCCAGCCATGATGGACTTACTGTATGCCCTCAAATTCCAAGCCAAAATAAATTCTTTCCCTTTAACTTGCTTTTTTGTCTTTCTTTGTTGACCACAAAATGAGAAAAATGGCTTATAAAGGTAACAATTCTCCAAAGTCTATTTCTTTTACCTAAATCAGATAAAGGTTTGTTGACTTTATTCCTTCTTGATATGTTAGATTTTTCTTAACTCTGATGAACTTTAACCAGTCATTTATTTGAAAAGAAGAGTCTGTTTATTTTTTTTTCATTAAATTCATTCTCCAAGAACCACTTAACATGGTGAGACACAAGGAAAATAAAATATTTAATTTTAATACGTAAGGCAACTTTTGTGGAACTAATTAGAAATAACATATATAAGTACTGTAATTAGTTACCATAGAAGAAAACAGCTTAAATGAGATTATATTTGTTCAATATGGAACTGTTGTTCATTGAGGAGACAAGTGAGCTGATGCCAGTTACCACAGCATTTCAAATTATTTCATATTTACTGTGATAAAATATCGTTTTTCAAATGGTGTTTGTAGGAGATATTTCAATGACTCAGCTACAAATTGTAGAATATGTATAGTTAAGAGGTGATAAAAATTAAGAACAGAATTTTAACAGCAACAATAAAAAGATGAGTACCAAGAAAGCAAGGTATCAGGAGTAAGTCATTGGGCAGCACAGAAGAGAGGCCAGGCTTCCTTAACCAAAACTAAACCAAACCAAACAAAATGACTTGAATTGAAATATTTCCGTAGTTCGTTTTCCAAACTTCTCTGTAGTGTAGCATGTTCTTGAACTCATGATTGTCTTGTCTCTATCTTCCAAGCACAATGATTAGAACATGTGTCCCTTTGCCCAGTTTGTGTGGTGCCTTGAATTAAACCCGGGGCATCTCGGGTGCTAGGCAAATGCTCTACCAATTCAGCTATATTTCAGATCCACCTTGAATAATATTTTTGGAAGAAATGAAAAACATTTAGTTACATGGGAATGGTGGTGAACTTGCGGTGAAAAATAAATCTTTCTGAGCAACACATGAAGACAATATGTGCCCACACATTTTCATTCCATGGTTATGGTCATCATTGCTACAGTTCTGTTAAGTGATTCACCAATATCTTGTGTGTTGAATGTTTATCTACATTTCAGTTCAAAGATAGGACTTTGATAAAGTAATGTGGCCATGATGGCTACACCCTTTTCAAATGGTCAGTTTATTGATGTATTGCATTTTTTACTGCATTACTATAAAGTAATTATAATTAAGAGGTAGGGCCTATAAGGAGGAGGTGGGCTAATTCTAGAATAATCTGGAAGAGCATGCCTTGGTTCTTTTCCCACTCCCCATCTCTCTGAGATGCCTGGATACCATGGTCAGTGTAGACAGATCCATCATAAGTTCAGGCCATCTCATCCCTCCTCATATTGGGCAATAGTGTCAGAGACAATACGCCTTGGTACAGAAACTTTTGAAGTTGTGAGACAAAAGCAGTTTTTTTAAATCCTTTACATTTCCATTTTTCTAAAATTCTGTCAAATGTGACAAAATGTGATAATCAAAAGTATGCATTGTGATTATTCCCCCAAATAGAAAATGGAAAAGAAGGCCTGTTTTGGTAGTGTAAATTGCTTTCTTTACAGCAGACCTGGAGTAATTAACTTCATACCTACAAAGACTTTTAGGCTTTGTACATCATCCTCAAACTGGAACAGCTGAATTTCAGAGACAGAGAGGAAGACTCGATGTTTCAGCTCAGGCTCTTTTTACAGTATGCTTTTACTGACTTGATAAACACATTTCCTTCATTCAGTATGTTTTCCAAAAAAAGAAGGCTGAACAATATTTAAGGATAGTTATTCAACAGTTTCTAAACTTTGTAAAATGTTAAATACAAATGTACAAAGTTTTCTTTAAGCTTCTTAGGAAATACTAGAAATCACCAAAGTATTAAAGGAGAAAACTAACCACCTTCACTAATAGACTGAGATAAAACCAATAAGATGTGTTGAAAGCATGCTATTCACTCTGAGAGTGAGTTAAGACTTGTGGTTGTGGTCTGTGAAGCAAGTGTCTCCTGTTTCTGTCTGATACGTATGTGTAATTTCAACATAAAGAGATGAAATAAGGAGCCTTGGAGGAGTATTTAGCAAGCCTAGACAAAGACATAAGAAATAAAACTCTATATCAGTTAGATCATAGTGTCAATTAATAAATTACTGATCATAAATGCAAAGATATTATGACTCATATTACTTAAGTACCTAAATTACAATTTCAAGGAAATCAAAAGAGACAAGAGATTTTAATTTTATGAGTGTGCATGAGAAAGTATTTGAGTGTGGAGTGAGAGCTGGCCTAATTAGATTTGTATCTAGAAAGATCTTTAGTTATCAGCATTGTACAGACTATACCAAGAAATAATGAAAGCAGGGTAATTATCAATGCCTGGCATTCTGGATGACTTTATTAGTTTATTAGCAGCAAAGGCCTCACTAAACTTGGTAAAAGTGGATACCATCCCTTTTAAATCTGTTTAGTGAACGAACAAGGTTGACAAATAATGAAGTTGTTATGACATAGGAAAGTCAAGGGTCACTAGTGATCTGTGCTTTAGGAAAGGGGAGAGTCGGGAGAGGGAGAGAAGCCCTTAGAGTATTGACAGTTTATATTACCTTTCACTAAAGGGTATTTTCCCCTAGAACTCAATTCTTGTCTGTTGATTTCTTCAAAAGGCATTGGGTTTTATAACAATTTTGGTATTTTGCTTTTAGTTTTTTTGTTAATGACATGCAGATGAGTGATCATTAACACATACATGCTTACAAACAATGTTTGTGAAATATTCAACTAAGGCATAGTTCAGTTTTGTCAATTAGACACAACTAACACATAGCTTAGTTTTGTCAATAAGACTCAGCTATGAATACACCAGTCAAAAAGGAAGTGCCAGAGAACAGGGATGGGGAAGTTCCCAGGAATCAATGCTTTGACCTTAGCTGGGAAGCATAGGAGCTGTTGATTACCTGTGGTATCCACTCCCCAACTGGGATGCCTAGTCTGGCCTCAGAGGCAGTGGATTCACCTAAACCTGCACTGACTTGATGCATAAGGGTTGGGGGGATGCCAGGGATAAAAGGTTTTGTTTGGGGGTTGGTTGGAGGCACCCATTCAGAGGAGAGGGGATGGGGAGGTATTCTGTGAGGGGGTGACTGGAAGGGGGAAACAATGAGGATTGTTTAAAAATCAATAAATGAAAAAATAAACAAAAATAATAAAGAAACAAAAATATTTGATTTCCCGGAAATGGCTAGGCTCAATTTCCAAGCAAACACTTGGTATTTTTTTTTCCATAGTCTTTTGATGAGAGTAAAACTGGTCAAGGAGCCATCAAACATCATCCCTTCACCAGAGCATTTTATGCTCTGGAATCTGATATTGTATATGTAAGGTAAAGGGGCAGAGCTAGGTTAAAGATGTGTGTCTACTGACTTCACTAAGGTAGATAAGTACTCAAACAGCCTGCAAGCCCAGTTGTGGTACCTCTGTTTATAAGGGTAAATGCTATAGGATTTTAGTGAAGTATATGGACAGCCACACAAAACTTCTGTTGTATTAATAAGAAAGGAAGAAAGCAGATATTGAATAGACAGCCAAGAATGTCTCTTTCTGTTTACTGATTCTTTGAAATGTTAGGATCTACATAATCTTTTTGGACCTAGCTAAGCCTGTAAGACTCTAATGATTCAGGAATGAACTTAGGTAGTGTAAGTATGCACCAGTCACAGTTTTCTCATAATTATAGTACATAAACAAGTGCTTGACTGTAATGGGACAACCCGAAGAATGTTTTTGTGATTATGGCAGCAGAATCTTTCCTTACAACAAAGTTTCCTTTTTCATAGAAATAAACAGTATGTGGAAATAACAAGTAAGTTAATGTCAGAAATCAGTTAATTGGGTTCTTTACTTTTTATATTGCTTATATTAGATGCAAAGGACTCACACATTTCAAAATAGCAGCAACCCAATTTCATGGTCTTCTGCCTAAGTGACTTGGAGTTATATACTAACTGCTGAAAGTTTGATTATTTTAATGATTGGAAGTCTACCAAAACTTGAGTATGGTTTTGCAAATTTTCTAAACAATATATTTGTTCCAGGGTGAGGACTCTAATCTGAGGGTTAAATTTTAAATTTGCACTTCAAAACTAATGTGCAGATCACAGACAAGTTGTCCTCAGCATGAAAACTAATGGACTATCAAAGTTGTATATATAATTTATGACGAGTAAATTGGGTGTATATATAAATAAAGTTACAGCAGAACTTAAACATTACTATTAGATAAACCATGGTTATCTGGAAAGTTAATCTAGCTGCTTATTCAAATACTTACTAAAATAATCTTAGCTTATTAACAATTTTATTCATTTGTATGTTCTATGTTGTAGGTTGCCTGGCAGTGCTAATTAAACCATTAAAAGTACCAGCTAGCTTTTAAAATTCCAATAATGCTGTATATTATTTGTTTATGAGAACTACTTGTCAGTGCTGAATGGTATAAAGAGCAAAATTAAAAAGAAACACATCCTGGTTTATGTTCTCTCATTGACATGTATACATCAGGCATGATTAGAACGTTTTTCTACATAAGGCCTCTAAAAGTTATGTGGTTTTAAAGGTTAATTTTTACTTATAAGAGTTATACCGTATTTTATAACTGATAATTATAATGTTGATTAATGACCTTGATTGAAATAGTTTAGTATATCCAACATACCTTACTGAAACTTACATGTTCTTTGACTTACTTTTCAAGGATTTTGGTATTATTGAAACTGTATTACATGCATACACATCAGGAATTGTGTAAGTATATGCATATCCTGCTTTTATTTTAAAAAGTCAGAATAAAATGGGAACTGATGACTGATTTTGATCTTTCACTCATAATAAACAGCAAATAATTCAAATGGACTTCCTGCTGAGAATAACTAGACAATCTGCAAGGACATAATGAATCCATCTTCCTATGAGAAACTGAAAAAACTATTTGATTATCATAAAGAGGCGCTGGGGCCAAAGGAGCACAGTTTGGGATCTGGAACATTTCTTCCCCTCCCCCCAGGGAGTTTGATGGTTTGTTACAGTGACTGAGAAGCTGGACTGTATGGTTAACAAATGATTGTCTTCTGATGAGAGAGGTTTGATACTGAAAATTCTTGTATTCTACACTGCCATCATGGAGTTACTTACAGTGGTAGCTGCGGTATACTGAGAGCACAATGCTGAATACAAAAGAAAATAAACAATTTCTGATAATCCCAATTTCTAAAAGTACAGGCATCCTATAGAGCATATAGTTAATAGGATAAGCTTAGGTCAGGGTAAAACAAAATCCTCTCAGGACGAGAATCTGGCAGTGTGAAGACTCAACAGTGTACATAAGTATTTAGCCTATTTCTAATAATCAATTAAAAGTGATTTATGTTGTTAGAGATAAATCCACTTGATAAAATTATATGAAAGAATATAATGTAGAAATATAGGTAAAGGTTACACAAATGCTGTGAATATCAGAAGAAATCTTCTATGATTATATCACGCAGTAAAAAAATGAGAGAAGAAATAAAATCAAAATAAATAAGTGTGAGCTAAACAAAAGCCAAACTTATGACTTCAGTAGACATGATAAGAATACAAGAAATACAGTTGAAGTAAAACATAAGGTCATAGGTATAATTTTTTCAAAAAAAGAGTTAAACTGAAAGCAGAAATGAAGTCAGCATAAAAGAAAAGATGAGGAGAAAAATATCTTCAGAGTGTATACAGAGACCCTAAAAATATACAGAGAATATACACCAGCAATGTTCTTATGCAGGATTCTAAAACACACAGAGGAAAGAAATATAGTGTGGATGGAGTATGGCAGAATTTACAAACATAAATTTTTATTAATATAGTTTATACTTTATCCCAGTTTTGCTTATTTGTCACAGAGTTTAACAAAATTATTTCTTCACATTTGGATTCATGCTTAGACTTAGTCACAGAAAATAATGGGTTAATGACATTAATCCAAATAATTATCAACTATTATGTTAGTAATACAATTACAAAGCTAGGTTTGATATATTAATTCTCATGTAAAATTAAACTTTAAATTTTTACAATTTGTGGTTTTAGCAAAATGAAGTTATTCACTTTCAAATTCATATTTTTCTATTATGCCATTATAATTACATCATTAAAGACAAAATCAGAACATTGCTATTACAATTTTATCCTCAAAATTACTTTGAATCTAAGTTTTTTAGTATTTTCATAATCTAATGAAATAATTTAATCACTTATACAGTCAACTTGTGAATATACTTAATATAATAACAGAGCAGTTGTCTAAAAGTTCAACTCAGAAAACCAATCTTCATGCCTGAATAGCATCTATTAAACAGCATCCTACTCAAGATCAATTGGAGCTAACACGATGGTGTGTGCTTTTGGTACTTGGACACTTTCAAGACCATCCATTCATTTTTTTTTGTTAGAAACTACATCCTTTTTACTGTAATGACTATTATTTATATCACACTATGGCATTTATTCAGTCATTTTTCTGTTGACAATAACACAGTGACATAACGAACCTAAATTTCTGGGCAGTTGTGGGAAGAGATAAGAAGGTCAAGGGATCCCATGATGCTGGTCTTGCTAGCAGACTCCTGTGCTGGTTCAGGGAATCATATGGCATGAGCCAGTGTTTTTCTCTTCTAGTCTCATTCTTCTCCATCTCATACAAAACCGCCAGTACACAACCATGGAGCCTCCACCTTAATAACTTAACTTCTCTCAATACATTCCCAAAGCCACATATCGAAACAGCGTAGTGCAGATTTACAAACTTTGGTAGATGATTGTGGTAGAGCTGTCAAAATTTAACATATAAAGAGTTGGAGATACACTTGAAACATAATCAAATGATAGCATGGTAGGTCTTACTCAAAGCTAAGACTGTAAAGAAAGGCAAAGAAGAAAGAAGTATGTTTTGAAATACCTTTGTTCTTTGGTAATCAAAAGGTTATCAGAATACAAGAAACTGTAAGATCCTTTGAAAGTTAATGAGCAGAAAGTAAGTTACATGCCAGAGGCTAAACCTGTATAAAATATACAGTTAAAGCCATGCTTGGATGTTATCGGTTAACAAAGTAGACAGGTTCCCTTCTCTTAGTCACAGCTGACAAAACTTAATTAGAAGAAGAAAAAATAAACACATGACACAAAAGTTAATGGAAATGAAAGGAAGACATTAAATGACTATTTATTAATTCTAAGTATTTCATCTGTCTTAGTCCAGGGTTTCTATTCCTCCACAAACATCATGACCAAGAAACAAGTTGGAGAGGAAAGGGTTTATTCAGCTTATACTTCCACACTGCTGTTCATCATCAAAGGAAGTCAGGACTGGAGCTCAAGCAGGTCAGGAAGCACGAGCTGATGTAGAGGCCATGGAGGGATGCTACTTACTGGCTTGCTTCCCCTGCCTTGTTCAGCTTGCTCTCTTATAGAACCCAAGACCACCAGCCCAGGGATGACACCACCCACAATGTCCCTCCCCCCTTGATCACTAATTGAGAAAATGCCCCACAGCTGGATCTCATAGAGGCATTACCTCAAAAGAGGCTCCTTTTTTCTGTGATAACTCCAGGTTGTGTCAGGTTGACACACAAAACCTGGCAGTACATCATCTTTGCTCAAACTCCTTTTATGTTTTCCAGAAATTAAAAATTTTCCAATAATTTCAGGATATAAGTTGATAGAGAAGACATCTGAATGTAGAATTACAATAAACTGTACACATTTTAGTACAAGTAAATTTCATAAATTCATTTACTGTTTTGAAATTCTGTCATTTAATTACAGGTCTTTTTATTCTTTCTTTTATGTTGTGTCTGCCTTGATGATCAAGTGATATATAACATCCAATGTTTATACTTTAAAATTCCACTATTCCATCTTCTTCAAATTTAGAAAATTTTTAGACCAAGGGTGTAAGCATGTGTGTGTGTGTGTGTGTGTGTGTGTGTGTGTATACACCATTAATAGATCTTTATTTTAAAATAATAATGTACAAATATATTTCATACAATAACATCTTCATAATGGGACAATACTGTGAGATGTATATATATGTATATATACATATATATACATATATATATATACTGAATAATTGTATCAACAATAATATTAAATGTTAGGAAGAATAAATAGTTACACTGATAAAGCTTATGCAGGTTCACCTGACTGGTAATGGATTTGAATTACTTGTGTCCTAGCTAATTTTTAAATTGCACAGGACTGTCAAACTCTAGGTTGCTTCTAAGTGGTAGTGATAAGAACATTTACATCAATGGCAAATTTAAAAGTTTGTCTATTTCAGCCAACTATTAAACTGAGCCAGGGGTTCACAATAGAAGAGCTAGGGGAAGAACTGAAGGAGCTGAAGGGGATTGCAACCCCAAAAGAACAATATTAACTAACTGAACCACCCAGAGCTCCCAGGGACTAAACCACCAACCAAAGGGCAAACAGGAGGGAGCCAGGACTCCAGATACACATGCAGCAGAGGATGGCCTTATCTGACATCAACTGGAGGGGAGGGAGGCTTGATGCCCCGATGTAGGGGGATGTTAGAGGGGTGAGGTAGAAGTGGGTGAATGGGCGGAAGAGCACCCTCATAGATTCAAAGGAGAGGGGGAATTGGGTGGGGGGATTATAGAGGGGTAACCAGGAAGGGGGATAACATTCAAAATGTAAGTGAATAAAATGATTAATAAAAATATGTGTATTTGTTTATTTATTTATTTCACTCAAGAAAGCTTTTTTTTGAAAACAACATCTAGCTACTATATGTTATCTTAGACTTCATATTTTGTGTATTTTATTAAATAGTCCATGCCTTTCATCTTTGATATCTGATTTTCACTGTGACACTTGTGTTTAAAAGTTATATTGCACATTAATATAGAATTAATAAGGTCAATAAAACTTAAATTATTCTTTATAGAACTTTATGGTAAACCACTCTTACTTTTCTTGATGAAATTAATAATCTTTGAATGTCAAACTGGGAAACGTGTCCTTTATTTTATAGCCAATGGGGAATTCTCATGCTGAGCAGGACCATTATCAAAACTCTGATTTGCTTTTTACTGTCTGCCACTTGGGTTCAAAGAGTCTTTCCTTTCAGAAGAGGCAAGTTAGAAGGAATCAGACGACTGTCATGTTGTCTTCTATAAAGTAACAATGTCTTTATGTAGTGGTGGGGATGCTGCTTCCGAGATTTATCTCTCTACTAGAGGACATCTGTGCGCCCCAGTAGGATGCCATATGGGAGGTTGGCTTTGGTGGCTCGGTGCAAAATTTGCTAATAGAAAATAATTTGTATGACTTGAAACTATTGTACCCAAGAGTCTTTCCTTTTTTTCCCATTCTCTTCTAAAGAGCACCGCACCAACCCTAATTAGCTTTTGGGAGTAATGAAAGGAATTCATCTTTAAATTTTTAGAGGTTTATGAGTTTATGCCCAAATGATGAAGGCATTTATTGTCCCAGAAATATCCAGTCTCCATGATCATTTTTCCTCCATCTGTCCAAATATTCACAACATGAAGAATGTCTTTCATCACATCCAACTGTCCTGTTCTCCAATTTAATATTTTGCTAAATAGATTCCTCCAAGATAAGATATTTTTCTCACATTTGTCATTTGTCTTTGAAATATTAGGATTAGAAGTCTTAACATTCAGGATTTTAGCCTTCATGTTTTAGTACTTTGAGATTGTCTTAAATTGCTTTTAAGAAGAAAAGAATATCATTTCCAATGTTAGTGGTAGACAGAGGAATGAGTTGTGTTTAATCTTATAGTATGTAATACCAGGTATTTGTGTGGATTTTGTGACCTTTATATTTCAATTAATAAAATCACTTAATAGATCTTCCTCAGCTGATAAATTGTATGCAGCAGTCACTAGTCTGAATTTTAAGCAATTTTTGGGGGGAGAAACACTACTTAGCTACTTTTTGGGGAAGAAATATCACAAAGTTATTTGTTTAAAATTACACTTCTAAATGTTCACATACAGCCTCTATTTCACTGAGCTGCCATTACATTCCAAACTTCACACATATGTTACACCCTTTTGCTTTTGTTCCCAAATTCTATTTGGGTGTCCTAGAGAAAAGGGTTCTGATCTTTATTGATCTATCAATTCAGATCGTCAAACGGCCCACACCCACGCATTCCCTGCTCAAACATCATCAGTAAAAATTTGGTAATTTTCCTTTTAGTTAGAAATGACTTTGAAGCTGGGCAGTGGTGGCACAGGCCTTTAATCCCAGCAGTTAAGAGGCAGAGGCAGGCAGATTTCTGAGTTTGAGGCCAGCCTGAGTTCCGGGAAAGCCAGGGCTACACAGAGAAAGCCTGTCTCAAAGGAAAAAGAAAGGAAGGAAGGAAGGAAGGAAGGAAGGAAGGAAGGAAGGAAGGAAGAGAAGGAAGAAAGAAAGAACTTTACATTTTTTCTTTTTTTTAATTTTTATTTTCTATATTCTATGTTTACATTCCAAAGGCTTTCAGTTCCCACCCACCATACTTCCCATAGTTACTCTCCCCCCCAACTATTCCCCAATCATTCCCCCTCCCCTCTTGATTTCTTTACTAAACTGGATGCAATCTTTACAGGCCCAGGGTCCTCTCCTTTCTTCTTCTTGGGAATCATTTGACTTGCTAATTGTGTCTTGAGTATTTAGGGCTTCTGGGCTCATTAATATCCACTTATCAGTGATTGCATTTCATGTGTATTCTTTTGTGATTGGGTTAACTCACTCAGGATGATATTTTCAGGTCTAACCATTTACCTACAAATTGCATGAGCTCATTATTTTTAATTGCTGAGTAGTATTCCATTGTATAAATATACCACATTTTCTGTATCCATTCCTCTTTTGAGGGATACTTGGGCTCCTTCCAATTTCTGGCTATTATAAACAAGGCTGCTATAAACATAGTGGAGCATGTGTCTTTATTGTATGCAGGGGAATCCTCTGGGTATATGCCCAGGAGTGGTATGCCAGGGTCCTCTGGAAGTGACATGCCCAATTTTCTGAGGAAACGCCAAACTGATTTCCAGAGCAGTTTTACCATTTTGCAATCCCACCAACAGTGGAGGAGTGTTCCTCTTTCTCCACATCCTTGCCAGCACTTGTTGTCTCTTGAGTTTTTAATCTTAGCCATTCTGACTGGTGTGAGGTGGAATCTCAGGGTTGTTTTGATTTGCATTTCCCTGATGACTAATGATGTTGAACATCTTTTAAGGTGTTTCTCGGCCATCCAAATTTCTTCTGGTGAAAATTCTTTGTTTAGCTCTGTGCCCCATTTTTTGATAGGGTTATTTGGTTCTTTGCGGTCTAACTTCTTGAGTTCTTTGTATATATTGGATATTAGCCCTCTGTCGGATGTGGGGTTGGTGAAGATCTTTTCCCACTTTGTTGGTTGCCGTTTTGTCCTTCTGATAGTGTCCTTTGCTTTGCAGAAACTTTGTAATTTTATGAGGTCCCATTTGTCGATTCTTGATCTTAGTGTATAAGCTATTGGTGTTCTGTTCAGGAACTTTTCCCCTGTGCCCAAGTCCTCCAGGGTCTTCCCAAGTTTCTTTTCTAATAGTGTCAGTGTGTCTGGTTTTATGTGGAGGTCCTTGATCCACTTGGAGTTGATCTTAGTGCAAAGAGATAAGAGTGGGTCAATTCGCATTCTTCTGCATGTTGACCTCCAGTTGAACCAGCACCATTTGTTGAAAAGGCTATCTTTCTTCTACCGGATGGTTGTGGCTCCTTTATCAAAGATCAAGTGACCAGGAGTCTGTGGGTTAATTTCTGGCTCTTCAATCCTATTCCATTGATCTACTTGCCTGTTGCTATACCAATACCATGCAGTTTTTAACACAATTGCTCTGTAGTACTGCTTAAGGTCAGAGATATAGATTCCCCCAGAATTCCTTTTATTGTTGAGAATAGTTCTAGCTATCCTGGGTTTTTTGTTGCTCCAGATGAATTTGAGAATTGCTCTTTCTAGATCTATGAAGAATTGAGTTGGGATTTTGATGGGGATAGCATTGAATCTGTATATTGCTTTTGGCAAGATGGCCATTTTTACTATATTGATCCTGCCAATCCAGGAGTAAGAAATATTTTTCCATCTTCTGAGGTCTTCTTCGATTTCTTTCTTCAAGGACTTGAAGTTCCTGTCGTACAGATCTTTCGCTTGTTTGGTTAGAGTTACGCCAAGGTACTTTATGTTGTTTGTGGCTATTGTGAAGGGTGTTATTTCCCTAATTTCTTTCTCAGCCTGCTTGTCCTTTGAGTACAAGAAGGCCACTGACTTGCTTGAGTTAATTTTATAACCTGCCACTTAGCTGAAGTTGTTTATCAGCTGTAGAAGTTCTCTGGTGGAGTTTTTTGGGTCGCTTAGGAAAACTATCATATCGTCTGCAAATAATGATAGTTTGACTTCTTCCTTTCCAATTTGTATCCCTTTGACTTCCTTATGTTGTCTAATTGCTCTCGCTAGAACTTCAAGTACTATATTGAAAAGATATGGAGAGAGAGGGCAGCCTTGTCTAGTCCCTGATTTTAGTGGGAATGCTTCAAGTTTCTCTCCATTTATTTTGATGTTGGCTACTGGTTTGCTGTATATTGCTTTTACTACGTTTAGGTATGGGCCTTGAATTCCTGCTCTTTCCAAGACTTTTAGCATGAAAGGATGCTGAATTTTGTCGAATGCTTTTTCAGCATCTAATAAGATGACCACATTTTTAAAACCTGTTCGTGAAGACTAAGACCTCTTTAATAACGTACTTGTGAAACCCTGGTGCGTGTTTTGGCAGCGTGTTTCTCCAGCACTATTATGAGGCCAACTTGCCTGCTTATCACCTCTCAACACAGACTTCTGCTCCATTCCTTCTCTTCCTTTCTCAGGAAAAGGATGCCACTGTTGTGGATGGCAGCTCCTTTTCTTATCATGTTCATGCCATATGGCTTCCATCTGAATCCTCCTTTCTTTTCCTTTCCTATCTTTAAAAATGTCTCTGACTTCCGAGGACCAGGAACTGGTTTTATTTTGTACTCTGCCACAGCTTCTTAGAAGCAGAGAAATAGAACCTTGCCTATCTGATGAAGGTTGAGACTGGAACTTGCTTTTTCAAGAACATTTCCTACCTCCAAAAAATGTACCACAGAATATTAAGAAAAGCAAATACTGGTCTGTGGGAAATGACACTGTGAGTTTAGTTAATTCTTCAGCTTTCTCTTCCTTCAGCCCCTGGACAGGGCCAATGCGCATTTCCTGGGCTTGTTCAAAGGGTTGGAAAGGGGCAGTTTCCCTGCCCTGTGGGAAACGTGCTTTTCCTGACTTTCCCTTTGAAGTAAATTACATTTTTTTTTCTGATTTTCCTTAGTGGTGATCACTTTAGCTGCTCTCCAGAATTTCATTTCCCTTCTAGTAGGTTTGTATGGGGAATCTTCCCCCACGGGCTCACGCGTTAAACGCTGGTTCTGCCGCACACTGTACTAGTTTAGAGAGTTGCTTGAAATTTTAGGGTGAGGCCTGATTAAGGGAGACGGAATTTGAAAGGTGTTTTGTCAACCCCAGTTCCTTCTTATTTCAGTGGTTTGCTTGCGGTCCGCAGTCCACCGTAAGATGAACAACCTCCTCCATGTTCTTCTACCATGATGTACCACAACGAGCGCCAGCAACATCTGAGCCAACAGAGCCATGGGAGGGATAGCTCCAGATGTGCGAGCCAAGATGGACTGGGAGGGATACCTCCAGATGTGCGAGCCAAGATGGACTCCTTTCTTCCTCTTCCTCACACAAGTTATGCTCTTGGCTATTTGCTACCTTAATGGGTAGTCTCGCTAAAATGGAATCTCACTATGCTGACTTTTTAAAATGTGCATTCTTTGTGGTTTCACTTTTGTGTGCTTTTTGTATTGTCCTACTCCATCTTTTTTTCCTTTCTGCCTAATGTGTAGTTATCCACTCCAGTCAGGGATGATGTCTTCAAACCACGGTGAAAGTGAAGTCGTGGTAGATTCTGGAAGTAGGGGATCAAGTTAGCTGAAGACAGGAAGGACTGAAAAGTCCAGAAGATTTTTATGAATGAATGTCGCCTTGGTCATTCTTACAGAAGGTCAATTTAAAATTCTAAATTAATTATCAATAATACATAATTTTATAGACTTTTTTGGCAGATTCAATAGCATTTCCTTACTACCACAGATGATCTTCAAAGCAAAGCTCTCTTTGCTAAAGAATGTGTCAAAGCTGTATCATTTCACCACCATATTTTGTCTGATAGTGAAGGCCACTTTATAAAAATTCATAAAACACTGTACTAAAAGGAATACACACACACACACACAATGATATGATACGGTATGCCTATGTAAGTAAGCTACACATAACATACAAATCTCTGACTCCACTTGCTTGTACTGTTCATATTCACAGCTGAGCGCCATCTCTTTTCAATCCCCATACACCAATTTTCCTCCTATGCAAAGTTCAATTGCCTCAATATTGTAACACATTAACTATTTTATTAAGTGTAATGAATGCATCTAAAATTGAAAGTAAGATAAGATTCTCAAGAAAAGCAAGAAGCAGCATACTTACACACTCTGTAACACAAACACAGCCCTCATAGGAGTAGCACTTTTAAAAAACACAGCATAAAGGTGATAAACTGCTTGGGCTTTGAACAATCACTTTAATTATGCTTTGCAATTCTATCACTGAGTTTGGGAACATTTTCTTAAAATGCTTCCCACAGGTACATTCAGTCTTTCCATAAAGCACTTAGCATTATAATAAAAGCATAGATTATTTTATATGTGGAAATTCTGGGTAGCTCAAACTGTAGGTTCCATAAATGCTGATAGGAAATGTAAATGTTATCATCAGATATTGTAAAACAAACAGTTCAAAACTTCTGATCGCAATTTCAGTTTTGTTGAAAGATAAATACAAGAGCTCTATTTTAATTTCTACTTCAAAATTCAGTTTATATCCTATATGATGCAATTTCACAGCTTAAAACTAGCTTACAAAGCTCTTTTATTCATTTAGGCTGACACTGGAATATTATACATTTGATGGCCAAAATATAGAATTACTTCTTACAGGATGGAGGCTAGAAATCTAAGCAATTCTCTATGTCCTTGTATGTGAGTTTGGGTATGTGTATGTGTGTGTGTGTGTGTGTGTGTGTGTGTGTGTGTGAGAGAGAGAGAGAGAGAGAGAGAGAGAGAGAGAGAGAGAAACAGAGAGAGACAGAGAGACAGAGACAGAGAGACAGAGAGACAGAGAGAAAGAGATACAAGAGAGACAAAAAGACAGATGGAGAGGGAGACAGACAGAAAGAGAGGGAAACAGAAACAGACACAGAGATAGAGACAGAGACAGAGAATGATGAGCAGAGCCAGAAAGAAAGTGAGAAAGGAATAAAAAACAATCTTTCTGGTGTCCTGCAATTGGCTTTTCAAGAGTGTTATAGATAAAACATCAGGAGAGAGAGGAACCTTCTTTATTGTGGTTATGGTATGGCTACAGGTAGGTTTCCCATGCTTCAGTGGGTGGCCCTACCCTCCTATTATTATGGGCAACTCTAATTGAACTTAGAGTGTTATTGAATAAAAAGGAACACTCCTCCACTGCTGGTGGAATTGTAAGCTGATACAACCACTCTGCAAATCAGTCAGGAGGTTCCTTAGAAAACTGGGCATGACACTTCTGGAGGACCCTGTTATACCCACTCCTGGGTATATACCCAGAGAATTTGCCCGCATACAATAAGGACACATGCTCCACTATGTTCATAGCAGTCTTATTTATAATAACCAGAAGCTGGAAAGAACCCAGATGTCCCTCAATGGAGGAATAGATACAGAAAATGTGGTATATTTACACAATGGAATACTACTCAGCAATTAAAAACAATGAACTCATGTAATTCTTAGGCAAATGGTCGGAACTGGAAAATATCATCCTAAGTGAGGTAACTCCTTTACAAAAGAACACACATGGAATGTAGTCACTGATAAGTAGATATTAGCCCAGAAGCTCTGAATACCCAAGACACAACTCACATATCAAATGATTCCCAAAAAGAAGGAAGGAGAGGGCCCTGATCCTGGAAAGGCTTGATGCAGCATTGTAGGGGAATACCAGTACAGAGAAGTGGGAGGGGGTTGATTGGGGAATGTGTGGAAGGATGGGGACTTATGGGACTTATGGGAAGGGAGGAAATGGGAAAGGGAAATCATTTGGAATGTAAACAAAGAATATAGAAAAAAAGTTGGCAATAGATTGTATTGAAAGGACATGTATTGGAGTTGGAAAGGGAAATGAACAATAAATATGATCACATTTCCTGCTTACATGTATGAAATTCTGGAACAAAAAAGAAAAACTAAATAGCACCAATCCACTAAGAATGAGTAATCTCCCATTACCTAATTGAACCCACATTACCTCCTCCCCAAAATTTGGCTCCAAATACAAGTGCATTTTGAAATTGAAAGAATTTACACTTCCTTTCTCTTTACTGGTACACCATTGCTCAGTCTCTCATTGGCTTTCCAGGATAACTAGAGTGGGACTAAGATGCTCAATACTGCCAATAAATCATGTGCCACTTCTTATGTTTTCCTTTCCCAGAAATGAAAACATATAGATACAAACATTGAAAATGCATAGATACACATTTATGACATTCAGGGCATAAATAATTTGTTAGTTTCCTGGTTTGTTTCAGCTGACTTCAGTAAGTTTTACCTCATTTTATTCTCAGTGACAATTAATGAATAAATTTAAAGGCAACCATTTAAGCAGTCTCAAGGCTGGTAAAACAAAGGGGGATCATACAATGGGTACTTTTTCATTTTCAATATATTATATTTTCTTTATTTTATTTAAAGTGTATTATGATTTTATTTCATTAATATATAACCAATTATATTTTATTTTTCTATCTTAAAGACTTTGTAATTCTCCTACCTAGATCAACTATCTGGGAATTGGTATAGTAACTGGACAATAGTAGCCATATATAGACATTAGTCTCATAAAAAAAAATTAGTTGCCTATTCATAAGTTGAAGCATGGGGGTGTATATAAAGAAATGCTATTGAATAAGAATCCTAGTAATCACATTCTTTAGGGTTTCTGTTTTGTGGGTGTCAGTTAAAAATCTTGGTTTTAGCAGAATATAAAAAAATATCAGGAAAAAATGGTCATTTCTAAAGTGGAATTGTAAAGACAATTTTCAGGCAAGAACAAGGAAGCTGTTAAGAAACTTTAAACTAATGAGACATGAGATTTCTCAACCACACATTTGGAAACAGAGCCAAGTACTCATTTACCCTATAAGTAAATCGAATATGTGCACGTTCTCAATAAGGTGTTGCAAAGAGCATAAGATATGCCCATGCAATAAACAAAAGCCCTACTTCTATAAAGTTCTCTAACCACGTGGGTTAGTTAATGAAGAAGAAAGAAACATCATCAAAACATAGTGTGATTTTAAAAATTGAAAGAGAAGATTTTTTTAAAGAAAAGGAACACACTGGCAGTAGCTACTCACAACTTATAATCCAAGAATTCAGGAGGCAGAGGCAAGAATATCATGAGTAAAAGTTCAGTCTGGCCTACACAGCCAGTTCCTTACAGAAGATTTTGTCATAAAAAGTAGACAGACAGACAGACAGACACATAGATAGATGATAGATAGATAGATAGATAGATAGATAGATAGATAGACAGATAGATGGAGGGATAATAGCAACTTATGTCACATCAAGCAGTGAAAAGTCAGGAAGAAAGATAAAGCAGGGTGAGGGAAAGAAACATGGAATTAGATAAGGTAAATGACAAACACCTTTCACATTAGTTGAAATACTAGCAGGGTGCTGAATAAAGTGATGAAGGAAGCCATCCATATTTCTGAGTGATGTGCCTTTCAGGCAGAGAAAATAGAAAATGCCAAGTCTCTGAAGAAAGTCCATACTTGGAAGGAGGAGCACGGAGACAGAAAAGGTGGCTGGAAATCCAGCAGGAAGCAGGAGTGACGACAGATGAGCCTCAGCCACTATGCTTCGTGAGTGAATATCAGTAAAACCCACAGCAGTTCCTAGTCATTCACAGCCAACATCGCTCTAATGTTCCACTCAAAAACATCTTTCCTCAGACAAATTTACTTAATGCTTTATTTTTTAGATTAATATACCAAGGGTTTTAAATCTGAATTAAAAATGTATAATAATATATTATACTTGAAATCTTTAATTTTTCATTGGCATAGGTTTAAATGTATCAAATGTAATAAATTTCTTCAAAGCAGAATAATGGAAAGAGTACAAAGGCTCCCTCCAGTAGACGTGTGTATATACATATATTTGTCTACCTATCTCATGTATATATGTAGCACTATATCTATATATATCCAAAGAGAGGAGAGAGAAAGAGAGAGAGAGAGAGAGAGAGAGAGAGAGAGAGAGAGAGAGAGGAGAGAAGGAGAGATTCAAAAGAGAGAGGGGGCAGTATAAAACTTAATATTCAAGGACACTAAGGAAGAGGATTGAATTCCATTTTAAAACCCTAAGACCAGTAATTGACATTCCCTTAAGGCCCCATCAGCAGAATTGGGAGCACTTAGATACAACTTCATAGAGTTGTGCTTTTCTCTTTGTGAGACCCACTTGACAGTTAAATCTGGAAGATGATTATAGTCTTTCGATTCATTAAATAACATAAAATACATAGCTTTATGGCCATATTAGCACTGATTACATACAGAATTTGAAATTGCTATATTAAATACTAAAATGAAAATTATATGAAACAATGCATTATTCTTTTATTCTTGTAATAGATATTTAAAAAGAATGGGCCTTCTCCTGGGCAGTGTACATAATAAAACTAATTGTAACACACTTGATATCTGAAGCATACATGTATTTTTTCCAAAGTCATAAACCAATATTCACTTGATATACAGAAACACATTGAAAACAATGAAGCACGTAAAAGCCTCCAAAGTTAGAGACCAGAACCCAGGAAGTAAATCCAGATTTAAAACTTCTTTTTCCAGTATTTACAGAACACTCTAGAAAGATTTCCTGGAAGGCTAACTACTGAAAACAGTAAAGCCAACAGGAGAATGTAGAATCTATTCAAGAGGTGACGATGTATGAGCAAATCATAGAAAGATTATTTTAGATTATCAAAAGTCTAAATTGCATAATAACAGATAGATCTAAGCAAATACTCTGCTTGGCAATAATACCTGATGGAATATTTGAATTCATGATGGAATAAGGTGATATTGAATTGTGAATCTCTTGGTTGGTTCTCATAATGTTCTATTGTATGTACATATGCATGGACAGTGTAAGTACAGGCATTTAGCAGAATCTGCTTACCAGGAGGGATCACAGTCCATGGCATGACTTTTACAAAGAACTCTGGGAAACTGATCATCGCTTTCTTTCTAGGCAATGGATGGGACATTCAGAGAGAGGATTGTGGCTATGCAAAGTTGGTTTGTGATGGAAAAATATAGGACAGTCAATGCAGACATTCAAAACAATAGTCAAGAGACTTCACAGAATACATATGGACTATATACCTCCTATAGCCAGGCAGGACTTAAGTGAAGGGATGTACACACCAACCCACCTACAAAACTGTTGACTCAGAATTTTCCCCTTCTAAAAGAAATGGAGGGACAAAAATGGAGCAGGGACTGAAGGAATGCTGGTCAGTGACTGGCCCAACTTGGGATCAGTGTCATGTGCAGGCAACAATCCCTGACACTATCATTGATGTTTGCAGACAGGAGCCTAGCATGACTTTCCTCTGAGAGGCTCTATAAGCAGCTGACTAAGACAGACAGACACTCACAGTCAAGCAGTGGAATAACATCAGAGACCCCTATGGAAGAGTTAGGGGAAGGATCAAAGGAACTGAAGGCATTGTCATTCCCATAAGAAGACCAACAGTGTCAATGAATCTGGGGGCTTGAGAGCTCTCAGTGACTGAGCCACCAGCCAAAGAGTCTACACGGGCTGAACCAAGGCTCCAGGAGCTTATGTAGCAGAGGACTGCCTTGTCTCACCTCAGTGATAGAGGATGTGCCTAATCCTACAGAAATTGATACCCCGGGGTGGGAGGATAGAGGTTGGGGGCACCTTCTCAGAGGCAAGGTAGTGTGGGACAGAGCTGGGAAGAACTCTTTGCGGGGGACCTCTAGGGGGACATTTGGGAAGTAAAGAAATAAAACAATTAATAAAAAGAGAAATTTCTTTGAAAGACTGAAGCATAGTTCAAACACACATACTGAAATTAATATTAAATATACTCGTAAGAAGTAGAATGGAAAGAATTTTGCATTTAAGAAATACATGTAACAGTATATAGACATCATTTTTAGATAGGTGTCAAAATGAGAGAAACTGTGGATGATGTTGCCACATTTCCCATTTGATCAAAGATATTATTACAATAGGCATCAAAAGAGCTATTTTTCTGTAAATGAGATGTGATTAAGAGTGTGCAGTGTTTTAAACAAAGAGAAAAAAACTATGAAAAATTAGCATATGCAGCAAGGTAGTTAATAGCATGCAAAAAATAACTTAGGCTTTGCATCAAGCAACCAATAAATTATTCCTTTAATGATGTGTGAAAGGGAGGTATGGGATCCCTAGTTTACCACAGAAGTAGCATAACAGTACAGGGTACAGAATCCAAGACAGAAAGAAAACCAAGAGTGCCTATCTACTTTGAACAAGACATTGTAGACACACAGTGATCTTCATTAATCCTCTACAAAATTATTATGTGTAAACTCTCAAAATTTACTAAGATATACAAAACTTAATTATAAATGGGAAAATAGTAAATACTATTCATTTTATGCTAATAGGAAGAACAATGCCATTTATTTGGGTTTTGCAAACAAATCAAAATTATAACAAATCATTGTTTTAAACTTAGGTAATCTTACTAATTATTCAATAGCTTTGAATCCCAATTCTATGAACTATGGAATTGCCATTTTGCTGACATTTTTCAGAGACACTCAGAAATCAATATGAACATGTAAGAATTGTTTCTCCTTGGATCTTTTAAATGTGCAAAGTGTAATAGCATTTAAAGTGGATAGAATTATTTTTTGCTAGTCTTGCAAAGATTAGTCTTTCTGTATTGTTCTCCAAGTGTCTGAGGACGAGAAGAAGGACCCTATACACATTGCTTCATCCTTTTCATGTGGTAATTACAGGTGACTGCAGTCTCTCTAAATATAACCATAGCCATTTTCACCCATTTCCATCTCATTTGCCTAGATGTTCGGTTTTTATCTCCAGGTTGCACATCTGCATCTGGGCTGACGTTTTACAGATACTGTTCTTGTCACTATCCCTTGAACAATATAGAAAGTAACAATTTAGACAGAAAACACATAATGTTAGATATTATAAAAATCTGGAGGTGTTGGTTTATGGCTTTTAAAATAAAATTTGTTGTATCCCATGAATAATTTTGAATTTTATCTAAACATAAAACAATATGTTTCCAGTAGTTAGTCAAACATACCCTGGCCCCTTTCCTTCTCTTCTTCTGTTTTCCCTTGTCTTCTCAGTTAAAGCTTAGACACTGCTCGCATTTTATTTTTTTGTTTGTTTATTCATTTGCTTTACTCTCCCTCTTTTCTTCTTCTTTTACCTTCATCATGACCCCTTTCTACTTTCTTTATTCCTATGATTACTCAATTCATTAACCTTGAACATTCATGATTTCATTTTAAGTACATGGAAGGATGGGCATAATTTATATATAAACACTGTGTCGTGTTACTTAAGGGACATGATCTCTCATGAATTTGAATCTATTAGATATGAATTTCAGGATCCTAGAGAACTTAGAGTTCCACAGAACTTAGAGACTTGGAAACTGTACAGGAAATCTTCTTCCATTAGTTCCTCTTTCCCTTCTGTCTAATTGCTTCTGCTCTGGGCAGTTGATGGAAAAGATGATGTCGCCCATCATTAGGCAACATGCCACTTCTGCATATATTTGTGATTTCAACAACAGTAACAAGAGAACCATATTTCACATGAAATGATCCTTCAACAATTCAAGCAAAGTCCTCCCACTGAACTCAACTCTCTATTTTATGATGGATTGGATGACCAGTAAATTAACAGTTCTGCAATTTTTTAAGGATTTAAACAATCTGGAAGAGAGAAGACCACGTTCAGAAGAAAAGAAAGGAAACAAACATAAAATTTCTAACATAGAAAAATTCCACACCAACATAATAGACATAAATAGAAAAATGTAGCTGGTAAGCAGAAAAAAAGAAAGAAAAGCCCAAATAGTACTGTGACTCAATTTGGGATGATAACATATCTCATATAGTGCATGCATTTCGCACTCTTACACACACACACACACACACAATAGGAATGAGTGTGTTTTCATCCATTTAATGATCTATAAGCCAACTAATTTTCCTTCAAATATGCTTCCCTAGTAGCTTTAGAACTAAGTAAAAGCAATAATAGTTAAGATTACAGGGATGTTCTTCAAGTTACAATTGCAAAAGAAATAGAGAAGTTTTAAGCACATACTTATCGTGTTTTTAGTTGAGAATGTCAAGAAAAGACTATTAACATAAAATGGATTTTTTTTGCCTTAAAATGCTTGTAGTAATTCATAGAACTGGTGACAATTTAAGTAAGGAATTTTGATTTATATATTTAGGAAGATTCAGTGTGACAAGAAAATTCATGAATTCTGAAAACATTTCCAGAACAGCATCTCTGTCCCCCCCAGAGCTAGTCTCCCAGCTTATAGACAGAGAGGGTTGATCAATATAGCTTAATAACAGGAACAAAGAATGGCAGGGGATACATATGGAGTGAAACGAACTATTTTCTTACATGCATGTATTCTTGAGACTAAAAAGAAAAAGATATACGATCTCAACTAACCATAGTTGTCTCCATGCATCTGGATTCCCATCCAGGTAAATTAAAGAAAGTCAGAGTTGTAAGTAATTTTAGAATAATGAAAAAGTCCAAGCCAATAGAAGAAAATATATAATAGAAAATGTGTTTCTAAAAGGTGTCTTAGTTAGGGTTTCCACTGCTATGAAGAGACGGCATGATGGAGGTAATTCTTATAAAGGACAATTGGGGCTGGCTTTACAGGTTCTGAGGTTCAGTCCATTGTGGTGGGAAGCGTGGCTGTGTCCTGGTAGGCATGGCACTGGAGCTGAGAGTTCTGTTTCTTATTCCAAAGTCAAACAGGAGAATACTGACTTTTCTACACTGGGCATAGATTCATAGACCACCCCCATGTTCTCCAAGACCAGACCTCATAATAGTACCACTCCCTATGAGTCAAACATTTTCAAACCACCACAAAGGACAAGGTCGCCTAGGTGAGGAACAGTTAGGATAGGCATTTAGCTATCTAGTGATTTGTATATACCCTAGAACATGGAAAAGGTCAAATATTAGTTTTGATTATTTTATGCTATTCTGTTGAATCAAGATAATAGTGAAATATTGTCACTTGATGTTAGCCAAAAGGCCAAGAAGCAATTATAGTAAAATATTTTCAATTCTCCCCCTTTAAAGTCTTTTTTTTTGTATTTATTTTTCCCGTGATTTTTTTTTCTTTCTTCTATTGAAAGTAGATTTTGTTTCAAAGAATGTGTTCTGATTCTGGTTTCTCCTCCATCAATTCCCCTAACTTCCTCCCCAAAAGCCCACCTCTCTAGATCCGTGCCTTTTCTGTTGCAGCTTTATTTATAGTATCAAGATTGTTTCCATTTTCTGGATACAAATAAAACCCCAAAAGAACAGATAAAGAGAAGGTAATACATTTACACAATGGAGCATTGCTCAGTTGTTACAAAAGGACATCATGAAATTTGTAGGCAAACAATGCAACTAGAAAAAAAGTCATTCCAAGAGATGTAACACAGATTCAGAGAGACAACTATGACACGTATTCAATTATAATTGCATATTAGTTGCTAACTGTATGAAATTCAAGCTACCAACACACACACACACAGAGAAACAGATAGGTAAAGAGGAGGACTCCAGGGGACACACATGGACCTCCCAAGGAAGGGGAAATAGAATAGATTTTGTGGGTGGGCTGAATGCAGGTGGGATGGAAGAGATCTCCTTTAGAGATCAAGAAACCCCCAGGAAAAAGAGAGGAAAGATGTTGGAGTTGGAGGGGATACAGGATACCAGGAGATCATGGCTCATGGAATCAACTAAGCAGGGCTCATATGGGCTGAGGAGACTGACGTGGCAACTACGGAGCCTGTGTGGATCTGAACCGAGTCCTCTGCTTATGTTATGGCGCTTAGCTTGGTGTTTTGTGTGATTTTTGAAAGTGAACGTATGTATCTCTCCGATTTTTTTGATGTGGTCTCCCAACTTTTTTCCTTCTGTTGGGTTGTCTTCTCCACTCTAGAGCACACACACACACACACACACACACACACACACACGATGTATATGTATGAGTATGAGTATGTGTATATGTATATGTTGTAAGAGACAGTATTTATGGACAGTGACAGTATGAATTGTTAATCCCTACTGAAAGGATCAGGCTGTCTAGATTATAGTTAGGTAGGAGAAAGAGATACACAAAATAAAAGGGAAAAGATAATGATTTGCAAGTAAGGAAGTATGCCAAAGGTAAAAAAACAAAACAAAACAAAAAAGCAAAGCAAAACAAAACAGGAAACAAAATAAAACCAAAAAATGCACCCATTACCCATTACTGTGGAACAATAGAGAAGGGCATGATTTAAATTTGTTTACTTAATTAGATTATCAGCATCTTAAAGTATGATCTAGAAATCAAGACTACTTGAATACCACTATCTTTGAGCAGCTACGGAACGGAAGCTTAGTCATTCCCATCAGCTTTCTGCCACTCTTTAACCAGTGTATCCCGCAGGCCAGTCATCATTGTAGGCTGAAGGGTTGCAGCTTGGTTGGTCTTTCCTTTTCCCCTTTGGTAGGGTTGAGGGAACCTTCCACTACCACGTGCATAAGCCTTGGGTAGGCACCAGCTCGATCTTTCAGTGTTTAATCATTTGAGTAGTTGTCCTCGGCCATTAGAGCCTTACTGTCAGCTTGTGAAAGAAAATAGTAGCCTTGGTAATAGCTTGTGCTGTTTGGATTTTTCCATGGTTTCTCCCTTTTCACGATTATATAAAAGAACAAAAAACATAAAACAAAACAGTAAGGAGGGATGAGCTATGCAGCTGGCTCATGGTGAACAGACAGCTCCAGGGTTCCGGTTTCCATGTGTGTCCACCTACTGTGCCATGGATGTCAGTGATGTAGCTGAATAGTCCATGCTTCAATAAATAACGCCTCACCAATCCTATATGTAACTGCAGCAGACTCATGGTTTACCAAGTTGGACTTTGTGGTACCATTGCTTTTGTCTCTTGTTGCTTCTCCACCTGAGGTGAATAGGAATTTTTTTTCAAATTTCCACTGGAATATGTCACACATTCAACATACACACAGGCACACACACACACACACACACACACACACACCACATTTAAGTTACATAAAAACACTAAAGTAAGTGCTAGTTAAACTACTGAACTCTATAAAAAAAACTACCATTTATAACAAAACAAAATTAAATCACACAAAAACTCAATGAAATATATTTGAGAGGGATTTTTAGAATTATGGCGAATGACAGAAAATGTTGTCTAAAGGCTAGTTAGCCTCAGTTAACCTCTGTAATAAGGTCCCTAGAAGATACATTAACAAAGCTTGAGCATATGAAACAGTGTTTCCCCTGAGGCCGAGATGCCTGTGGCTGGTTTTAAATTTTGTTTCCACATTCCCAGTAGTAATTCACTGCTGACTTCTTTGCTTTTCTCTCTCTAACTTTATGATCATGTCTCCTCTATTCGTGCCAGAGGCTCAGCTAAAATCCAAATCCTGCCATCAAATATTTCTTCTATCTTATCTCCTACATTGCTCTCCAGTTGAATAAGCATAGGGGTCATCTAGCACATTAGAATTCCCTGTGTATTGTTTGGTGTGAGGAGCTGCTAATGTAGATTGCCAGTAATTACCCAGGGAAACTGTTGTTACAACTGTGTGAGCCACATGTTCCACAACACTATCAAAGGTTCTCAGGTGATCGATTCAACATCTATCAGAAGTTCAGAATTTAGTTAAGTCAACTCTCTTTGGCTCTGTTATGCTAGCCATTCACTGTCAACACTAAACTCAGACTATTACTAGTTTTTTTGTAGTGCTAAGTAAAACTGATGACTTCTCTAGGAAGATGTAACCAGCTGTTTCTTAACAACAATAACCTTTAAAAGACAATGTAGCCAACAGCTGTGATTGACAGAATTTCAGTTAGAGAGGCAAGAATTTAATCTTATTAATTTTAGTGACTGTGGTTTGAGAAAACAAAACAAAACTTTTCTTCAGAAGCAAATTCTCTTCAATGTTATTGAGTATAATTGAGTTCACAACCTCTTATCCTTTAATGTTAATAAATGTCTTCATGAATCCTGAACAGCTGAGACATAACAGTCTAAAAGAAAGGGAGAAAAAAAATCAAGGCTTCTTTCTGCTCTAGGAAGACGTGAGCATACAACTTTCAGCTCTGGCTTTGGGAACAGACATTGCTGGTTTTAAAACACAAGTTAGCTTTTCGAGACAACCACATCCATCACACTTAGGAATGAAAGACCAAAGGGATGCACAGGAGCTCAATTCTGTTGGAACGTCTCAAACAAATCTTCTGTGGACAGCACATTCTTGAAACCTGTGGGTCCCCATCTTTTAACAGTCATCAGGGAGCTCTGGACTCTGGCACTTCACAGCTAATGGAAAGCAGCGACATTTGTCATGGTGGTGACATTTCCTTATGAGGGGAACAAAGAGAGCAAAGCAAAGCCTCTATTTGCAATTAATAAACACAGGTAAGATTATTAACTAGAACTAACTGTTGCTATCACAAATGGAATGCTTAATTCCATACCAAAGTGGCTTTTTACAAAAAGATTATTTATTTTATGTATGTGAGCACACTATCTCTCTCTTCAGACAGAGAAGAGAGCATTGGATACCATTACAGATGGTTGTGAGCCACCATGTGGTTGCTGGGAATTGAACTTAAGACCTCTGGAAGGGCAGTCAGTGCTCTTAGCCACTGTGCCACCTCTCCAGCCTCAAAGTAGCTTATTTTTATAACAATATACTGTCAGTACTGTCCGCCTGTTTTGCTAAGAGATCCTTGCACCAACAGGTATCAACTGAACAACCTAAGAAAGCCTGGAAGGTTGACATTTCTTCTTTCATGGTAGATTGCTTTCCTCTTTTTCCTACCTTAAACTTGAGGTCAGGTTCCTTCTCAACTGTGCACATGGTATGTTTTTTATTTAAGAATGATACATATCTATCATAAACTTGCCTATTCTCTCCCAAGGATGTAGACAATAGTATAAAAGTAATGAAAGTATTTTAATATTTAAAGGGATATCATGCTCAATAGATTGTCAATTCCCACTTTATTATTTTTTATACTCCAGATTTTATTCCCCACTCCTGTTTACCCTCTGACTGTTCCACATCTCATACCTACTCCCTACCCCCTGTCTCCACACAAGGATGCCCCCACACCTCTACCCTCTCACCGCCACCGCACACCCCTGACCCCACCTGACCTCTAAACTTCCTCAAGTATCTTGAGGGTTAGGTGCATCATCTCTGAATGAACACAGACCAGGCAGTCCTCTGCTGTATGTGTGTTGGGGGCCTCATATCAGCTGGTGTATGCTTCCTGATTGGTGTTCCAGTATCTGAGAGATCTTGGGCATCCAGATTAATTGAAACAGATGGTCCTCCTACAGGATAGCTCTTCTCCTCAGAATCAAGGAAACCAAGAACTGATTCTTTGCGAAAACCAGCAAGATAGATAAACCCTTGGCCAAACTAACTAAAAGGCAGAGACATTAGCCAAATTAAAAACAAAAAATCAAAAATGAGACTGGGGTGCTCCTACAGGCTCTCCCTCCTCCTCAGCTTCTTTCAGCTTTTCCCTAATTCAACGACAGGGCTCAGCAGCTTCTCTCCATTGGTTGATTGCAAATATCTGCATCTGACTCTTTCAGCTGCTTATTGGCTCTTCCAGAGTGCGGTCATGCTAGGTCACTTTTTGTGAGTTCTCCATAGCCTCAGTAATAATGTCAGGACTTGGGACCTTCCCTTGAACTGGATCCCACTTTGGGTCTGTCACCGGACCTTCTTTTCCTCAGCCTCCTCTCCATTTCTAACCCTGTAGATCTTTCAGACAGGAACATATATGGTTCAGAGTTTTGCCTGTGAGATGCCCCCCTCTCCCTCATTTGATGCTGTCCTCCTCCCTTCTGTTGGGCATTTCATCTAAGGTCCCTCCATTTGAGTCTTGAGATTCTCTCACCTCCCAGGTCTCTGGTACATTCTGAAGGGTCCCCTCTACCTCCTATGTCCTGGGTTACCTATTTCCATTCTTTCTACTCGCGATATTTTCCCTTATCCAATACCAGAACAGCTTTCCCCTTTCCCCCATCCCCAATCCCTGTTCCACTTGCCCAGTTTTTTAAATCCTGTTCTAGCCTATGCTATCATCACTTAGAGTTTTTCAGTCATTGCTTTGGACCTGAGGGAGGGTCTATTCTTTGAGATCAAACTCTGCATTCTCTTTCTGATTTTTTCTTTAATGGAATCCTCCTCCTCCTAAATCACCCAAAATGACTAAAGCAACAGATCTGATCTACAAATATCTTATGACAACCATCCCATGTACACACACACACACACACACACACACACACACACATACACACACACACACACACAAACACAGAGAGAGACAGACAGAGAGACAGAGAGACAGAGAGACTGAGAGACACACAGAGAGAAAGTTTCTCATGTTCTTAAGAACTCCTTATTTATATCTTGAGACATGTCATATCAAGATTACCAGTTACAGGACCTTTATGGGATTTTTTTTCTGCTTTGGTAAAGATATGCCTACAATAGACTCCTATTTGTGGTTATTATTTTTTACTAAAAGAGGTGATTAATCCAGGTCAGTTAAGATCCCTCAAAGCCTGGGCTCTTGGCTAGCTCTAAATATAAGTAAATTATCAATTTCACAAAAGTAAATAATTAGTACATGATTCAAAGTACATTTCTTCATAAAACAAAACCTTTAAAAAAAAGATAGATTTTGGAGTCTGGAGAGATAGCTTAGTAAATAAGATTATGGAGAGCTTTAGCAGGGAACCTTGTTTTAATTCCCAGTACCCACATGGAGAATCATTAATGTCCATAACTCCAATTCCAGGGGCTCTTATTTTTTCTGGCTTTGAAGGCTTCTAATTGCATAAGGTGCATATAAATATATTCAGGCACACACACATACACATTAAAATAAATAAATAAATAAATAAATAAATAAATAAATAAATTTAAAAATGAAGATACTTAGGTCCCAATTTCCATCACTTTTAAAACAAATTAAATAGATTTGATAATTGGTTAAAATTTTACTCCATTAGTTAAATAACATTTTTCCAGATAATATTGCATTTCAAAAACAAAACATTTTTAACTGATTACACAAACTACAAATATTCATGAAACATTTTTGAGATGCGTATCGAGAAAATGTTTGAGGCTTAGCCATGGATATGTTACTACTCTTTATTCTTTCACTAAATAGTATGATATATGATTTGCTCTCATTTTATTAATATCTGTAAATTATCATCATTTAGGTTTCTTTCATATGCCATAGGTAAAGAATTCCAGTATGCTAATTTCAGGCTTCATAAAGGATGTATTTAAGAATAAAAGTAGAAAATGATTTCCTGAAAATAAATAAGTAAATAAATAAGTAAATAAAATAAGTAAAAAGAAAGCATTAAGATTAGAATTACTTATACCCTTATCCTATATGATAGTGAAACTTGATTTCCAATGGATGGACTTGACTTAATGACCTAAGACACAAAGGTAGCATACAGCTGTGCTCATATGTATGTGTGTGTGTGTGTTTGTGTGTGTGTGTGTGTGTGTGTGTGTGTGTGTGTATGTTGTTGTTGTTGTTGTTTGGTTTGGTTTCATTTTGATAGAAAAGCCCAACCTAGAAGTAATACTTGCATTAAATGTGAGGAGAAGCATCTCAAGGCTGGATTCCCAGGAAATAAATGAGGGCCAAGAAAAGACATCTTCCTTAGGCTTTCTGGTGCTCTGTGTCTGTTTCTGTCTTTCTCTGTGTGTGTCTCCCTATCCCTGTTCTCTCTGGGTCTTGTTTCTCTCTCTCTCTCTCTCTCTCTCTCTCTCTCTCTCTCTTTCTCTCTCTCTATTCTCCTCCTCCCCTCCACAATAAGATAAAATCTCTGAAATGAAGGCTCTAAAACAAACTCTTCTACACTGAGATTATTAATGTTAGCTGTTTTCCACAATGATTTAAAGTCTGAATAATACACTTGGGAAAGGGTAAACTCTTTTAAGACACTTAGAAGCCCACAACACACCACTTACATGAATGTTCTCTGGATGTTGAAGTTCTTTGGTGGCTTCTCTGTTGCTAAGATAAAAGAAGGAGAAGGAAGAGTAATTGTGTTCAATGATGTCTGAGTGTATAGTGCATTAGACTTGGAAATTTTGGGGTTTCCATGCATCATGCAGGGGAAGTCTTATGGGCAGAGCTTAAGAAAGTGGGTCATATTACATCAGTTATGATACAGAAGAGAGTAATGGATACTAGTTCTTAGCTAATTCCTTCCTTTCTATGCAGTCTAATATCCAAGCCACAGAAAGGCGTCACCCTCTTTTAAGATAATTTTCCCACCTTAATTAATATAATCAAGGTTCTCTCTTACAGGCGGGGACAGCAGCTAATTTTTTAAAAAAAAATCCTACAGAAGTACCAAGAGGCTTGTAACCTAGGTGGTTCTAGATCTTGTGATGATGGCAAGCAATATGTTGATGGTTAATCACTTTAAGGGTGTCACTGGAATATTATCCTCCAAAAGCAAAAAACATGCTTCATTAGCCATGCTATATCCTGGGAAGACAAAAATAAAGATAAAATGTTGTGTGATAAGAAAACAAAAATGAAAACTAATTACAATTAAAAACAAGAACAAAAACTATATACAATTTGCCAAGCCACCATTGCCTGTGAGGAATTTTTATTTCACAAATCTTCAGCTTCAGCCTCACCAAGAACCATACCTTTTTTTTTTAAATTTTTGTCTTTTTCTTATAACTTTTATGTAGCACTAAGAATTCGCTTATCTTCGTTTGACTTGTTTTGATGTACATGGTTCTAGGATTAAAAATAGAAAAACACAAAATTCCACTGATTGTAAAAGCACAAAAATGTGTTATTAGAGATCAGATGTTAGCTTGTGAAGATTATATACACAAAGTTTAGTCACTTCGATATACTTAGTTTGAAGTATTGTGGAAGAATTTTTCTGTCCTGAAAATTAGTTTACATGGTTGAGAACTCAAGAAGACTAGTACAAAGAGAAACTCAGACATTTTTCTTGGATGGATTTTAGTAAGAAGTAGTCCATGCTTTTTATAAAATGCATTTAATCTATGCAAGGGTTTTATATAAAGAAGTAAAATCAAATGTTAATACCCAGATTAATCAGACATGAAAATACTGTCTTTGGAAATGATGAATGGAACTTAAAAAAAAAACCTATAATCTGATATTTCATTTATATTCCTGGGACTTCCTAAGAAAGACAGTCTTAGATATAATACACAAGATCAAATGCATCCTTCTAAGAATATATATATATATATATATATATATATATATATTCTCTAAAATTTCTCTAAGTTATTCTATTTCTCTAAAATAGCCATTCAGATATATAACACATATACCATTCATATAGAGAGATAATAATTATCTTACTTTTACATCATGGTGTAACTTAAAATGTTCTTTGAAAAATATTTCTTAATTAATGCAAGAGTATGTAAGATGGTACAAAAATATTCACCACTAAACAGAGTAAACAAAACACTCTGAATTTTTAAAATTACTTTCAGAATTATGTGACTTTAAATGGTTGTGGGTTTTGGCAATAGTATTCAGTTCAATGCTTTTAGAATTTAAGCATTAATTTTGATTATATATATATTATTTAGACAAAGATATAAGTATAGGTAATTTATTTTGACATTGAATGAATTCTCCATGATTTTAAAGGTAGAAAGATAATTTTCTTTTCTGATTATCAATACATTTAAATGTTCTTTTACTCAAGGTGATAGCTTACCTTGGGGCTGAAAAATTAGGAAAGAAAACAATAAACATGTGAAAGAATAAATTACTAGAGGGAATTGGGGATCTGGCAAACTAAACTACAGTGATCAAAACAAACCTTTCTGAGGCCTATTTCACTTGAAAACACAGCACCAAGAAAAAGGCAGCCAGGGAAAGTAATTTAGGAAAGCACTTCCCAAATAGGGGTTAAACAATGTTCACAGATCTTTAAAAATATCATTACAGAATTCTGAATTGAAGAATTGAAGACAAGAGTGCTCTTAGGACAGGAATATTGAGTACAGCTTTCTCCAAACAGAGGGATATTTAGTGGAGAGAGAAAGATTTTTATGGGATCTTGTGTGACCAGCAAAGGCTGAAGATTTCACAATAATGGCAAAGGAAGCCTTTAAAGAATTGCATTAAAAGGAAATAGGCAAATCTTTAGAGACATTGAGAAAAGATCTCTCTAGCTGTTACCAGTAGACTTATCCAAAGCATTTATTATTTCAAAAGGTTGTGTTATTTTTATCTTGAATAAAGATATTAAAGCTATTTTATCATATTTCCTGTTTCTGCTTTTTTTTGAGACAGTTTTTTTTTTGTGTGTGTATCTTTGGCTGTCCTAGAACTCATTCTGTAAACTAGGTGGCCTCACACTCACAGAGATCTACCTACCTTTGCACCCCTTCCTGCTCAAATTAAAGTATTTTAATTTCACAGGGTAATTTGATCTGAGAAGTCAAAAATAAAATAAGAACACTTAGTATTATTTTTGAAACTTTTCCCTTTTGTTGAAAAAAGAATCTTTTTATAGACTGTATCCTGCTTAGAGTTTTCCACTCTCTCTTCCACCCAGTTCCTCCTCCGTCCTCTTCAGTCTGTATCTACTGTGACTGTCTCTCATTAGAAAAGGCTTCTAAGAGATAAAAAAGCACATATGACAAAATACAATATAATGAGATAAAACAAAACCCATCATGTTGAAATTGGACACAGCAATCCAACAAAAGAAGCAGATTCCCAAGAGTAGGTACAAGAGGCAGAGGCCTACCCACTCCCATAATCAGGTTCCCATAGCACTAGGTTGGAAGTGATAATGTACATCCACAAGACCTGGTACAGACTCAGATAGGCCCTTGTTTGCCTCTTCAATCTCAGGGAATTCAGAAGATTGTTGCTTAGTTGATTCAGAGGGTCTTGGTCTCCTTGAGGCTTCCATCTCCTCTGGCTCTTACACTTTGCAGTCTGCCTTTCTGTTTCTTCCCTGAGGTCTGAGGGAAGAAATTTGATGGACTTCTCCATATAGACACTCCATGTGGACCAGTAAGAGTAAAACTTTTTGTAGGAATAAATCGTAACCTTTGACCAGTTGGAGATATGAATTTTGAGCAGATTATGTTCTGGATCCTATGTGAGGGTTCAAGAAGGACTGTAAACAAGAGCAAGGCCTGTCCCGAGGAACCAAGCTAAATTCTTCCAGAAAAACATGCGTCTTCCAAGTCATAGAGTTTGGGACTTTGGTGGGATATATCTAACTGGCAATGTAAAACTTGAAGAACTATCACTGGAGAAGAAAGAAGTTAAATCCAAAAAGATGGAGTAAAGACAGACACTCCTCTCTCTTCTGCCCAAATTACTGCAGCACTATTCTCAAAAGGAATGGGGTGAATACTCAGTATCCGTATGAGCAGTGTTCTCAATGACTCAAAATGCAATTACAAATAGAAATTATTTTATTTCAAGATTCACCATACCAAATGTATTCCAGAAAATATCCAAGTGTGGTTTTCACCCTCTTGACAGTGGCCTCTCTTTGTTTGCTTCTATCACTGTGAATACATCTGTGACTATTATCATTTTTTTCTTCCTCCCATCCCTGGTCCATTCATTATCACCTCTTTTCATAATGTCCTTCCCCACTTGTGTTTCTATGTCCCTTGTCATTGTGGATTAGTTGTCAATCTATATGTTGCCACAGTCAATTAAAATGAATGCAGATAAATATATCAAACAAATAGATTTATTCTATGTGGCATGTTGCTTGTGTTTGTGTGTATGGGAACCAGTGGTGGTACGAAGGGACTGTGAATGTTCTACACTAAAAAGGAAATGTTTGTCTCTGAAATACATATGATAATTCTTGCATACCTCAAGTGGATTTCAAATGGTAAAATTTCCTCTTACAAAAGACAGTTCCTGATATCATGAAGCAGTTACATTTTCTACTTCAAATTCAGAAACTCTTAATATACCCAAACTTAGCTAATAATCAGAAACTCACAGGCTTTCAAAAAGCAAGCACATAAAAACAATTAATTTGTCTCCATCTTAATTAAATGATGAAGCAATTCAACCAACTCAGCTTTTAAATTTAATCATAATTAATCTAAATAGGTGCAGAATGCATTCTTATAGCAGCTCAATAAGAAGACACTGTGGGCAGCTGGCAGGAAACTTGCAACTCTTTAGGTTGCTCCATTTGTTCAGAAAGTAATAACATGGCAGAAAATCATTAAAAAGTTTGTGGCTGCTCTTGTTTTCTGTGATGACAGTGCACTTTTCAAATTCTATTTTGAGTACAGTCTAAGCAATCAAACAAATGCAATTTTCTCTTAAAATTTATTTAACAGAGTTCTTATAACTTTTATCAAATATATTAACACAAAATACTTTTAATTGCCTTATTAACTTAAAATTCTGATGTTCAAAATCTCATTAATGGTTGGTAACTTAAATGAGCTGCAAAGAGTTTTCACAATTGAAACTGTCTGAGAAAAAATTTAGGGAGACAACCCCCTTCACAATAGCCACAAATAATTTTGGGTGTAACCCTAACCAAGCAAGCAAAAGACCTGAGTGACAAGAACTTCAAGTCCCTGAAGAAAGAAATTGAAGAAGACCTCAGAAGATGGAAGGATCTCCCATGCTCATGGGTATGCAGGATTAACACAATGAAAATGACCATCTTACATTTAGTGTAATCCACATCAAAATTCCAACACATATATTTTTTTTACAGATCTTGAAGGAGCAATTCTTAACTTATGGAACAATAAAACTCAATGGAATGCCAAAACAATCCTGTACAACCAAAGAACTTCTGGAGGTATCACCACCCCTGATTTCAAGCTACAGAGCATTAATAATAAACACTTCAAAAGACTTTTCACCTGAAGAAATTCGGATGGCTGAGAAACACCTTAAATAATGTTCAACATCATTAGTTATTAGAGAAATGCAAATCAAAACAACTCTGAGATTTCACCTCACACCAGTCAGAAGGGCTAAGATTGAAAACTCAGGAAACAGCAGGTGTTGGCAAGGATGTGGAGAAAGAGGAACACTCCTCCACTGCTGGTGGGACTGCAAGCTGGTACAACCACTCTGGAAATCAGTCTGGTGGTTCCTCGGAAAACTGGACATGATACTTCCAGAGGACCCAGCCATACCACTCCTAGGCATATACCCAGAAGATTCCTCAGCATGCAATAAGGATACATGCTCCAGTATGTTCATAGCAACTTTATTTATAATAGCCAGAAGCTGGAAAGAACCCAGATGTCCATCAATGGAAGAATAGATGCAAAAATTGTGGTATATATACACAATGGAGTACTATTCAGCCATTAGAAACAATGAATTCATGAAATTCTTAGAGAAATGGATGGAGCTGGAGAACATCATACTAAGTGAGGTAACCCAGTCTCAAAAGAATACACATGGTATGCACTCACTGATAAGTGGATATTAGCCTAGAATCTTGGGACACAAAAGAAAAAAGGAGTGGACACTGGTCCTGGAAAGGCTCAAAGCATTAGAGTAGGGGAATACCAGAACAGGGAAGTGGGAAGGAGTGGATGGGGGAACATGGGGAGGGAAAAGGGCATGTGGGACCTTTGGGGGGCAGGGAACCAGAAAAGGTGAAAGGAAATATAAATATAGCATATATCCAATAAAAAAGTTTTTCCCATGACAAAAAAACAAAAAACAAACTTCATGATAGTGGTGTAGAAACAGACAGGTTTATCGCAGTAATAGAATTGAAAATAATCCCACACACCTATGGACACCTTATTATTGTCAAAGTAGCCAAAGCCATACAAAGGTTAAGGTAAAGAATCTTCTATAAATGGTATTGGTCTAACTTGATGTCTGCTTTTAGAAGAATACAGATAGATTCATATTTATCACCCTGCCTAAACCTCAAGTCCAAGTGGATAAAAACATCAATGTAACATCAGATACACAATCTAACAGAAAAAAATTGGGAAATCATTGGAACAAGGGACAGCTTCCTGAACAGAATAACAATGGCTCTGTTACAAAAAAAATTAATAAATGGGACCACATGAAACTGAAAAGTAAGTCAAAAGACACCTTCAATAGTACAAAATGTACAAAATAGTGCAAAATAGTGTACAGATTGGAAAAAGATCTTCCACCAATGAGACATCTGACAAGGCCCAATATCCAAAATATATAAGGAAATCAAGAAGTTAGAAACCAACAAACCAAATATCCTAATTCAAGTACAGATCTAAACAGAGAGTTCTCAACAGAGGACTCTAATGACCAAGAAACACTGAAAGAAATGTTCAATATCCCCAGTCATCAGAAAAATGCAAATCAAAACAACTCTGAGATTTCACCTTACACCCATCAGAATGGCTAAGATCAAAAACTCAAGTTACAGCACATTCTGGGTATTATGTGGAATGTAGGACCTATGGACACCTATGGATACCTGCTTTTTGACATGTAAGCCATAAAATGGAAACTCTTATATTCCTAGTGAGAGTGAAAATGTGTACAACCATTATGGAAATCACTTTGGTAGTTTCTAAGGAAATTGGGAATGTTTCCAGAGTAGTGGATGGAAATAGAAAACATTATCCTGAGTGAGGTAACCCAGACCCAAAAGAACAGGCATGAAATGTAGTCACTTATACATGAATATTACCCATAAGGTACAAGATAACCATGTTACAACTCACAGACAAAAAGAAGACAAATAACAAGGAGGGTCCAAGGGAGTATGGTGGAATCTTTCTCAGAAAAGGAAATAAAATAGCTAGCAGAGTTGGATAGAGGGAGGAAACTCAGAGGGAGAAGGGAGGAGAGGGAGAAGGGAGGAAAAGGAGAGTGAGGCAGGGAGATCAATTGTAGGAAGAACACAGGCGATGGAACAGAAATTGGTGGTGGGAGGTGGTAGGGGCATCTCTAGGACATGTCAGAGACCTTGGACGAGGGGAGGCCACGGGGTGTTTTGGGGGGTGATTCTCGTTAAGAATCTTAGTGCTGAGGAACATGGAACCTGAAGTGAGCAATGCCTGTAGCCAGACAGTACTCCCAGTGGAGCGATAAACTCGCCCAGAACACCTTCCAGAAATGGGGAAATGGCCAACCAATACTGTTTAAATGAGTCCCATTCCTTGGGCAAGATCCAATCCCTGAGATTATTGAGGATGCCCTGTTATGCTTGCAGAGAGACTAGCATAATTGTCCTCTGAGAGGCTCCACCCAGCAGCCAATGGAAAGAGAAGCAGAGAACACAGTCAAACATTAAGTGGAGCTCAGGGAGTCTTGTGGAAGTGTTGGGGGAGGATTGAGGGCCCAAGAGGGAATAGGAACTCTATAGGAAGACCAATAGAGTCCACAAACTATGACCCTTGGGGCCTTCCAGAGCCTATACCACCAACCAAAGTGTGAGCATGGGATAGACCTAAAGTCTCTGTACATATGCCACAGATGTACAGCTTGGTCTTCATGTGGGTCTCCCAACAACTGGAGCAGGGGCTATCCTTGAATCTGTTGCCTTCCTCTGGATCCTGTTCCCCTTCCTGGGCTGCCTGGTCAAGCCTCAGTGAGAGGAGGATATGCCTGGTCCTATAGTGATTTGATGTATTGTGTGTGGGAGAATGCCAAGACCCCTCCCCACCCCACCCCCCGTTTTAGAGGAGAAGGGGAGTGAGGAATTGGGAGAGAAATAAACAGTTTCACAACTTAATTCTTACATATATCACTGATATAACCATTTCATGTTACGTAGGTGGTAATATTCCATCATCAGAGGCATGTTGCATCTAAAATCATTTGTTTTTTTTCCCTAGAGGTTTCTCAGTGCTCTGCCATTTATTGATAGCTGTGATGAATCTGTTGGTCTTTGTGTTACCCTTCCAAAAAATCATCCAACCTCCTACATTCAAATAAGTACTCATTTATCTGATTAACACATATTGACATAAAGATGCATAAAGTTTTCTTCTATTTAGGTATTCAATAATTCTCACAAGTGGAAAAGAGGAGATGAACCAAGGGAATGGGCAAGGAAGAAAGGGAAGGAAGCAGTACAAAAGAATAAGAGAAGAAAGTTCACCAATGTTAGGGGCCTGTTTACTTAGCCATTTTTTGATCTGAGACTCAACTCAAAAGAAGTTACAGAAAAAAGTGGTTAGTGCGAAGTGTTCTTGATCTTCTTCTTTATTTTTTTAAAAAGTACAATAACATGAATGCAAAATTCCTTGACAGTATCTTTAAACTTTAAAAAGAATACAAGATAAAATATAATAGCAAAAGTTTAAGTTTATAAATTTGAGCATAATCAACCAGAAGGAAAATTATCCAAGCAATGCCATTCTTCCTGATTATGTGTTTGCAAGTGAAAAGGCAAAATTATGTCTAATGAATATTCCAAATTACTACATGTATTTCTGAAGATGTGGATGAGTTAACACTGATATTACTAGAATAGCTTTTTAAATATCTATGCTTGTCTTTTACATATAAACAAAATAAAATTAACTCATGATGGGACGTTGTATTTACTTTTATCTTCCAATCAAATGCTTTACCACTAGAGATAAGCAACACACACACACACACACACACACACACACACAGAGAGAGAGAGAGAGAGAGAGAGAGAGAGACAGACAGACAGACAGACAGAGAGACAGAGATAAAGACAGCAACAGAGACAGAAAGAGGAGAGAGACCTAAAATAATATCTTCCAAAATTGAGTGTTTGATAAAACTTAGTTATATTATGTGAAATTATAAAATATTTACAAAATGCAGGAGAAAAATATCACAACTCAAAATTAAATAAACCATTTCTAGATATGGCACCAAAAACTTGAGTTTAAAAAGAAAAGATAGATTGTATCTTATTAATATCAAAATTGTTTCCTTTTCCAAATATCTTGCGAAAATTAAAAGGTAAATATGGCCTTGGTCCTACAAGAGAATGATTAACAGCTTTATATTCAACATGTGATTTGTAATGAAGGCTGTTTAAAAAAAACTATGTTAACCTAAGAAAATTGGCAAAAGCCAAGAGCACATTGAAAGTGTAGTTTGTATTTCCTTCTCTAAGTGAAATGAAATGGGCCTTGTATTTCTTTCTATAAAGTGAATGCAATAGCATTTTCCTGACATGATCACTACTTATTTCAATTTGACTGATGTAGCATTAGTAAAGGGGTCCTGATGACAGTTGTTTAGATTGTCATCTGTAGTCATTTTTAACCATGGGTTTATTGAAGAACATCTTTGTTTGACTGAGTACAACAGAATAAAAAAGGTAATACTAGCTAATCTTGGTAGTATATATAGGTCTCTAATAGTACTTATGAGGCTGGGGCTGGAGGAATACAATGATTTTCAAATCACAATATAGTTGATACCAGTTGGATTTAGGATATATATCTGAGGGATGTGTGTGTATGTGTGTGTGTGTGTGTGTGTGTGTGTGTGTGTCTATGAGAGAGAGTGACAGAGACAACAAGACATATAACTATTTCTATCTATCTATAGGCCTATAGATAGATACATAGATGGAGACATACATGATAGATAATAATGACATAAATAGAGAGGTAGACATGATAGATAGAAGAGATAGATAGATAGATAGATAGATAGATAGATAGATAGATAGATAGATGCATGATATATACAGCATTCAGAAATACATAGATATAGAGAGTACCTATCATAAGGGACCTAATTGACTGGTTTTAAGTACTCTGAAGAAATTGAAAGATACACACTATGACAACATTAGGTTTGAATGAGTGACCAGAGATCTTACTGTCCCCAATGGAACATGTCTTCTTTAGTTGGGGAAACTGAACTAAAAGTCTAATGGTGCAGCTGCCTTAATTAAAATGCAAATTTAATTCTCCACTTCCCAGCACCACTTTAGATAAAATCAGTGCTTTCGTTGGGAACTCAAAAGATCTTGAAAACTGAAATATGGGACATACTGGCAATTTCATAGAGCTAAGAAACAAGACTACTTATTTCCTGCAGATTACACTTTGCAAGTAGAAACAGCCTAGTTTTCTATTTACAGATATAAGTTTCCTTCATTTGAGGAAGTGTCTAGGAATGTAACTGATGTCTTATAGGTTCTTTCTTTCTTATTATCTATCCTCTTTGGCCTGTGCCAGAGTCACATCCCAGCAGGCACCAGAAGGTCCAAAATCAAAGGCATTAGGAAGTATTGTTACTCAAGAAAAGACTTGTCTACTGTACCACTTTAGCTACAGAAGAACTTGGTAAGGGACAAATATATTTCTAAGAATGAGCATGCTATTAAATAATAAGATTGAAGAGCATTTATTGTCTTCAAGAGCAGTTTGTAGTCTTGTTGAAACTTTCATTCAAAGTTGTAGATGGCTAATTTTTTTTTTTAGGGTTTGTTCACTTATCCTTTATCTATGTGTATTTGAATTCTGAAAGAGGATCTCCTCATGAAAAATGATGGAACACAAATTTATGAAAAGAATTTGGATCTTTAGTGATTATATTGTAATGCCCCTCTGGAAGTCAAGAGTCACCCTGAAAAAATAATTCATCCAGATGTCAGGTTTGCTAATTCCTCACTGAAGAAGGACATGTGACGTCGTACATAACATTGATAATTATTGCGTTTATCAGTTCAGTAAGCTGCATAGCTTAGGAATATTTTTCTCACAGTTCTAGATGCTGCAAGTATAGACGTGGACAGTATGATCACATTGAGAGCCTTTTCTCAGGAGCAGAGCCCTATCCACTCACTCAGGGAATGGATAGGGAGCAGACAGAATCATTGCAATCTCTCTCTTTTTTATTAGATATATTCTTTATTTACATTTCAAATGTTTTCCCCTTTCCTGGTTCTTCCCTCCCTCGAATTCTCTTAAAAGGACCTTAAACTGCTCATGATGGCCCTAATATCATGACCTTAATACTACTCACTCGTTCTGCTTCCTAACCACATCATACAGAGAATTTTGGCTTAAATATTTGAATTTGGAGACAGATATTCACTATATAATAATGTGCAGAAAGATATATATATATATATATATATATATATATATATATGCCCCTATAATCACATGACCATTATCAGAATGAGATATTTAAAAGACTGATTTTTATAATTATAGTAATATTGTTTATATTTATATTTTATACATATTGTTATTGACTAATTCAACCTTTTTTCTAATTCCTCTTATACTCCTATTTAATATATGTTGATTACTCAGACTTTGTACATCCATATATAAATTATAAAATATCTAAGAGGGAATCTGACATAGTTAATACAACAAATGAGTCTTAGCCAAATGTCAATTCCTTTCATTTCATTTGGGACAAAAATATAAAGAAGTTTATCCATATTATATTAAGGTAAAGAGAGATGACAATGGTCCGTTAACCAGAAACAGAACCAAACTTTATACTGGAACAATTTAACTATGCTAGAACTACAACTACTTAAATATTTTCTTTATTTGAGGATGGTATCTCTTCCATTGCTGTATAATGCAAGATCCAATGGGACTGTGATTCAACAGCATCAATTTTACCCAATCGAAGCCACTGCAAACTTCCAGCTACTGTCTACTTACTTTGTTGTTGGTCACCTTACAGGAGCAACATCATACTTTCAGCACTCCTAGTTTCTGGTATATCTTATACTTAAGCATTACTGAGTTTTGACCAACTATGTGCACTGGTGTTCCTCAGGAGTTGAAAGTAGATGGACTTGGGTGTAAGTTCCTTTTTGCTCCTGGAAGATTGACTCACCTTCTACTCATTCTAGTATATTTTAGTTTGACCAAAATCTTGGCACATTTATTCTCCCATGCCCAACACTAAGTGAGCTTCCCATAGTATATTTTGGAATGCCTCCTTCACAAACTTCAGAATTGGTCAGAATTGGATTCTTTTAATACCTATATGGAGTCCTATGAAGAAATACTTAAGTATATCCATGCAAAATTGATTGGACAGAAAGAAAATACAGATAGTGACTAATAATGAGAAAATTTATATAAGGTAAGTATTAATATTCCACTGTTCTCATTTAGTTGTGGTGATAGAATATTCTTGGCACAGGGAGTGATACTTTTAGGACTGTGGTATTTTTAGAGTAGGTGTGTCCTTGTTGAAAGAAATGTGTAGCTGGGGCATGGGCTTTGATACTCTCCTCCTAGCTGCCTTGTGTGTGTGTGTGTGTGTGTGTGTGTGTGTGTGTGTCTGTGTGTGTGTGTTTAAATATGACAACTATTTAAATATTTTCTTTATTTGAGGATGGTATCTCTCCTATTGCTCTAAAATGCATAATCCAATGGTACTATGATTCAGCAGCAATAATTTTACCCCAAAGAAGAATACATACACACACACACACACACACACACACACACACACACACGTATGTATGAAGTTTCCAGATAAGCGGAAGGAATTTTAACATATAAGTAAATGTCTATATGCATAAAATACTGCAATGAGAATTGCATGTTCTCTTTGATGGTTTCAAGTGTTTATACTTCCATGTTAAAATTGGAGTAAGTGGAGAAAGTGACTCCTGGGAGGTGGATGTCTTAAGGGGGTGTGTGTGATTGCATACTTGATATGAAAGTAGAGATCCCTGGATACATGACTTAACCAAGGTTGAGGAGAGGGGATGGAAGGCACAAGGATCTAGAAGTAGAAGTACTAAAAGCCCGTCGACACCTTAGGATTTGTTAGATATTTAAAATGTGTTAAAAATAAAACTTTAAAGAGACATATTTTGCATTGCCAAATAATGCTGCTTCTAGAAACCATGTGTTATTAAAAACAACAAATAAACAAAAACAAAAAAACAAAAACAAATCCCATTATCAGCATCAAGATATCTCCTGCTTAAATCATTCGTTGGTAGAAGCTGATCATATGATTCAGTATCTTGTCATTTCTCTTGGATGTTCACACACAAGACAAGCTATAATGTCGAAGATACTATCCATCTTGGTTAAGATATAGAGAAGTTGGTACTGTTGGAATTTTCCTCCCTGCTGTCTGGCTTTCAAAACATCAGACGACACCCAGCAGGCTTCAGAAGTGTTATGTAGCTGTGAAAACCTATGGACTACAATATTAACCTGGTAGGAGAACTGTGCCTACTTCTTTAGTAGTGACAATAAGGATATGGAGTCAACCAATTTCTCTTAGACTGAATTTGATCAATGTTCTATAGGAAAAAGGGTGGGTGGGTGGGGGACCACTCCCATAGAAGCAGGGGGAAGAAGATAGGATAGTGGGTTTGAGGAGGAAAAAACAAGAAAAGTGATAACATTTGAAATGTAAATAATATATCCAACCAAAGAAAAGAAAAAATTCGTGCCAGGTACTGTAAGTCCAGTCAAACACCCAAGACTGAGGAAGTTATAGGACTAGGGTGAGGATATTAGTGTTATGTAGCAAAATGTTTATACTTAGAGATGATAAATCCTGTCAGACTTAAGAGACACTTTACTGAAGTGGTAAGGAACAGGGCTGGCTATAGATACTTACACTACTTATGATGCTGAGAATAAGGGGCTTTTAAGTGTGCAGTTCTATATAAGGCCTTTATACCACATCCTCAAAGCCTGAGAGAGCATCTTGAAAGGGGGAGGAAAGAGTATAAGAGTTGGCGCTATGTGGGAAATCTACAAAATGTCTTCTGGATATGACATAGCATTGCAACTGTGGAGTCGCAACAGTTACAATAGCCTCTATGGACATGCCAAGTCAGTCGTGAATGTTGGAATTTGTATGCTTAAATCTTCTCTATTTTTTTATCATAAATAAAGAAGAACCACTGTGTTCAGTGACAGATTAAACTCTGAGCCTACCAGGCTGCTTTGGATAACTCCCAACCCAGTTGTTACACAGCAAAGTCTAGTTAAACTCAATGGGTCAAAAGCCAAACTACTATGAGAAGAGACATAACGGAGGGAGAGGAGCTTGACAGGAATCGGAGTGAGAAAAGGAGAGTAAAGGCTGACAGTAATCTGAATCAAATACAGGAAAGGAATTTTCAATGGTAAATTAAATAATAAAAATTAAAACACACCCTCAAATCATCAAATTTATAAACAAAGATAGTCCTCTTAACCCACTATTATTTAAATGTAATATCAAACGAGAGCTATTCCAGGGTTACTCAAAATTTGAAATGATTAAATTTAAATTACATAAATATGTCTCCCTTAATAAAGGACCAAGATTCCTGCATTAAAACAATAAGCTAAAAATGCAAATTAAAATGTTTTCATTGTTATACTTTAAAAAATATCTTCTTGTAGATACAACAGCAATTATTGCTGGTAGAGAACTTGCCTTGCACCAAGAACTACACTAATTGCTTTATATTTATTAATTTTCTTCAAAGAATTTCATAAAGGAAATGCTATTTTTATCTCAGTTTATAAATGGAAAAAGCAAACTCCACTGAGATTGCTTTGCTTGAGGAAAAATATCTAGTAAATAAGAAGCAGAAGTTTGTTAGGTAGTCTGATTTAAGAATGTATTCAATTGCCTCTTTGACAATATTTTTAAATTTAAATAATGTCATTGAAATATATCAAAACATGAATCAACTGTAATAAAATGCTAAAATTAATCTTCTGACTTACATAATTATTTTTATTTTTTAGGCCACATGAAATGTGTCCAAAGTGAGAGATAGAAGTATCATATAAATAGGAGCTATATATTTCTCACATATAAACAGGTGCCAATATATTCATTTTTTATCTATGTATATACTTTTTATATTATGCTGCATAAATGCAATTGGCAATAAAACAGAAATGCATTAATTAAAAATATATTCATCATTTCTCGGCAACCCTCTTCCTAAGTGCACAAATACCTTTTGGGATCAACTGTATTTGTTATCTGCCCATTACAGAAAATAAAGCTGAGGACAACTTTATTCTGTGTTGGAAATTCTTTTCTGAGGCTGGAGAGATGAGAGTCTCATTCTCATGAGACTCAATGAGAATGGACACAAACCCTCATATCACAGATGTACGTGGATATCTAATAGGAGGTAAAGGGTGCCAATTCCAGGCAAAAATATCAGAGACATGCCCTTCCCACTGTTGGGAGCCTCACCAGAACACCCAGCTACACAACCTTGGGATACATGCTGAGGACCTAGCTCAAGCCCATACAGGGTCTGTGATTTACTTTTCAGTCTCTGTGAGACCCTGTGAGCCTATGCTTAGTTGGCTGTGTGGGCCACGTTCTTCTGGTAACTTTGTCTCCTCTCCTACAATCTTTTCTTTTCCTCTTCTGTGGGTTTCCTCTGGGGCTTTCTAGTGTGTGGCTGTGGATCTCTATATCTAATCCTCTCCATCACTGGATGATGCATCTATGATGAAAACTGGGCTGGACACTAACCTACGAGTAGAGCAGAACATACTCCGGAATCGTTTCATTGACTTTCTTATGGTAAATAGTTATTGTTCATTACAGTCTTGTATTGTGAAGAGAAGTGCTAGATGTTAATAATATTACCAGGGAAGAAGAAATACCATAATGTACTTTTTTTCCTGTTCCTGGAATGTTGTCTTTAAATTTCATTTTCAGAGGACTGCTGGGTCTGGGTAAGAAGATACACACAACCCTTAGGAGCCTGGCGGCCCAGGGAGTGGGGAGGTAGGGTGGGGTGGAGGACTGGGAACATCCTCATGGAGACATGGGAGAAGGAGGTGGAAGAGTCAGAGGATGGACCAGGAGGGGATAAAAAATTGGACTGTAAAATATATTAAATAAAAATGTTAAAAAATGAACCTAGTCACCATCTTTCTCATTGACTTACAAGTACAATTGTTTCTCATTTTATTGATAATGTAAGCCTAGACATGTACATTCTAACACAGAAAAGGGCAATTACCCATAACCTTTTACTCTCGATTAATGATTATTTGGATTATTTCAATCTCCACTCTAGAACTTTCTAAATTTCGTTCTTTCTTTTTCTTGACCGATTACTGTTTTGTCTTGGTATTGTTTGAAGGTTATTATATTCACAAAATTTGAGATAAACTTCATGCTTAATAATTATTTATTCACAAGTGTCTTGGCTGGCAATTCATTGCCACATTTTCATGCATAGTGTAAAAACATTCTATGTTTTTATCTTACATAATCTGCACTTTATTTTATCCATGTCATGATTTTTTAGTTAGTATTGACAATTTCAGATAATATTTTCTCTCAGGAAAGTATGAGTAATCAAAATTTAGGGATGATTTCTTATTAACATTTAGGCTTAAACAATCCCTTAGCTCTACAAAGCCTTTGAAATCTTCATCTTCCCTTCTTGTAGTACGTTACCAAGAATTTCGTACATAATTAAAAAGAAATCTTTACCCCAATTGCCTGAGCTTCTGCTAGTTCTAGTTTGTGTTTTATTATTCATTTATCAATTATGAATTGCTTCTTTTGAAATGAGGTTTGACCCTAAAGCCCATGCCCTCCACACCTGCAGAATACCTCCTGCCTCACTTCCAAAGCACTCTGATTACAGGTGTGAGCCACCACTCTTGAAGTGTTTTCTAAGATTACCTTCTGTTTGCTGTATTCCATGCTTTTTAAAATGATTCTTAGTTGAGTTTCTGCTTTGATCATTTTCTTCTTGCCCTAATTCTTGTGAGCATTATTAACTTAAATTTCTTTGTCTAATATTATTACAACAAATATCTTGGGAGTGAAGAAATAAGAATAAATTTTAAAAGTACTGTCCTTAGCAATAGGCCCATGTGGTCAGATTGAGGAGAGCAACCTTTAATCTTCACAACAGCCTGAGTTGTTTGAGAGTCGTTTCATTTGGTGACAAGAGAAGGCAGTTAGTTGGTCTCTGTACATTATTTAGCAATGTGTGTGTGTGTGTGTGTGTGTGTGTGTGTGTGTGTGTGTATAATAACTGTATTGTGTTTCTAAGTATCCCTTAAATGGCTCTTACATCTAGCTGTCTCTCCCTGTATTCTCCCCCTCATTCATCCCTTTCCCTCTGCTTCTCACATGATCCTGCCATTCCAGTCAACCTCCATCATCTATCTAGAACTTTCTATTCTCTTCCCCTTTCTTAGTGCAATGTATGTGTCTTCTCCTTGCCTCTTACTCAATACCTAGCCTTTGTGGTTCTTTGGATTGTAGCTTGCATATCATTGACTTGATAGCTAATATGCACATATAAGGAAATCAAAAATATATTTGACTTTTGGGGTCTAGAATACCTCACTCAGGATTTTTTTTGCCTAGTTCCATATATTTAACTGCAATCTTCATTATTTCACTTTTTTAAACAGCAGAATAAAATTGCACTGTGTAAATGTACTATATTTGCTTTACTCATTCGACTGTGGAGGGACACTTTGGTTGTTTTCAGTATCTTGATCTTACTAGAACTGCAATGAATATGGCTGAACAATTTTCTCTGTGGTAGGATGAAGTGCCCTTAGGATATATACCAAGAGCAGTATAGTTGGATTTTGAGGTATATCTATTCCCGTCTTCCTGAGAAATCACCACAGTGATTTTTCTACAGTGCATTTACAAATTTGAAGTCTCACCTTACTCTACCTCTTCACCAACACGATCTGTGATTGATGGGTGTAAATGATTGATATCCACTATTTCCTGTGTTGTGCTTCAAATTTGGTTGCAGATTGTGAAGCAAGAGTATTGAGGGTAAAAGTCTCAGCACATATTTCCAATTATTTTCTCTTCTCGATCCATGACAGGGTAACTCAGCCATAAAAGATTACCTTAGCTAATTGCCTTTAGCCTACTAAAAAGAAAAAAAAAGTATCTTGCACATATCTTTCATTTCTCATCAATCCCCTACTGCCCAACAGACCCTGACAGCTTCATCTTCACAGGCATTGAGAATTCTCTCATCATGCAATGTTAGCGAAAATAGAACGTTCACAAATTTCCCTTTCCTATTTGACATAGAAGAGACTATGTTCAATAAATAAAAAAAAAAAACTAAAAATATACAACTGAAAAAAAAAGTTTGCAGCATAAATGTGAGGCCTTGGGGATATGCAATTAGAGTAATTTGTAAGACAGTCCTACTGGGGCAAACAGACTCCATAGGGCACAATGGTCATTAGACAAATAGACAGCTCACGATCAGGGGTTAATGGTAAAGCTTAGACTCAAAACTCAGTGGGGGTGCAGAAGACTAGCTTGTTCCAAGTGTGCTTAGTATTGTAGTGGGAAGAAAGGCAGTCTTCTTGGTAACGTCGTGTAAGTATGATGGAGAAGAAGGACCCAGGACTGCATGGGACTCAGGATATAAGGAGAGACATGCAGTTGATCCAGGTAGAAGGACAAACAGTATTTTATGAACAATTTAAAAGCAGATATAAGTCTGGCCAGATGACTCAATGAATAAAGGCCTTTGTCATCAAGCCTGATGACCTGATTTTCAATAACTTGTCCATACATGGCAGAAGGAGAGAACTAGCTCCACATGGTTTTCCTATGACTTCTACATGCCTGTATTTGCATATAAGAACTACACATACATACACACACATGTACACATGCACATACATAAACAAACAAGCACACACAATGCACTCACATACATAAGAGAAAGAGAGAGATGAGAAGCGTGAGAGATAAATAAATAAGTTTATTTATCTTAATTTTATTTAAATTAAAAATATAAATTCAAATAAAGCATAGATTAATGGATCACTAAAAATGGTATAACAGCAAATTTGTATAAACATTTTTGTGAGTGTATATCTATCTATATCTATCTATATCTTCCAAATTATTTCCATTAAATGATAGAATTTCTCACAGCTCTTTTAAATAAAAGCAATGTTTTGATATATATATATATATAATATATGTGTGTATGCATGTATGTGTATGTTTGTGTACAGATATATATGGTACTGTATATGACTATAGCTGTCTATGTTATGGTGATGATCACAGGAAGTTTCTTCATGCAACATTTAGAGTGTATAAATAGTTTTCTATAATCTTGGAATAGGTAAAAGTATAAACAATCATGAAAATCAAGTGTTGCCTGAACAGGGACTGTTCACTGCCTGACTAGAACTGACTTTGGGGGATGGAAGTGAGGTGGTGCAGAGGTGACACAGACTCTGGGAGCAGATGAAAAAAAATGCCACACCAAGCTCTCTGAACTCTGCTGCCAGTTCCTTTAATACCTCCATCCATACCCCCATTGGTCCCAAGAAAGCATGTCTTCTAAACAGCAGTTTCTGATTGACTGGCATTTTCTGCGCCATCCTTGGTTTCTTAGGCAGTCCTTAATCAAGTCCTCCTGAAGGAGTTGTTTTTGGAGCCACAAGGTCTCCAGCATTTACATAGAGGCGGCCTCTACTGTTCTTGTTGCTACAATCAAGTAGTAGGGAAAAGGCATTTTATGGACACACCACTGCCATCTCCAATAATAGAAGGTACCACAGAATGAAGCTGCATCCTAAGCTCTTTTAGGTAATCAAGATGTCCAGGTACGCAATTCTCTGTGCTATGTCTTTGCAAAACAGGAATGCTAGTATTGACTTATTTAAACAATATTCATAGTACTGAACTGAGCACAATAACTGAATGATTAAAAGTCAGTTCTTGAAAATGAATTCTCCAGATAAGTCTTCTTGAGTTACAAAAATGTAAACAGCAGCAAGTTTCAAAGTTATATAGCTTCCTTGGCTGGCATTTGATACTCCATTGTGTAAATGAACCACATTTTTGGTATCCATTCCTCTGTTGAGGGACATCTGGGTTGTTTCCAGTTTCTGGCTATTATAAATAAGGCTGCTATGAACAAAGTGGAGCATGTATACATATTACATGTTGGAGTATCTTCTGGGTATATAGCCAGGACTGGAAAGAATCCAGATGTCCTTCAAAGGAGGAATGGATGCAGAAAATGTGGTACATTTACACAATGAATTACTACTCAGCTATTAAAAACAATGAATTCATGAAATTCTTAGGCAAATGGATAAGACTCCAAAATATCATTCTGAGTGAGGTCACTCAGTCACAAAAGAACACACATTGTATGCACTCATTGATAACTGTATATTAGCCTAAAAGCTCAGAATACCCAAGATACAATTCATAAACCACGTGAAGCTCAAGATAAGGAAGACCAAAGTGTGGGTGCTTCTAAAATTCTTCAGATTCAAAGATCAAGTCAATTACTTCCCTCTGATTCTCAGCAGTCCAATATAGAGATTTTATGAGTTAGCTCTAACGCTGCTTTGAACTCATTGTGCATAACGACTGCAATTGTAAGTTGCATAGAAGGACTCCTAGGTTCTTCCACCAAGGCTGTTTAACTGATAAAGCAGAAAAATTACATGGGTGACATCACATACATCTTGAAGGGATACTGGTGAAATACATCCTCATATATCAAGGCTAGCACATGTTTTTCCATCCCATGCCATAATAAAGGGAGAACTACAAAATTCTTATCCTCTAGAAGTCTTCTTAACATCTAATTTCAAAATATTCCTGTGTCAAGTATTGACCATCATTTATGTCAAAGAAGATTCAAGAAAATGTTCATTACATTTTTTTCAAGCAAATATCAATAGGACAGCTGACTCTGTATGCAGGAAATACAAGAAGACTGTATTTCAAGACAGACTGCTCTGGACATTGTTATCATCACAAATATACAGAGAGGTGGGAATCATTCTATAGTCTATTTTATGAAAAGATTAGCATGTCAATAACACATCACACTATATTCTAATAAAATAATTATCAGTATACCCTGATATTTCTTCAACTTACACAGATTTGGATACAAGAGTATACATCATACTTTTTTTTTTATCTAAAAACATATTAACAATCTTTCTGCTTATAAATAATGTAGTCTATAAGAACCAGGCATGTATAGTATGCTTCCCAACAAAGTATTAACAGTGCGGTTTCTTTTTAAAAAATGTTTTAAATACATTGCTTAAAGAGGAAACAAAGCAACAAAAATATTTACTGTGCAATAGTAGTAGATAAATATGATTCCAATATGCTTTAGGTTTTCTCTTGAAAACCATCGCACAGTAAAAATCCATGTGAAAATATATTCTGATTGTTCATGCTATTTCTAGGCAAGTAGTAAGTGCTCTCCTCATTTTCCTGATAGCGATAATAAACCATGGCTTCTATATCCTTGCCATGTGCTATTAGCAATCACTTAGAGCAGAAGCCTGCTCAGTTGAGTAGGTAAGCCACAGCAGGCTTTGGGGAGAGTGGCCAATAATCAGCAGGTTTATTGGATCTGCCAGCAGGTAAATTATTTTAAAACTTTAGCCTGCTGGGATTTTGTTCTCTGAAGAGTCTGTTTGTGTTTTGACTTTGCTACATCTTTTGTAGTAGTAAATTTCGCATTAGCACACACCAGCCAGAAATTCTGACACCTAGATCAGAGGGAGTTAATTACTCACCAGTAGGGGTCATTACCAGTGAGCTTGCACTTAACACTGGAGAAATAGGAATTGACAGTTGTAATTATGTGGTTGCAAGGAAACCAATCTTAGGAGTGTATTTTCAGAATCTGGACTTCCATGCATTTATTTTTTGTATGAAAGTTATTTGAGTTAAGTAAAAGCATCTTCAGATGCAACAGAGTGGTAAATTAAGCTGTTGACACTGGAGAATAACGGAGAAAAAGAATAATTAACTGATTTTTTTCTGACTCATATAATTTCTTATGCAATATTGAGCCTGGCTTGATCATAGTGTTCTCCAATTGTAATTGCTGATAGGAGCAATATGTTGTGGGTTGCTTTGGACTGAACACTGCAATGTGGTATGTATTGTACCCAATTCTTTTAAAACTCATCCAGAGGATTACTTTTTCCATAGTTTAGCACAGAAATAATCACTGTGATGTTGTATAAGTAACTTTCTAGTAGTACACTTGACTGACTTTGAAGATGTCTTAAACATATGGTGACCCAAAAATATTAGGTGATTTTAAACACTTCCATAGAATCACAAAATTGCATGTCCAGTTGTTAATAACACATATTTAAATGTTTAAAAAATGCAAGATGGTCTTATGAGAATGAAACTTCAACTACCTCTAAATCAAATTATAAGGTATTTATTAATTGAAAATAAAAATTAAACTAGAATCAGAGTTTGAGAAAAAAGTAAATCATGGTTATCAAACTATGAGCTTCTTTTTATATCTCCCTGTGCTAGCAATAACTATCTCTTTGCCCAAGGGTGATGTTGTAAATTTATAAAAGTGGTATTAATAATTCAAATGCATAAGTCCACATCATGTTTGGCAAAATAATGAACATTAGGACCAGTATGAGTTGTGAACTTTGCACTAAGTGGGCGTTCATCTAAACAAATGGGCAAATTACTATCACTTACTCTTATCTAGAACATATATCTTTATTACCATGGCCAAAGGAATAAATGTAAATTTGGTTTGTTTTTGATCCAGAAATGAGAAAGTCTTAATCATCCTTCTAAAACTACCAGATGCCTTGTTGAAAAGCAAGAGTAGCAACTCCAAAATCCTATGGGAAAGCTGCAGGTGACTGTTACTCTTATTTTTCATTCTACATTTAATAGGGAAGCATACAAATCTAAGACAAAGCAGGTATATTATGCAACTGGATTTTAAATAGTTAATCTGGGCATTGTTCAGGAGTGTCAATTCTAGAGATAAGGGCAGAGATTTTGTCAATAACAGGAAAAGCATAGATAGGGGCTATAGTCATCAGAATTTTGTCGATGGAGATAGAGACTAGTAAAAGGATTATGATATATGGAGAGAATTAACAAGATGTGCAGGTACTATGTTTATGTGCAGATGCCTTCCTCTATGAGACAAGTTTGATAGAAGAGATGAAAATATTATTGAGAGTATTTGGGAGGGGTGACTAAAGAGAAAATAAACCAACTTCCTATTGAGAATTCCCTTCCCACACTAAGCAAATTAATAGAGATTCAGCTTGATTTTGGAGAAGTATACACTGAACATTGAAGAAAATGTCTACTTCTCACTACATGGAAACAGTCTTGTCTCTAGTTACAATTTCCAATAGTACTTGCAGAGTTGGTAGCAGTATGGGTACTCAGTGTTTTGTACTTGTGTTTATGACCATCCTTACTAAAATGCTATTAGCTGATGACTCTCTGCTAAAAGACGTGGGGGAATTTCATTAATTAAAATGGTTAGATTTGCATTAATGTTTCTGCTACAAGAGATCTATCGTATGTTAGCACGATACAGTCAGAGTTGAATAAATAAGTACTCGTTTTTAAACACTAAATTAATTGAATGTAACTTGAAAGAATGTTTCCTGAGTGAGCATCGAAGAATTTTTTGTTAATGGTTTTGATTGTCATTGACTCTACAGAATCTAGAAACACCTGGAAAATGGGACCATTGAGCTTCAGTCTGTGGGGTTTTCTCCTATCCATCCTGAGTGATATCACTCACCATCAGAGATTTTACACACACACACACACACACACACACACACACACCACACACACACACACACACACACACACACACACACACAGAGAGAGAGGGGGGGAGGAGATGACACAGCAGAAGATCTTGAAATACACATATATAAATACACACACACACACACACACACAAACACACACACAGAATGAGACAGCAATACATATTTATTCACCCCTTTCTTACTAAAGGTAGATGTTGTGTACTAGTTGCTAAGTACCAGCTCCAGTATTCTTGACATCTCCACTATGACAGAATGTATCTTGAACTGAGTTGTGAGCTAAAATAAATCCTTTCTCTCTGAAGATTCCTTTCAGAGTGTTTTTGCCACAGAAAATATTAAGCCATAAAAGATCACCATTCAAGAGATTTATAGATAAGTAGGATATGACAAAAAAGATAGACTATTTTCCCTCTTGGTTAAAATTATAACTATTCCTCCAAAAGAATTTGCCCTTGCGGTTCAATGAAAACAAATGATATCACTCTCCAATATTAAAAATTTACTAAAATTATTGAGTGAACACTCAAAAGATCTCTATTATTCTTGTATTCAATGCTAGTTGATATAAGGGTCAATTGCACAGACACAGTTCATGTGACTTATACTGCATTTGTGTGGAGATCAGAGACTATTCTGGAAATTGTTTAAAATATTTATTATATATTTAATACTTTAAAATATCACTATGAAATAAATATACCATTTATAAAATGTAGTGATAGAGCTAATGAAAATGAATCTTTTCCTACTACTGTTTATATTAAATAAGATCTTTTAGAAAAAGCATTAAAAGCCATTCTTTAACATGAAAATTAATCTCTAAATTAAATACAAAAGATAAATAACAGTGTCCAAAGTCCCTTATTTTTTCAGACTCAAAGAAATGATCATTTATATGTAGTAAAGGATACAGATCACATGTTAATTTACTCATAAATGACATAAATAAGAAAAATGTCTTCTAAGTAGGATAATTTTCTTACAATACCAAAATAATTTACATACTTTTACCTCTGTGATTCTTCCAGACATTAACACTGGAGTGAATATTTTTTAATATAGAAAATATATACCCTTACAAGTTTCAGTGATTTTGGTGGTTTATATAAGAGTGCCCTTCATAGGTTAATATGAATATTTGGTCTTCAGTTATATAATTCTTTGGGGGCAGATTAGAAAGTGTTGCCTTGGAGAATGTCACTGTGAATTTGCTTTGAAGTTTTGAGACTTGAGCTATTCCAGTCTTTCTCTCTCTCTCTCTCTCTCTCTCTCTCTCTCTCTCTCTCTCTCTCTCTCTCTCTGTGTGTGTGTGTGTGTGTGTGTGTGTGTGTGTGTGTGTGTTTGTGTCTCCTTGTTGGTCCTCAAAATATAAGCTCTTTGTTACTGCAACAGAATCATGCCTGCCTTCCTGATACCCAATGATGATCATGGATTCTAACCTTTTGATACTGTAAATCCTACAAAGACATTTATTTTAAATGTTGCTTTCATTAGGATGGCTTATGACATCAATAGAGCAATAAATAAGATAATATCTTTGGAGAATACTGAGCAGTGGGAAAATAATCAGTAACATATTCTTAAGAGATAGCAATAGACAAAAAAGAAAACATCACTTTCTGAATTTTGTTTTTTAATGATATCAAAACATACTGAATTATTCTTATGAATGCAAAATAATCCTGTGACTGGGCTCTCTCTTGAGTTACAGTGTAATAATTAATTTAGCATTAGATTTATGTAAGAATTACTTACATAAACTAGTTACATGTTGCTGTAACTAACTGAATAATTTATTATAAAGATTAGATATTTTCCTTAAAAGTTCATTATTAAGCATTATTAAACACCATGAAGATATAAGAAAGTCCAGAAAGTCCTGACTAGTAAAAATAAAAAAGAGAGAGAGAGAAATCCAAGGGGTTTTTCAATGTGGAATAATCAAATTGACCCTAGTGTCACAATGTTCCTTGTATCAAAGAATTTTATGCCATGTGTATTTTAACTGAAAAATAATGAGAAGATCCTCCATTCAATAACATGTCAGTTTTAATCATAGCCTGGGTTCAGAGAAATATCAAAATATTTGTCAGATGATTGGTGGTGATAAAACAGAGGCTTTATATAAAATAGTATTTAGATCTTTGTCTTGTTTAAAGCGCTCTTTGATTTCACTTAAAACTATCTTCCATGGATTGTATGATTAAAATATAGAGTATTTAAAAATAATATGTAAAGGAAATTATATGTCAGGGAGTGAATGCTTAACAGTAAACTTTTGGGTGACATGACGTTTGAGGACTAAGAGGAGGGTGGATCAAACATAACTAATAATCAAAGGAATATAATAAATGTACAAGATAATACTAAGGAATTAGAAACAAAGAAGTGATATAGAATCAAATATTTGTTTGGATAAAGAGAGAAAAAATATTAATGCAGAATTTCAGAAATAGTCTATATATTCTAATTGACTGAGCTTATGGTTCATAAAAATAAAAACAATTATAACAACCAAAGACTTGGTTGTTCTTTAAGTGATATGTTATTCTTTGAAAAACCTAAAGTCTTATTACTGCTACAGAGATCAAGCAAAAGGGGAAATATAAAAGAAAATAAGGAAATTCTATAGAACATAACATGGAAAATTACCATCTTTAGTTTAATACTGAGAGATGGATGGAAGCATAATATTTGAAAATTTAACTTCGATAATCTTTTCAGACACTTTTAGTCATATCTGACTAGAGTCTAATGGTCAAATTGCACATGCAATATTGGAATGTATGGAGTGATATCAACATGTTCAACATATTTTTTTCAAGATTATTTAAATACACAAGCTATATAACAAATATATATGTATTGTCTATCAAAGTGCTAAATGTCTTTTGGCAACAAAACAGAGAAATAAGGTTCTGGGGATTTTTTGGAGAAATTGTGTTCTGGCCAGTTTTATGCCCATGTTACACAAGCTAGAGTCATCTGAATGGAGGGAACCTCAATGAAGAAAAAAGATCCGTTTGTAATGTATTATCTTAATTGATGATTGGATTAATGAATGAGGTTCCAGCCCATTGTGGATGGGCCCATTCCTGGGATGGTGGTCCTGGGTTCTGTTAGAAAGCAGGCTGAACAAGTCATGATGAGCAAGCCAATAAGCAGCACCCTTCCATCGTCTGTGCGTTCAGCATTACATGAGTCCCTGCGTGACTTCCTTTAATGAACAGTGATGTGGAATTGTAAGACAAATAAACCCCTTCTTTTCCAAGTTACATGTTGATGATGTTTCATCACAGTAATAGAAACACTAAGATAAATAGGACATAGGATATCAGTTTGTAGCAGAAGCAGTAGTTATGGAATTGTGGGATATACGCAGTTTAACTTATTTTTAAGGTTTTGTAATATTGGGTGTGATCAAGTTATTCTTTGTTGTAAAGACAGATGGAAAAGTAAAAATTGGGTATAAGACAAGGGTTGACACTCAGTTGGGAAAGCCTTTTGAAAAAAAAATCTAAAAATATAAGATAGAAGAATCATTATGATATTGAAAGAGTAAATCTTTAGTTAGAACATTGCTGTAATAATTTACCATTTACTATTTTATAAAATAGATACTTCTGGATATTAAAATTTAGTATCTCAAGAATTAGTTTTATTCACTGAAATCAATTTTAGATATTTTACTTTTATGCTTCACTGGGACTTTCATTGGTGAGTGAAGACAATGCATAATAATGTATATATAATTACCTATGTTACAAGGCAGAAACTGAAAATGCACCTCTTTAGGCTGCCTTTGTGATAAAGAAAACATTTTAAAACATCATCTTCAGTTAATTATTGCTTACTGTCTGTGTTTCTTCCTTAGAATAGAAGTTACAGTTCTTCCAATCAGTCTGCATTGTTCCCGTGATTCACTGCCACTGGGAAATATGAGGTATCCCAGCCTCCACTGACTTTGAAATTTGTATGTTATATATTGACCGAAAAGAAAATCTAAAAAGACATGATGACAGTCCACTTTGTGGATGAGAATTTTAAAGATTTCGTAAGTTTCTGTTTGATCCTAACCACTTGGCCTTTTCCCTGACAAGATTTCAAACAGTACATTCTTTCAAATTGAGTCTTTCAATGAAGAGCTGTGCGTCAGATGAGCTGGGTGACCTACAGCCTGCCTGCAGGCCCAACAGAGACAAACCCTTCCAAGGTGAGCAGAGGTCATCTTGGCACAGGAAGAGGCTTGCTGAGTTGTAGCTAAGAGAATGTTTTTGTAGGAAAAAGCTACAGAACTGGGTGCCTTTTCTGAAGCACGGTTGTGGGAAAAGTTGAATATTGCTTCTTTACTTGACCTTGTTCTAGAAATAGACAAATAGACATACATGCTCTACATATCCATGGATGAAGTATTTCTATAATGTTGCGTGTGTTCACACATAGTTTTAATTCATAGGCAAAGGCAGAATCATATTTAATATGTATTACTATGGAAAAAATATATGGATATCATTTTTTTAATTTTGATAATTTCTCTGGGCTAATAATACTCAGTTACTACACTTTCCATGTGGTAGTGCTGAGAGACAGACAGTTGAGATTGTTGTTACAGCTATCAAGTACTGGGTAATGAGATCCTTATCCTGTAGAATTTGGTAACTGCCTGGTATTCTTCCAGTGACTGGAAGATCACTGGAATCATGTTCTTACTTTCAGCTCTTTATAGACTCCTGCTTTCTGCCATATTGGGTCTCCATTTACATGATCATCTCTATACTTCCCTATCATCTCTACAGCTGCTGCTTTTCTTAACTTCCGATGCACATCAGCTTGCCTACTACTGAAAATGCTCCAGAAGGCTTCATACTCGCCCATGGTGTTCTCTCCATAAGAAAAGCCATAAGTAGACAAAAGATCACTCCGAATTTTCATAATTGGCTTAATATTGCAACACCATGTAGCAGCGTCTGAGTGTGTTTCTCAATTGAATTAAGAAGTGACCTGGATGTAGCAAAAAGGTGACTACCAATGACGCTCTGCTATACTGATAGATCCGTACTCTGTTCAGCCATCATCTGGGAAGCGCCTTCCTGCGGCAGATGGGAACACACACAGAGTGAGAAGCCTTGAGACACTCAGCCCTAAATGGGACAGCTCAGTAAAATCCCTCCATTTGAGGCTCAGGAAACCATGAGGAGATGGAAAGTCAGATTTTAAGATCTAGAGTTGGCCTGTTGCCTTACAGAAGCTTTGCAATTTTATGACATTCCATTTGTTGATTCTTGGTCTTAGAGCACAGGCCATGATGTTCTGTTCTGGAAATTTTCCCCTGTGCCCATGTGTTCGAGGCTTTTCTCCTCTATAAGTTTCAATGTATTTGGTTTTATGTGGAGGCCCTTAATCCACTTGCACTTGAGCTTTGTACAGGGAGATGTCCCAGAGTAGGGGAATTGAGGGCAGGGAGGTAGGAGTAGGGTCTGTAGAGGAACACCCTCATAGAAGCATGAGGAGTGGGGATGGTATTGCAAGATATTTCCTATCCATTCACATTGAGGCAGTGAGAGGCCAGTGATTGGAGGAGAGAGAGGAGGAGGAGCTAGAGAGGTGAGGGGTGGAGAGAGAGGGAGGTAGACCAGACAGGAAGATTAGAGCAGAGAGAGAGAGAGAGAGAGAGAGAGAGAGAGAGAGAGAGAGAGAGAGAGAGAGAGAGAGAGAGAGAGAGAGAGAGAGAGAGAGAGAGAGAGAGAGAGAGAGAGAGAGAGAGAGAGAGACGCAGATATCCAGATGGCTTCAGAGGTATTTCTGGTGTTTTGGAGAGGTTAGACATATTGGGATAGACTTTGTCACTGTAAATTAGCATTATGTAATTGAGAGTTTGATGTACATAAATATATTTGGTTAACTGTTCAAGTTTAAGAGTCATGCTTTACTGGATACTTGGAGGAATGGTGCAGAGACCTGGTGGGGCAGTACTCTTTCTTAATTATTAACCACTACATTTGGTGAACCAACGTGGGCATATTTCCATTAGAAATCTGAGATTATTAGTCTAAAAGTTAGGTGGAGTTTTTTTGTTTGTTTTTGTTGTTATTAAGTGAGTAACTGAAAGTGCCAAAATTCGTCATGTGACTCAAGTGCGTCAAGTTGAAACAAAGGAAATCCTGAGGATACTGAGGACCCCTAGTGGGGAAAATAGGTTTTAACAGGATACTCAAATTCTATCTAATGTGGGCGCCATTCTGGGTTTAAATTCTGCTTTGACTAGCTGCTTGCTTGTAAGTGGGTACAGTTGGAAGGGTGAATCAATTGTGTTAAGTTAAAATAAAGATAGTTTATTTCACTGGTTTTAGATTGTTTTAAGTTGAACTAGGATAGGGAAGTAGTCACTGACTCTAAAGAGTATAGTGACAACAATTGTCTGGTTAGCACAGATATCAAAAGTCCGTGGCTCAGATAGAGAGCTCAACAGATAGACGGCAAGACAGGGTGGCTACTCTTGGCAGAGAACCAAACTGCAAGATGAAATAAAGATTGTTTACCTTGACAGAGGAAGCTCATATTCCTTTTAACATGACACACACGTGGGATTTTGGGTCTTTTCCTCCCTGGCTTGATAAGAGCAGCCTAAGCAGACTCATACAGTATCTACAGTATCGTAGTTTGATACAGCTTGTTTACCAGACACGGGAAGCTCAGATTCCGTTTAGCGTGGCCCACACATGGAATTTTGGGTGTTTTTTGCTGCTTGGCAATATAGTAAATGCCTAAGTAGAAGCTCATACAGTATCTTACCTTATTTCATTTGTTGTAGATTGTTTTGATTTTCATAATGGGTGTGATGATGAGTTTTGTGGTCATATTATTCCTCTGGGAGAGTGGTCAAAATGAAGGTTTTTCTGGTTACTGGCTCAAGAATATGCTAATTTGGGAAAACAGTTTTGTCTTTGGGTTTGTAGAAAGGATGATTAGGCTTTGGACATCTTCCAGAGCTATTTGGATCAGAAACGATAGAGGGAGACCTCCAGAGGGCTAAATTCCAGAATATCAAACAGAAAATCTATCTTTGTAATACTAACATTTTGTTTTGAGATTTATATATTACAGAAGATGCAGCCGGGTTGAGTCTCCTTGTCAAACATGCTGAACTGACCTGCTTGAACTCCTGAGGTCCTGGACTTCATCTAGATCCAGTCAAGACACAGGAATCAGAGACCAACCAATTCCCCCATTTTCCCTACCATTCCCCCACCCCATTATTAAAATCTCAATTCCCATACTCAGCTTGAAGAAATTTTGAAGCGTTGTCTACCCAGTTCCCTGGAATTTGGGGATGGAGAGGTTGTTATTATTATTAAGTTGTCTTTCTAGGGAATGTAGAAATGGTTATATTTGAATCATGGAGGAGATTGAATTGACTATATAGACATAATTTCATTTGGTAAAATCTTTATAACTGTTATTAAGTTCAAGTCATAAGTTCTTATTTAGTACAGAATTTATTTTAATACAAAATCAAGGTTTTCATCAGTATAAATTTCTTCTATAAATACTAAATATTTTAAAGTACAGGGCTTAGGCCCAGTCCTTCTTAGCTGTTATTATAACAGGAGATGTTCATGCCTGTGGGTTTAGGGCCTAATAGAAATATAAGGTTCTGATTTATTATTAGGGTGTTTTCAAGATTTTAATCAGGAACAGCTGAAAGTAGTTAAGGGACAACAGCCCACATTACTTTACATAGTTGGTTTTATTTTTTTTTTGGGGGGGGTGGTTTTCGAGACAGGGTCTCTCTGTGTAGTCCTGGCTGTCCTGGAGCTCACTTTGTAGACCAGGCTGGCCTCGAACTCAGAAATCCACCAGCCTCTGCCTCCCAAGTGCTGGGATTATAGGCGTGCGCCACCACGCCCGGCTCATAGTTGGTTTTTTAAAATGTCAGAAATCCACAGAATGTGATGTTTAATGTTTTTATTTCACTTGTGGAGATTAGTTTGCTCCTGACAGCTTCCCTTTCTTGGATTCAAAAAAGAAACTGAGCATCTTGCTTCAGTTGTGGTGAGATAGCCACCAGGCAAGAATTGTCTCATTTCATCTACAGAAAAATAGGACAAAAAAGGACACACTATGTGGAATAGTTAACTGATAATCTCTGCCAAGACAGAGTGATAAGGCCTTCAAAATTCTGCATTACCAAGTTCTGTCAGATGATCCTGGGCCAGAAGGCTGAAGACCGATGCTCCAACATTTTGAAGTATAGAGCCTGTCCAGGTGATCAGTGGTCTCTATAAATTGGCTAAGATTTAGCAGCTATATTTTGTGCTTCCCAAATTTTCAGTTATTATTGGTCACTCAGATTTCTGGCAGGGTTGAAGACTCTTAGTCTCATAGCCAGCCAAAGCTGTTTAACTTTGAGAAAGCTGATATACGTTTAAATGGATGGTTTTGAGATGACATAAAATTTATAGCCAAGACATGAGTCAGGCATTAATTATTATAGTCTTTTAAGATAGAACAGATGACAGAGGTTCTGTTTGATTAACAGAGAGGATGGACTGGATGTTAAGTCTATCTTATACTTTATATTTTACAAAATGGTAATAGTAGTACTCAATTCATATTTGAAGAGAAAAAAATTTTTTAATTAAACAGAAAGGGTGAAATGTTTCAAGATATTTCCTATCCATTCACATTGAGGCAGTGAGAGGCCAGTGATTAGAGGGGAGAGAGGAGGAGGAGCTAGAGAGGTGAGGGGCTTAGAGAGAGAGGGAGGCTGAGTGCACGGACTAGCTGAGCAGAGAGGGAGATGTGAATATCCAGATGGCTTCAGACATATTTCTGGTGTTTCTCAGAGGTTAGAAATTTTGGGATAGACTTTATCACTGCAAATTGGCATTATGTAATTGGGAGTTTGATATACATAAATATATTTGGTTAACTATTCAAGTTTAAGAGTCATGCTTTACTGGATACTTGAAAGCAATGGTGCAGAGGCCTTGTGAGGGCGGTACTCTTTCTTAATTATTACCCACTACAGGATAGGATAGGGTATTTCCAGGAAGCAGGGGAACCAGGAAAGGGGATAACATTTGAAATGTATGAAACGTAAATAAAGAAAACATCCAATTAAAAAAGAAAGAAAAAATCAGTAATAGGAAAAAAATAAAGATCTAGAGTTGGTGGAGGACACAAAGATCACAATGCCTTGTAACAGGATGGACACCCATGTGAATACAGGTACTGTGTCATCACACCTGTCTAGTTGTAGTAACAGTGGCAACCAGAGCCTACTCACCCCAGTTACTATAAGGATACCAGGGAGTTACCAAATTCCCCCAGCAGAGGCTCTCATTACCCATTACTTGGTAGCTGTAACACCAATAAAGACTAGGAGTCAAGCGTCTCTACTCCTGGGTTTGTGAGCAGTAGTAACAATATTTGTACTGCTGCAAATATTGCCTTCTATGAGATACTAATTCCTGTGGACTGACTGCAGGACTATGGATAATCAGGGTTTAATGGATCTTTATTCTGACATGAGAGCCAAACCTGCACATCTATAATCTCCTTTGTTTTGATATTTTGACATTTTTCCCTTCTCTTTCCCTACTCTAAACTCTCTCATAGCTTTCCCTGCTTGTCTTCTAATAAATCAAGTTATAGCCTCTACTTTTAAGTACCTAGAGCTGTAACTTCCATATCTAACATGCACCCATAGCATTCAGCCTACAGGACTACCAATGCTGAATGATGATCTATCTGTTCAGGATTTCTATCTGGATAATGTAAGAGTCCCAACCACATAGACAGATTACTATCCATATCCATTATATGGATAGATTGCTACATGATATATAGGCAGACAAGCAGACAGACAAAAGACATATAGGACATAGATAGTAGATAGATAGATAGATAGATAGATAGATAGATAGATAGATAGATAGATAGATAGAGTTAATGCCAAGATGTTCTTGAAGATAGGAGCCTGGTATGACTATCCTCTGAGAAACTGCCAGCACCTGACTAAGACAGATTCAGATACTCAAAGCTAACCATTTTACTTATCCTGAAGATCCCAACAGAAGAATTAGGGGAAGAGCAGAAGGAGATTGCAACACCATATGAAGAAAAACAGTATCAACTAACCAGATCCCCAGAGCTCCCAGGGACTAAACCACTAACCAAGGAGTAAACCACTAACCAGTCCATAGCTCCAGCTACATTGTAGCAGGGGATTACCTTATCTGGAAGCAGTGAGAGGGAAGGTGCTTGGTCCTGTGGAGGCTTGTTGCTCCAGAATAGGCGGTTGCTAGAGGAGTGAGGCAGGAGTGGGTGGAGAGTGGAGCTCCCTCTTATGGGTAAATGGTAGAGGGATAAAGTAGAGGGTTCATGGAGGGGAGACTGGGAAAGAGGATAGTATTTGAAATGTAAACAAACCAATTGATTAATAAATTAAAAATATATAAACATTAAAGATATAGAAATTATAATGATAGGTGATAGATGATAGTTAAGATGGCATAGAGATTTGTCATTATCTATAAAAATTAAGGTCTTTTTCTAATATAAGTTATGTTTAAGAATGTATAGCAAATATGAAATACTGACTGTTTTATTGGATAGTTCAAGGCCTCATGAAGATAAATTAACAAATACTTTTTAAAAGATGAAGTCTTATTGTCCAGGGAAGTCTTTTATTCCCTGTACTAGAGAATGACCTTGAACTACTTCTGTTTCTACTGCTTAATTTCCTGATAACATGTATATGTCATTATTGTGTATCTGTTAACACTAGAACCTGTTTTTATTTATTAATGTTTAATCTTAAGATTCTAAAATATTATTACCCCAAATATATTTTTCAATGATTTCTACACTCTAAATTTTCAATACTCCAGAATCAAACAATTTTTTCTAGGAATGTGAGTTCTCAATGTTTATTGCATGTGGATATTTTCCATTAGACAAGGTTGATTACTAGACACTTGTAAGAACTATGACATATATACAGGAAAAAAAACTCACAATATTCTATTGTCTTGATAAGCAGAGGTTTTTCAGACCATGGGAAGTGAAAAATGTATCAGGCAACAAAATGTAGTTTTGGCTCCCTAACTTATCAAAGCAGAAACATGCTATACTTGCTTTCCTTTAAAAAAAAATTGAGCAAAGGTTTTTGTGAATTCTAAGTTCAGAAAATAAACCTGACCAGGCCCTGCTTTTCTAGAAAACTTACTCTTTGGGTAGCACACAACTAGACAGTGTTCCCTGAGCTTTGTTAGAGAACCATGTGAGATGATTCCTATCAAGCACTGTAATTTCTAACTCTTCAGTCAGACATTTTCCCTCATAAATGTGACTGGAATCGACTAAAGGAAAACTCCAGACTGAGAAATGCCCCAAGAGTGCTTCCTTCTGACCTGAAGACAGTGAAATATGACTTCCTAGATGAAAAGAATTTTCTGTTCTCTCTACTCACGAACTGAATATTTTTCATTTGAAAATATGTGTGGTTAGTATTAGCCTTCCATGACTTTGACACCTTGTTTGAGATGATCAAAACTTCTGATACTTTCATATACTTACAGTTGCCTAAGTTTTCTAAAATCTGATGTGTATTTATATGTATGAAGTAAATAGGGCTCTGATGAAGTAGAAAATATAACCTAATCATTTATCATAATAATCACAGTTTAAAGCCATTAATAAAACACCTATGAAATTTGGATATGATAAATGTCATTAATAAAATTTTATTACTACATTAAGCCTGATATATATTAAAAATATATGTATACAGATGTCAGGTCTTGTATTATTTAAACTTGAATAACAAATTAAATGTGAAGGAGAAACTGGAAGCATGGAAGGAAGGCATACAGTGTGGATGTGCAGCTCGTGGCTGCCTTTAGACTGACCACAGTTCTCGGCAATCTTGAGTCTTCCAGCCTTCAGCAGTATCATATTCTACTTGGTCATTTCTCATTTGTTGATTCACAGCATCAACTTTTTTCTAACGCACAAGTCTGTTCCATGTGATCTGACTCGTAAGCCTACACATGTATCATGACATGTTCACACGTCCCTTTAGTTCCCATCCCTTGGGAGGCAGTGGCAGGAGAATCTCTGAATTGGCGGCCAGCCTGGTCTGCAGAGTGAGTGCCAGGACAGCCAGTGATACACAGAGGAAGCATGTTTTAAAAACAAACAAAACAAAACAACAACAACAAAAGTAAATGAACAAGTATATAAATGCTTTGATTACAGAATATTATCATAGGAAGAAAATTATAAAAACTTGTTTTTGATTTCCCAGATAATAAAAGAGCTTTTCCTTTAAAAATTAAACAAAGCTTCTAAGATCTATATAAAATTTATGATTTTAGATAGCCCCAGGGTATCTAAATGACCTTGGCAATGACAGGTTTATCATTTTATTTTAGTTTTGAGATTATAATATAATTTATAATAATTTTCTTTTCCCTTTCCTCCCTCCAAGATCTCTCATTTATGTTTCTCTTTCAAATTTATGGCTTTTTTCATATAGAACAAGATGATTTTATGCTATATGACATAGTTGAAGAAAGAATTGAAAATAAGAAAAAAAAACTTCTATTTCAAAGAAAGAGGAAAAAAAGTTTCAGAAATAAAAAAATGAAGTTACAGGATACCCCAAAAGTACCGAGGAAAAAGCATGTAGTGAATGGAAAAGAAGCCAGGCGGGACATAAATTGCCCCAACTGCTATCTGAGGGAGGGAGACAGAAGCTTCAAAGTGAAGACAGAAAAGACTGTCAACCCTTTCTGGCAAAGCCAGGAGCCCATGTGAGCCTCAAATCCACTTGCGAGTTTTGATGAGACATCGATTCCTTCAGCAGGTGGGTGAGCAGTTGAGAGACATCTTTTGTCACTCTGCTTAACTCAGAGACAGTGGCCAGGCATATGGCTTCTTTTTCAATTAATTGTTAGTACTGGGGCTTACAGGCCTCTGGTTGAAACTTGTGCAAGCTAATTTACTTTAAATTTTACGTTTCATTTACTTATTTAACTTTTTTTTACACTCTAGATTTTATCCCTCTCCCAGTCCACCCTCTGACTGTTCCATGTCCCATACCTTCTCCCCAACCCAGTCTCCACGAGGATGTCCCTACCCCACCCCACTAGATGTCCCCACTTCCTGAGGCCTCCAGTCTCTCTTGAGGGTTAGGAGCATCTTCTCTTACTGAACTGAGAATTTTATATATAATAGAATGTGCTGTACATCTCCAGTCTCCTCTCCCTTACAACTACTTCCTTATTATACCTATTGCTTTTAATTAGCAACTTTATGTACCATTTTCCTAAACCCACTGTATGTTCTTAGCATAGCTAGTACAATCAGAGGTACTGTAGAGCCACTTTGCAGCACGAGAAGCCTTGTAGGGTCTGAATCCCTGATGGAAACTGAAAATGTTTTTTTTGTTTGTTTGTTTGTTTGTTTTTCGAGACAGGGTTTCTCTGTGTAGCTCTGGCTGTCCTGGAACTCACTCGGTAGACCAGGCTGGCCTCGAACTCAGAAATCCGCCTGCCTCCGCCTCCCAAGTGCTGGGATTAAAGGCGTGCGCCACCACCGCCCGGCTAAAATTGCAGGGTTTTTTTTGTTTGTTTGTTTGTTTTGTTTTTTGGTTGTTCGAGACAGGGTTTCTCTGTATAGTCCTGGCTGTCCTGGAACTCACTCTGTAGACCAGGCTGGCCTCGAACTCAGAAATCCACCTGCCTCTGCCTCCCAAGTGCTGGGATTAAAGGCGTGCGCCACCACTGCCCGGTTGAAAATGTTAATGGTATTGCAAATGTGTACACTCATTCTGGACATCAGCATGGCCGTTCCTCAGAAAGATGGGAATCAGTCTACACCAAGATCTAGCTGTTACAAGTCTTGGAACCAATGACTGGAGAGCCCAATCACTTCTGGTCAAACCAGGTATTTTTAATTTAAAATTAAATGTGTTCATTTAAAAATAAATCCTAATAATAGTCCTCCACACTCAAAGGTTGGTGCTTTATTCAGCCATTATCAAAGAACTTCCTCCAGCAGCAGATGGGAAGAAATACAGAGACCCAAAGAGAAAAGACTGTAAGACATACAGCTGTAGGCATAAATTCTTTGCCACCTACTTTTATAAGGGTTCAACCTCTTCTCTAGCCCACCACCCAGCAGAGGAGGTGGAAGAGAAAAGTTATTAGGATGGGGGAGGGGGAGTTGACCTGTTCAGCAATAGTTCTCTGGGGAGAGCTTGATCTTCATGGGCAGTAGTTCAGTCTCATAGCAAACACCAATTATGATTCGGCAACTACAGACCAGTCCTCTAGGCAGGCAGACACTAGGCACATACACAGAAGCTAGAGTCCAGTCCTTTCAGCAAGTAGACACCAGGCAGCTGTAGTTCAATCCTGAAGAAACTGCCCTGGGGCAAGGCCATAAGAAGTGATAAACTGCTGCAGGAATCTCGGGAGTAGTCCTTGGGCAAGATTCTCTCAAGGCAGCGTTACCACAAGTTGAGCTCAACAACACTATGTAAGGTGAATCAACACATGCCTGCTGTCAGCGAAGAGTAACTAGGCAGAACAAACCAAACCAAGGCTCAGAGCTTGTCTGCCAGTGTCTGTGGGGTCATATTTATACTCTTTCATCAAGTGTCCTTTCACATATTTGCTATATTCAAACACCCTTTCACCCGTGTCTGCTTCAGGAAAGCAGTCTTTCACTTGTTTGCTTTAGCAAGATGTTTTTCACCCGTGTCCCCCCAGCGAAACATCATTTAATACAGCTACCTTTCCAAAGAACTAGAAGTTTCTGCTTCACACAGCTCTAAATGTTGGCTGCATCCCAAGCCTCAGTTCTTAGGGAACCCCATGAAAGAGAAAGGGGAAAGAATATAAGAGTCGGAAGGGACAGAGGAGAGCTGGATCAAGAGGCCCTCTTATATCAACTGAGGAAAGGTTCTATGAACTCACAGAGATGGAAGCATCAAACACAGAACTAGGTCTGCACAAGGTGCTCTGCTTAGACATTATGGCTTCTGCTTTATGTTCCTTGTGGGATGTCTGAGTGTGTGAAAGAGTAGGTTTCTGAAAATGGCCATTTCAGACATCAATGAAAGGAGAGGCCACTGGTCCTGTGAAAGCTTGATTTCCCAGAATAGGGGAATGTAAATCAGGAAAATTGGAGGGTGGGGTGTGTTGAACAGGGGAAAGGGGATGGAATAGGGATTTTTTGGAGGGGTAACGAGGAAAGGGATTACCATTTGAAATGTAAATAAAGCAAATATCTGATAAAGTATGCAAAAAAGAGTGGGCCTCTGATTCTTTGTATTTTATGAAATATTCCTGAGAATTTTTATTGAATTTAAGCAGCATTCAGTTCAGTCCAGATAAAAAGGTTCCCAATAAACTGATAAAATTGTATTAATCTATATTTTTAAGTAAAATGATAAAAGGTTATATAATTTGGTCTTCTAAGTAGGTAATAAATAGTAGAATGTTGTATTTAGGGATAGATTACCAAAGAAACCTCACTTATAATTGCATTGTGAATGAGGTACCTTATTCAATAACAACATGTCTTGCTTGCTGAGCAGGTCTGATGCATTAAGGGATTACGCAGCCCTCATAGGTGCATTAATTTTTCTTAATGCTGCATAACCAATTTATAATCATACAAAAGAAATAAAAATATTGACATTCTTCACAGAGCCTAGTATATAGATTAAGCTAAAGATTATCTAAGATTTAATACAAGTAAAACTTCTGAAAATTATTTTTTCTTGACTATTTAGCTCCTTAAAATATTACTGATCAAACCACCTTTCTCTTTATAAAATGTGTGGAGAGATTGAACATAAAATCCAGTTACATGTAGCATTGAACTGCTAAGAATTTCTTACAAAATTTCTTGGTAAGAACAAAATTGACATATAAAGCAATGTCTTAGTATGATGACGTTGAATATATGTATTACAAAATAATACCTTAGAATTCATTTTTATTAAGGTTGAAAGTTCATTATAAAATACAAGTAACTAGGAAATAATGTTTTATTGAACCTGTGACAGTATGTAGCATAGCCTGATACTTTTTCCAATTGAATACATTATATTCAGCATTTCCACAGAACTTATTTAAGAGCTTGTCACTTTAGCCCTACTTCCTTTTATGGATGATTATTTGTTTTCCTTTGATTGTTGTTTCTTTTGTCCTGCTTCCCCCCCCCCTTTTTTTTAACTCCACCACTCCGGCTACTCTCAGGGTTTCCGTAAAGATTTCATTTTTCTTGACATTTTTTCTGGATCTCTTCATCCTACCTTAAATTCATTCTGTCTTGTAAATATCATCAAATCTAAAATCCAGGATATTCTAAAGGAATTACCAAGGTCAGTATGAGGGTAGCAAGCTAGCGCATTCTTCAATTTGTTTCCTGCAGAATGTGCCAGTATTTTCTAGGGTGCTCAGTTTCCTATATATACAACTTCCCATCTTCCTTGTCCATATCACAAGAGTTTTCTTACTCACCACTGTTTCATGCAGTGCACTTTGCTTCTGGGTGGTAGCCCGGAGTAGCTAATATATCTATGTCCACATTGACGAGCAGCAAAACTATTTCGTATTCAATTTCTTTTTCCAGATGTTATTAGTTTGAGATACAGATGGAAAACTGCCTTGCTTTGCAACCACATGAGAAACTATTTTAGGGAGAAGCAACTCTCCTCTTCAAAGCTTACATACTTTTTATATTCTAGACAATAAAATGTGATCCTCAGAATTCTCTGCATTATTTTCCTTCATTGCTGAGACTTTATTAACTTGGATCTAGGTTTCTATGTGTGTCCTATTTCTTGCAACTTTAAATGATTCTAATTCTATTTAACTGATCCTATTTTGATTTTCCTTCGTAATGAAAAATGAGAAATGAGGCATAGAAGTATCTGGGTAATGAGCTGAATATTAGTTTAGGACTTCAATGGGCAGAGAAATAATAATAAGATCCTTATGTACCCTAGGTTATATTTTAAAATGCCCATTAATATGCATTTCCAACTAAATAGCCCATTTATTAAAAGAGCTGCACTGTCACACTTTATTAAATGTTAGGTTCTATGTCACAATTAGCATTCCCATCCACTTTAAAGAATTTATTTGTTTTAACAGAAACCTTGCCTCATTTTGTCTTCAGTTTCTGGTAGAAAGTAGATAGGAGGCATATTTGGGTAGGATTATTTGGAAAGGAAAACACTGATTACTGGCCATATGGTGATGTCATCAAATCTACTTAAAACAACTAAGTTGGTGATATGGGCTAGCAATATGAGGTAAAGAGTTGCCACTTCAACTCTTAACATAAGCAAAGGATTATCCAGATAGTAAGCACACTACATAATTGGTTCAAATCCACAAGCAATGATGGAGTCAGATGATAATAAAAAATGCTTCTGTATTATTGAGTTAATATCCTTCTGCCTTAGGCTTGAGTTTTACATGTTGTCAGAAAACAAAGGCAGATTTAAAAAGCAAAATGGTCAGTACGTAGCAGATTCTATCTGGGTGTTTATGTGATGTCATAACTTTCAATGCTGTAACAATACATTATGTGTCCAAATATTTGGAGTCCTAAACTTTTGAGAACTCCAAAATAACCCCCTGTCTCTGTCATAACCGTCTATATTTCAGAAACATTTGTATGTTCTTCTAGGAAAGAGACACTGTATAATTTATAAGGAAGACAAGTATAAAATTGACAATTGTGTCCCAAATATGGCATATATAAAACAGATGTCCATAACTGCCTTCAGAAGATTACAAAGTTAAATTGTAGCCATTCATTCTGGTCAGCTTACCAGAGCCATACTAGTAAAGGGTATTGACCATCTCACCACCTAAATTTACCCCTCCTCAAGAATCAGAAACCACAAGTCTGAAAAGGGAACATAAAATTGTCAGAGCCAGAGATATGGAGGACAGGAGGTTAACAGAGCTTCCTGCACATGGAATCACCAGTGCTTCAGAAACTCACAGCAACCTGTTCCCCGCACAGTCCTGTACAAGATCAAGCCAGTTAATGCTGTAGCATGAGAAGAAGGATTCATCACCGCCCCCATTCTTACTAGAAGGACTGTCGAATTTGAAATTGTAAATGCAAATTTTATGTGAAATATGTTGCCCAGTGTTGTTTGATCTGTTTAAACCTGTAGAAACCATATCTCCAGATCCTTCATGTGGATCTACCGTCAGTCACACAGATATTCTACTCCAAACTACCTTGCCCCAGTCTATTGCTTGGTCTTCATTCATAACTTCAGCAGGCACTCCCTTGAAACTCATAGGCCATACCAATTAGGGATGCAGGTAAGCTGACTACAGATCTTCAACCCTGGATCAGAAAACTTAGACGAAAATCTCACCAACAGATTGCAAAATATAGATAATGCTGACATACAAAAAAATCCAAGAAACCTGAGAAATTAAGAAAAGATCAAATCAAAGAATAGTAATAGCATAAAGGGAAAAATCCCAGCTTAAATGTTCAGAAAATATTTTTGAAACAATCATAAAAGGAAGCCTTGCTGACAAAAAGAAGGAGATGCCTATTAAAGTACAAGAAGCATACAAAATACCAAATAGACTGGACCAGAAAATAAATTTTTCTCAGCACATAATAATCAAAATACTAAATGTACAAAACAAGGTATTGACCATCTCACCACCTAAATTTACCGCTCCTCAAGAATCAGAAACCATAAGTCTGAAAAGGGAACATAAAATTGTCAGAGCCAGAGATATGGAGGACAGGAGGTTAACAGAGCTTCCTGCTAAATGATATGAAAGAGAAGAAGAGGAGGAAAAGGAGGAGGAGGAAGAGGAGGAGGAAGAGGAGGAGGAGGAGAAGGAAGAGGAGGAGGAGGAGGAGGAGGAGGAGAAGGAGAAGAAGAAGAAGAAGAAGAAGAAGAAGAAGAAGAAGAAGAAGAAGAAGAAGAAGAAGAAGAGCTAAGTAATACATAAAGACATACCTATTTAGAATAACACCTAACTTTTCAGTGGAGACTAAAAGTCAGAAGTTTCTGGACAGATGTTCTAAAACCTCTACGACCCCAGATTTCAGCCCATAATACCATATCGAGCAAAATTCTAGTCATAGTAGAAAAAAATAAGACATTTCATTGTAAAATGCAATTTAAGCAATCTCTATGTACAAATTCATCCCTGACAAAGGCATTGGAGAGAAAACAGGTAGCCTTCCATGGAACATTTGAATCCTAGAAGACATAGAAATGTCCATAGAAATGTCAAATCATGACCATCACAGTGATATTCTGGATGAAATAAAGTAGTGCTTCTTAGTAAGAATTAAAACTGTGGACAACTGCTAATAACCACCTCTTTTCAAATTCCCAATTTAAATATGCATTCTTTAACTAAACTGTGTATCTCAAGTATTTTAAGGACCAAATTATGGCATGCTATTATGCATATAAAGTATTTGGTACCTTATTTCTGAAAATCTGAATTTCTGGAAATGAATCCTAGAATGATTCCAAACTCATGGTCATCATTCTGTCGGGGAAGCACCCAAAAATTCTTCCAAAAAAGGAGAACAAGAACTTTTGTCATTCATGCATTTAATTAGAACTTCAGAAATAGATTAATTGTAATTGAAAAAGTAATAAAATATCGTTTGGTATTTTATAGGGATCTAAATTTGCATGGTTAATGAAGTTGTTTTATTTCTGCTTTGTCAGTAAACTTACTCCCTTCTCACATCCTTAAAATTGAAAAACAAATGATTTCTAAAACTAGATCTATTTTCTTTTAACCTTCTTAAATTTTCAAGGTCTACTAGCCTCCTTGTATTAAAAGCAGTTGAAAGTAACCTTTTGACCTACATTCATTTATGTGTTTTCTTTCCTAACAAAGATGCTTTTTTACCATTATGATACCCACCAATCTTTTCCAGTGGCAAGATGTTTAGAATGGTTTGGATTAACTTGTATTATTCTCTAGATAAATACTAAAATAGTTTGAGTACTAAAATGTATAGAAACCTAACTGATTTCATAGACGAAATTTATTTTCAACAACAGTTATTTAGTGAGGTGGTCTGGTTTTGGTGTATATCCAAAAATATATTATTAGTTGTCTATTATACCAAGGTCTCAGTGTAGGGAACACTTCATTTATAAACTCAATAATTCATATTGTATGCATATAAGCTTGGAGAAGGGCAAGAAGATGAGGAAAACTAACAGGGCAGAAAATAGAAACACCCCAACACCCTAATTTCTGGGAGCTTAGAAACTTGTTTGTGGTTTCTTCTGGCCAAAAGATAATTTCAACACAATATAAAAGATATAGTGATGCTAGCCCAGAGAGAAATTTCCTTCATTGAGAGATCTCTTATATGAAACTTTTAAACATAAATGAAGCATGCTCAAGGCAAAGTGTGTCTGGCATTTTAGACATCAGTCACAAATTCAAATGTCTCCTTATGATTAGGATTCTTAATTCTCCACTTTTGTGTCTCCCCATTCCTCATGATTTCATTTAAATGTGTATGATAATTTTCTCATTTAGCTGAGTAGCCAAATGTTATGTCATGCTTATACTTTTCAAAGCTTAAATGAAGATGAAGATTGATAGGAATTCCTCGACCACATCTCCAATTACATCTAGTAATCAATCTATGAAGGAGAGAAAGAAAATTGGAAAATACAAATCCCTCCCCCTTTGAGCTCACAGAATTCTAAAGAAAGGAGGCAGAAAGGGGAATAAGAGAAAGAAGGGATGGAGAACATCAGGAGAACAAGACCCTCTGAATCAACTGAGATTCATAAGAACGGAGTTCATAAGAACTCACAGAGTCTGAAGCAGTAATTACACAGTTAAAACAGGTCTGCAGCACATATTGTACATGTATATTTCAGATTTCAGCTTAGTATCTTTATGGGACTCCTGATGGTGTGAACAAGTATGTCTCTGATTCTTGTGTCTTCTTTGGGGCTTTTATTCGTCTGTGGATTTGCCTTGTCCAAATTTGATGTTGCTTGTTTTTGTTTTATACTATCATCTTTTATTATGTTATATTTTGTTGTTAATGCTGAGAAGCCTTTTCAAATAAGAGAATGAGAGAGGGTGGATCTGAACAAAAGAGGAGGTGAGTAGAAACTGGGAAGAGTAGAAGGAAAGTAAACTATAATCAGGATATATTGTATGAGAAAATAATCTATTTTCTATGAAATGAGAAAAAATAAAAAAGTTAAGACTCTTATAGAATGAAGACTTTTTCTCATTAGAGTGACATGTATCTAATAATGTGCCCCTTGAATATTGGAGTTCTCTGACATTGTAAAAGTCTAATGGAACAAAAAGCTACAAATCCAAAGAATGGTTATACAGAATATTTCACAAACACTTTTGTCAATACTGAATAAACACCAAAATTTATATATATATATGTAAAGCAGCAATAATAATAATTATTATTGTAAAGAAAATATATCTAATCAATGTTGTTTAAGACTATGACACTTTCCATAGTCAAAATAAAGCAGTAAATCAAAAGCAATGGGAAGTGCTTTGAAATCATTGACATGAGGAGAATCTGTAATGGCAGACAGCTCTGGATGAGGCCTGAGCATGACCTTTGAGGAGCAAAACTATTTACAGACATGAAATAGGTGATTTCAGCTGAGAAGGGGAGGTAACATTTTTGTGAGCTACCTAAAAGAGGCAGGGTGCTTAGGTCAGCATGTTCCAGTGGCAAAATAAGTGAATTTTTTTTTTTGAGAGAAAGCAGACACCAAATAACTACAGGAATTTTTGGTTATTACTGTTTATAAACTAACTTCCTAAGTATTCTTTATAATTAAATGATGGATTATTTCTATATTCTGCCTGATTGGTGTTTGAAGAGTTGAAAAATACATTAGAATCAAAGGGAAGACTAGTGGCAAAATCTGCTCAGATATAATGACACACTGAACAGGATGATGGTAATCCAGTCGGGAGTTATGGAGGATTTTTAATATGGTTTGGAGGTAGAAGAGAACCAGCTACATATGTAACAGAGGATGGCCTTGTCATACATCAATGAGAGGAGAGGCCCTTGATCCTGTGAAGGTTCAATGTCCCAGTGTAGGGGAATGCCAGAACAGGGAAGCAGGAGTGGGAGGACTGGTGAGCAGGGGGAGAGGGGTGGGGTAGGGAGTTTTCAGAGGGGAAAGGAGGAAAGGGGATAACATTTGAAATGTAAATAATGAAGATATGTAATTAAAAGAAGAATGAAAAGAAAATAGTTGCCAATGGAAAAAAATAAAGAAAACTCAAAAATCAACATGGCTCGTAGTTTTGGTTTGAGCAGGAGGATCAGTTGAATTAGTTTCAGTACACATCAACAGTGTTGCAGAAGAGAAATGGGGTGTGTTGGGAAATGACAGGAATGGATACATGAAGTCACTGGAAATATTTAGAAAGAGGACTATTGTGGAAAGTTCTGATGACAGAACGGATGTTTCTAAAGCACGTGGGAAGAGTAAGGAATGATGGAGAACCATGCCCAAGGGTGCTAGATTAAATAATGTCTCGGGCAATTTTAAGGTTATAAAATGTTAGATAATGATGAATGACCAGATAGGCGCAGACATAGGTATTGATTGAGGCTAACAGAAAACTCAAGCATGATGGACTAGCTCTGAATCTTGCTTAGATCTTTCTCTCCAAATTAACTGTGGTATAAAATTATATTCCCCGCATGCCTCTCAGAATAATTGTGCTAAAAATGTTCAGTGTGGAAAGGTTAACATACTTGAATGTTATTAACAATGTCGCTTTTTTATAAATGTCTTTAACAATTATTAATTTTCCACTTTATATAGCAACTAATGATAGGGCAGTGCACAACTTTTTGAACATATATACAAAGTATATCAGAAGCAATAATCTATCCAAGTGTTTGGGAAATCAATAATAAAGTTTGATAAACTGCAACACATTAATGTAATCACAACTCATGTATTTTATTTTAAATTATTTCCATGGGGTGCCAAATTTAATTAATTTTAGTAAAATATTTTAACTTAAAAGAACAGAATACCAAATTTAGTTAAGAATTTCTATGAAACTTTGAAATAAAGAAATGAAAACTAAGAAAATCAGATAATTGAATAAAGAAATAAATTGACGCACGAGATAAAACAGATTAGTTCGTACCTTAAAACACACTTATTGAATACTCATGTTAGAATGTACACAACCACCATTCATGAAAGTTCAATTTGATAATTATTCATACTATGTTTCTAACATCTACTACCAGAGTCAGAACACTTGACTTCGAGCAAAACAATCAATGTTACTTCCTCCACCATGAATGATATGCTTACTATTCTGGTTTACTGATATTTGTAGACAAAACTCTAACTTTGGAAAGAACTGAAAATGAAGAAAATCATGTGGGAAACCCGTGCTATTATCAAGGAACTGGGGCATGAGAATATGAAGTAATGCTTTATAGAATGGTGCTTTAACCAAAACCATTTGATTAAAAGAAAAGATAATAATATACACATGAATTCTACCAAACATAGACAATATTTCTCCATAATTGATATTTATTCATAAGCATACAGAATAAACAAGACAGAAACAAAAGAAAGAGAGAAAATTCTGCCTCTCTTTCCATGGGTATCTTATATATGCATAGTAGTAAAAATAAGATTTTATTTTATAAGAGAGGAGAAAGACCTGAAATTTACTTAAACAATCTGAAGTTTATATATTGTAGTTTAAACAATTTCCCCCTGTGCTCTGATGCATCTTTACAGTCAATGGTGTAGTCTAGAGAGGTGCATCACTGCTTTCTGGATTAATTATTTCACTGTGCAGTGAACATTGAGATTACAAAGCCTTTGCAAATTCTAGACGGATTTCTCTGCTTAGTGTTTTCACTTAAAGGTGGATGCTCTCTGCTTCCTGTTTTGGCCACAATGGCTTTTTTCCCTGCTATGTATCCCCACCATGGCAGACTGTTACTCTTCTAGAACTTTAAGTTCAAATAAGCCCCTGGGTTCAACCCAAGTCCACGGGTTGACTTGGTCATACATTCTGTTTTAGCATCGCAGCATGATAGCGATTCCCTCGTCACATTATCTTGTTCTCCATCTATATTATTAAGAATGTGACTTTCATTCCTTTAGAAATAAAAATAATTGCCACTTGGTCCTCTGGAGAATACTTGAAAAGATTAAAAACTTCCTTTTCTATGACTGATTAAGACTTCGATATGCTAGAGTTTCATAAGAATAAATGTTACAATAGGATAGCAACATTTGTCCCTGGTTTTCTCATTAGCTTATTGGGGTGGTATTTATTCTATTAGTAAAGAATGAGACATCTGGCCATTAGAAGCAAAAGAAGAGTAGAGAGATGGGAAACTGGGTACATGTCTGAAAATGACAGTGTTGCTAGGTTTAAAGGAAGCAATCCTGCTAATTAACATTTACTTCTAATGACACTCTCGGAGCCAATGGCATCCAGATCTATTTATGGACAAACATTTGTTCCCCCTATTGGGATATGCTTAGAGTTTACTAGTTATTAACCAATTTCACTTATTTGAGCAAAGTAGTGTTCTTACCTTGAGGATTTTAATCATTTCAAGCCATATATATATATATATATATATATATACACATATATATATACACATACATACACACACACATATAAAATTTCATCTCAGAAACATTTTACAACTTATCTAAGAACAGAGCGTTATTTCAGAGCCCACATTTATGAGTTTCTGCATGCATTCATATAATAAAGGTTAATCCTAACTTCATAGAGTTCAACAGAAAATATCATTATTTCTTTTCAAACTATTCACAGGAGTGTCCTTCTCATGTCTTCTCCTTTTCTACTGATACTTCATCCTAGCCTAGAATTTTAAGACAACATTTGAATTTCAAGCCTTCCCTCCCACTGTTCTTGCTCATGGAGACACTCCTACCAAGTAATGTGGAGATCTACAGAGCATTTCTGGATTTGTGTAGACTGCCTCTCCTTTGCTCTGTGTGCTAACAACTTGTCTAGCAGATTAACCTTAAATGGGAAATTATAATTTGAAATCTAATTTCCCTATAGAAATTATTGGTATAGTACTAATTTAATGATACACAACCTATTTATTTAATAAATTACTGAAAACGTTCCACAGTCACCCGTATGATCCTGTATCTTCTCTTTGGATACTACGGACTACCATGATGCTAAAACTGGTTCTGCTCCTCTCCGAGAATCCCTGTACCCCGACCATTTTTCCTATGGCTACAGTTTGATGAATAGCCTTTAGTGTCTCTGTGGTTTCTGCTCTCTCGGCCTTACTCTTGTGCAGACTCTGAAATTCTATTTGTGTTTTTGATTCTTCCGTTCTTTTCCTTCCTCAAGTTCAGGTTTTGTGTCTGTATAAAGGGGCAGGTTTTCCCCCTTCCTGTTACTTCCTGGTGTTAACTGCCTGCCAGTGTGCTGCCATGCATGTAATGTATGGTCTGTAAACATCCATCCATTATTTCCCCCAGTCCTTCCCACTGTGTGAATGTACATCATCTGTATACATGACCTTTCAAACCCCTCTGCTACTTGGGCCAGTGAATTATTCACTTCCGATGACATTTTCTTCAGACAGCCTTAGGCACCCATTCCCACTGGTAACAGCTGGCGGTGAAAATGAGCGCTATTTGAAACAAGTACCAAAATGTGCTTCTCAGCGCTGGTCTTTGACCTGAACCTCCTGTGTTCTATTTCATTCAAGTCGACTGACCTGTTTGAAAGAGCTTTGTAGAGACGGAGGAATGACCTTCGTTAGAACTTTTTCTTCTTTTTTTAAATTTATTGTTTGTTTGTTTGTTTGTTTACACTCCAGATTTTATTCGCTTCCCGGTCCACCCTCTGACTGTTCCACATCCCATACCTTCTCCACAACCCCCTTTCCCCACGAGGGTGTTCCCACTCCCCAACCCCCACCCAACCAGACCTCTAAACTCCCTGGGATCTCCAGTCTCCTCAGGGTTAGGTGCATCATCTCTAACTGAACACAGACCCGGCAGTCCTCTGTCGTATATGTGTTGGGGGCCTCATATCAGCTAGTGTATGCTGCCTGGTTGGTGGTCCAGGGTTTGAGAGAGCTCTGGGATCCAAGTTAGTTGAGACTGCTGGTCCTCCTACAGGGTCGCCCTCCTCCTCAGCTTCTTCCAGATTTTCCCTAATTTAGCCACAGGGGTTAGCAGCCTCTGTCGTTGGTTGGGTGCAAAGAGTATTTATGATTTATAAATTCCTTTCTCTCTTCCCTTTTCATTCTATGATTTTTTGACTTGGTTCCATGAAATATTACTACGCTATAAATTCTGGATCTAAAATCCACTCAACTGTTTCATTTCCTTTCCATCATACTCATTCAATGTACTAGACAAAAGTAATCCTCATCAATGTTTCTAACCTCTGTATATCCAAGGCCAATCTGCACTCTGTGATTATTCAAACAGATTTTAAAACTTCTTGAGATGATAATATAATTACAATATTTTGAGCTAACTTTTTCTCTTTAAGCCCTCCTGCATAACTTTCCCAGTTCCCTTTCACATTCATATCTTCTTATAAGTGATACAACACAGACACACACAAAGACATATATGTGTACACACATACACATACATACACATGGATAAAAAGCTACAATTTGTCAGAAGAAAACATAAAATTGTTGACTTGTCTTAATTTACATCTGTAAACAAATTTCAGTGGCTCATTCTATATTTTTCTCTATTTTTTTCATTTTCTATATTTTCAGTTATTTCATTTTTATATTTATTCATAATCATTTCACAATCTTCATTGCCTCTTCCAAAATTCATAGTTTTACAGCATTCTCGGTTTAAATAATTTGCTTTCTTCTCCTAAGTTTATAGAAGCAACAACAATGTAAACATTTCGATCTATTTTCCCAAGCACAAATTCATAATTTTCTCTAAGTTATCATCAATATATTATCTTTTCATCCTTATTAAGCAGGATGATTTTTCCTTACTCCCCTCTAAGAAAATGTATAAGCCTCACCTCCATTGCAAATGCTTTCTGTTTTAATAGATAAATTTGTTTGTGAAGTTATGTTCTTTTTCCCATTTTACTTTTATATTGGATCTCTTTCAACAACATATATCTGCATTCATGTATTTACTTGAAGTAAAAAGTAAATCCTGATTACAACTTAACTAGTTTCTGCTACTATCAATAGACACATTTCATAAAAGCATCAACAACTTCAATCCATGGAACCAATTCAGAACAGCAGCTTCAAAATATTATCTCACCAAACCAAATGTTAGCTCAGTCCTTGGTGGGTCTTGCCAGCCAGGTTTTTCATAAGGTTTTGATATACCTACCCATCTCTTCTTCCTCCCTAGTAGCATATTCTGAATTTTATCAGGGACATTCGGATCTTAGGATTACTTATAAGCTCTTTCTTTTCTTCATTTCATTTACATGCTCTTCTTTCCTGGGATTCAGAATATTAAAAGACTGGTGCCTAAGGAGATGGTTAAGAGTAAACTGTTTGCTGTACAAACATAAAGATCTGAGTTTAGGTTCCCAAGCATCCTAATAAAATAGGAACAAGGGGAACTTGGAGCTGGCTTTCTAGCTTTCTAGCTCAGAGCTCAACTGTATTTAGGAAGATTCTATCACAAAAGATAAAGTGCAGCATGATTGAAGACAGCATGTACGCTCTTCTCTTCCCTGCTCATACACATGAGCACACATATAAACATGCACGACAGAGCCCCTGACAAACTACGCTAATTGACCATATGTTTTCCTCTTCTACACTTACATTCACTATTATGTTTTGCTTTTCTCAATGAATGACAGGTTTTCTTTGTACTGAATATTTACAGTGAGCTTATAAACAAATAAGGTGTTTTCTATGATAGTTGTTCCCCCAGGTTTCCTATTAAAATCTTAAAGTAACTGTATACAAGCTACTGTTAAAAATTTAACCCACAATTCCAGACCATTCCACATTTCTATAAATGTAGTACCTGGATGGCAAATTCCTTACACACACACACACACACACACACACACACACACACACACACAAAACCAAAAAGAAAAAAAAAACTATTTCTCAGTTCTCTCATCTACCTTACTTTATGCTAGCTCACATGACAACATGATTTCTTCTTACACTATAATAACGGTAGAAGGAGAGGAATAGACATCTATCTGTTGTTGTTGTGCATCTTTTGTTGACAATCCAACTTATTTATTTATACTTACTCACTTTACATCCTACACTCTGCTCTCCTGTTGGTCTTCTCTCACAATCCCTCACTCCATCTCCCCCTTCTCTTCTGAATGGGTGGGGCCCTTTTGGGTATCCCACCCACCCTGTGACATCAAGTCTCTGTGGGTTTAGGCACATCTTCTCCCACTGAGGCCAGACAAGGCAGGCCACCTAGAAGAACATATTCCACATATAAGCATCAATTTTTGTGATAGCCCTGCTGTCGGGGACCCACATGAATATCAAGCTGTTCATCTGCTACATATATGGGGGGAGGCAAGGTTTAGCCCTATGTTTTCCCTATGAAAGCCATGCTAGACTCCAGTCTGCAAGCTTAACAGTCATATCATTAATAGTGTCAGGGACTGGTCTCAGTTGGGCCAGTTACTGGTTGGCCACTCTCAGTCTCTGCTCTATTCCTCTTATTTTTCTGCAATTTTTCTCTTTATAGCCCTAGCTGTTCTTAAACACCCTGCTCGTAGGCCAGGATAGCCTTGAACTCAAGAGATTTGCCTGCCTCTGCCTCCTAAGTGCTGGGATCAAGGGTGTGTACCAACCCTGCCTTGTTGTTGTTGTTGTTGTTTGGTGAAAATTTTTTTATTATTTTATTGGTTCTTTGTGGGTTTCTTTGTTTTTTAATTTTCTATATTCTTTGTTTACATTCCAAAGACTTTCCCCTTTCCTAGTTCCTCCTTCACCATATGTCCCATATGTCCTCTCCCCCGCCTATTCCCCAATCCCCACCTCACCATTCTCTGTTCTGTTCTGGTACTCTCCTACAAAACTGGATCCAGTCCTTTCAGGACCAGGGTCCTCTCCTTCCTTCTTCTTGGGAATTTTTTGACTTGCTAATTGTGCCTTGAGTATTCAGAGCTTCTGGGCTCATTAATATCCACTTATCAGTGATTGTATGTCATGTGTATTCTTTTGTGATTGGATTAACTCACTTAGGATGACATTTTCCAGATCCAACCATTTGCCTACAAATTGCATGAATTCATTATTTTTAATTGCTGAGTAGTATTCCATTGTATAAATATAGCACATTTTCTGTATCCATTCTTCCTTTGAGGGACATCTGGGCTCCTTCCAACTTCTGGCTATTATAAATAAGGCTGCTATGAATATAGTGGAGCATGTGTCTTTATGGTATATAGGGAAATCCTCTGGGTATATGCCCAGGAGTGGTATAACAGGGTCCTCTGGAAGTGTCATGCCCAATTTTCTGAGGAACCACCAGACTGATTTCCAGAGTGGTTGTACCATCTTGCAGTCCCACCAACATTGTAGGAGTGTTCCTCTGTCTCCACATCCTCGCCAGCACCTGTTGTCTCTTTAGTTTTTAATCTTAGCCATTCTGACTGGTGTGAGGTGGAATCTCAGGGTTGTTTTGACTTCCCTGATGACAAATGATGTTTAACATCTCTTAAGGTGTTTCTTGGCCATCCAAATTTCTTCTGGTGAAAATTCTTTGTTTAACTCTGTACCCCATTTTTTGATAGGGTTATTTGGTTCTTTGGGGTCTAACTTCTTGAGTTCTTTGTATATATTGGATATTAGCCTCCTGTCAGATGTAGGGTTGGTGAAGATCTTTTCCCAATTTGTTGATGGCTGTTTTGTCCTTCTGACAGTGTCCTTTGCCTTACAGAAACTTTGTGATTTTATGAGGACCCATTTGTCAATTCTTGATCTTAGAGCATAAGCTATTGGTGTTCTGTTCAGAAACTTTTCCCCTGTGCCCATGTCCTCCAGGGTCTTCTCCAGTTTCTTTTCTAATAGTTTCAATGTGTCTGGTTTTATGTGGAGGTCCTTGATCCACTTGGAGTTGATCTTAGTACAAGGAGATAAGAGTGGGTCAATTTGCATTCTGCTGCATGTTGACCTCCAGTTGAACCAGCACCATTTGTTGAAAAGGCTATCTTTTTTTCCACTGGATGGTTATAGTTCCTTTATCAAAGATCAAGTGACCATAAATCTGTGGATTCATTTCTGGGTCTTGACTTCTATTCCACTGATCTACTTGCCTGTTGCTGTACCAATACTATGCAGTTTTTAACACAATTGCTCTGTAGTACTGCTTGAGGTCAGGGATATTGATTCCGCCAGAAGTCCTTTTATTGTTGAGAATAGTTTTAGCTATCCTGAGTTTTTTGTTATTCCAGATGAATTTGAGAATTACTCTTTCTAGATCTATGAAGAATTGATTTGGGATTTTGATGGGGATTGCATTGAATATGTAGATTGCTTTAGGCAAGATGGCCATTTTTACTATATTGATCCTCCCAATCCAAGAGCATGAAATATTTTTCCATTTCCTGAGGTCTTCTTCGATTTCTTTCTTCAAGGACTTGAAATTCCAGTCATACAGATCTTTCACTTGTTTGGCTAGAGTCACGCCAAGATACTTTATATTGTTTGTGGTTATTGTGAAGGGTGTTATTTCCCTAATTTCATTCTCAGCTTGCTTGTCCTTTGAGTACAGGAAGGCTACCGATTTGCTTGAGTTGATTTTATAACCAGCTATTTTGCTGAAGTTGTTTATCAGCTGTAGGAGTTCTCTGGTGGAGTTTTTTGGGTTGCTTAAGTATACTATCATGGCCTCTGCAAATAGTGATAATTTGACTCCTTCCTTTCCAATTTGTATCCCTCAGACTTCCTTATGTTGTCTAATTGCTCTCCCTAGAACTTCAAATACTATATTGAAAAGATATGGAGAGAGAGGGCAGCCTTGTCTAGTCCCTGATTTTAGTGGGATTGCTTCAAGTTTCTCTCCATTTATTTTGATGTTGGCTACTGGTTTGCTGTATATTGCTTTTACTATATTTAGGTACAGGCCTTGAATTCCTGTTCTTTCCAGGACTTTTAGCATGAAAGGATGCTGAATTTTGTCAAATGCTTTTTCAGCATCTAATGAGATGACCATGTGGTTTTTTTTCTTTTAGTCTGTTTACGTAGTGGATTACATTGATGGATTTCCATATATTGAACCATCCCTGCATCCCTGGGATGAAGTCTACTTGATCATGGTGAATGATCGTTTTGATGTGTTCTTGGATTCGGGTGGAAAGAATTTTATTTAGTGTTTTTGCATCAATATTCATAAGGGAAATTGGCCTGTAGTTCTCTTTCTTTGTAGGATCTTTGTGTGGTTTTGGTATCAGCGTAATTGTAGCTTCATAGAACTTGTTGGACAGTGTTCCTTCTGTTTCTATTTTGTGGAATAGTTTGAAGAGTATTGGTATTATGTCTTCTTTGAAGGTCTGATAGAATTCTGCACTAAAACCATCTGGTCCCGTACTTTTTTTAGTTGGGAGACTTTATATAACCCCTTCTATTTCTCTTGGGGTTATGGGTCTGTTTAGCTGATCTAATTGATCCTGATTTAATTTTGGTATTTGGTATCTGTCTAGGAAATTGTCCATTTCCTCCAGATTCTCCAGTTTTGTTGAGTATATGCTTTTGTAATAGGATCTGATGATTTTTTTGAATTTCTTCAGTTTCCGTTGTTATATCCACCTTTTCATTTCTAATTTTGTTAATTTGGATACTGTCTCTGTGACCTTTGGTTAGTCTGTCTAAGGGTTTATCTATCTTGTTGATTTTATCAAAGAACCAGCTCTTTGTTTTGTTGAGTCTATGTATGGTTCTCTTCATTTCTACTAATTGATTTCGGCCCTTAGTTTGATGATTTCCAGACTTCTACTCCTCCTGGGTGAATTAGTTTCTTTTTGTTCCAGGACTTTCAGGTGTGCTGTTAAGCTGCTAGTGTATGATCTCTCCAGTTTCTTTTTGGAGGCACTCAGGGTTATGAGTTTTCCTCTTAGCACTGCTTTCATTGTGTCCCATAGATTTGGGTAGGTTGTACCTTAATTTTCATTAAATTCTAAAAAGTCTTCGATTTCTTTCTTTATTTCTTCCTTGATTAAGGTGTTGTTGAGTAGAGTATTGTTCAGTTTCCATAAGTATGTAGGCTTTCTGTCATTTTTTTGTTGCTATTGAGAACAACTCTTACTCCATAGTGATCTGATAGGAGGCATGGGAGTAATTCGATCTTCTTGTATTTGTAGACATCTGTCTTGTGACCAATTATATGATCGATTTTTGAGAAGGTACCATGCGGTGCTGAGAAAAACGTATATTATTTTGCTTTAGGATGAAATGTTCTACGTGTGTGTGTGTGTGTGTGTGTGTGTGTGTGTCTGAAGTCCAATTGGTCCAAAGTTTCAATTAGTTTCACTGTGTCCCTATTTAGTTTCTGCTTTCCTGATCGGTCCATTGAGGACAGTGGGGTGTTGAAGTCGCCCACATTTATTGTATTAGGTGCAATGTGTGCTTTAAACTTTAGTAAAGTTTCTTTTACGAATGAGGGTGCCCTTGCATTTGGAGCATAGATGTTCAGTATTGAGAGTTCTTCTTGGTGGATTTTCCATTTGACCAGCAAGAAGTGACCTTCCAGGTCTCTTTTCATGATTTTAGTTTGAAAGTCAATTTTATCTGAAATTAGAATGGCAACTCCGGCTTGTTCCTGAGACCATTTGCTTGTAAAATTGTCTTCCAGTCTTTCACTCTAAGGTAATGTTTGTCTTTGACATTGAGATATGTTTCCTATATGCAGCAAAATGTAGGGTCCTGTTTCCATATCCAGTCTGTTAGTCTATGTCTTTTTATTGGGGCATTGAGTCCATTGATGTTAATAGATATTAAGGAATAATAATTATTTCTTCCCAATATTTTTGAAATTATTTTTTATCTTCTTTTGGATTTGATGAGAGGAGGTTTCTATCTTGCTTCTTCTTGGGTGTAATTTCCCTCCTTGTGTTCGTGCTTTCCCCCTATTATCCTTTGTAGGGCTGGATTTGTGGAAATATATCATGCAAATTTGGTTTTGTCATGGAATACCTTGGTTTCTTCATCTATGGCGATTGAGAGTTTTGCTGGGTATAGTAGTTTTGGCTGAAATTTGTGTTCTCTTAGAGTCTGCATGATATCTGCCCAGGATCTTCTAGCTTTCATGGTCTCAGGTGAGAAGTCTGCTGTAATTCTAATAGGTCTTTCTTTTTATGCTACTTGGCCTTTTTCTCTTATGGCCCTTAATATTCTTTCTTTGTTTAGTATATTTGCGGTTTTGATTATTATGGGACAGGATGTATTTCTGTTCTGGTCCAGTCTGTTTGGAGTTCTGTAGGCTTCTGGTATATTCATGGGCATCTCTCTCTCTTTAGGTTGGGGAAGTTTTCTTCCATAATTTTGTAGAAGATATTTGCTGGCCCTTTAAATTGTAAATCTTCACTCTCATCTATATCTATAATCCTTAGGTTTGGTCTTCTCATTGTGTCTTGGATTTCCTGGATGTTTTGGGTTATAAGCTTTTTGCATTTAGCATTTTCTTTGACTGTTAAATCAATGGTTCCTATGGTATCTTTGGCATCTGAGATTCTTTCGTCTATCTCTTGTATTCTATTGTTGATATTTGCATCTATGGCCCCTGATTTCTTCCCAAGGTTTTCTATCTCCAAAGTTGTCTCCCTTTGTGATTTCTTAGTTGTTTCTACATCTGTTTTTAGATCCTGGATGGTTTTGCTCAGATCTTTCTTTTGCTTGTTTGTGTTTTCATGTAATTCTTTAAGGGATTTTTGTGTTTCCTCTTTTATAACTTCTACTTGTTGGCCCACGTTCTCTTGTGTTTCTTTAAGTGATTTTTGTGTTTCCTCCTTATTGGCTTCCATCTTTTGGTCCATATTCTCCTGAATTTCTTTAAGTGGTTTTTTTTTTTTTTTTTTTTTTTTTTTTTTTTTTGCATTTGCCTTGTAAGGGCCTCTACCTTTTGATCCATTTTCTTCTGTGTTTCTTTAAGGGATTTATCCATGTGTTCAGCTATCAGCATCCTGACCAGTGATTTTAGATCCAAATCTTCTTTTTCTGGTGTGTTGGGGTATCCAGTACTTCTTGTTGTCAGCGAACTGCATTTGGATGCTGGCATGCTGCCTTGATTTCTGTAAGCAAAGTTCCTATGTTTGCCTTTTGCTATCTGGTTATCTCTAGCGTTAGTTGACCTTGTCACTGGCTGGTGTTTGAACCTCCTATGAGTTTGGGCCTGCCTGATGGTTCTCTATTGATGACCAGGCGGCAAGATGGAGACCACTGCTGAGAGTGCTAAGAGGACCTCAGAGTAGTCGGTTCCCAACCAAGTTGGTACAAGGCCCGGTGGCCATGGAGATGTCACGCTGGGCCGCCCAGGCTCTGGCCACTGGCAAGAGCCTGGCAGAATTCCACCCAAGTGATGGTAGTAACAAAGTCTGCGTCTCTGGCCCTCTCTACTAATGACCTAGCGACAAGATGGAGACCGTAGTTGTAGGGGCCTGGGAGAACTTCAGGGCATGCAGTTCCCAGCCGCGCTGTGGAGGTATTCTGCAGATCTGCCCCGACTCTTGCTCCTGGCCCAAGCCTGGCGGTTTCCCACCCGAGTGATGGCAGGCCCGGATTAGGTCTGGTTACCTGCACCTCTCTGCCGGTGACTCGGGCACTAGATGGAGACCTTTCGTGTAGGAGCCTGGGAGAACCGCCGGCAACACTGCCTCGTTTAACACTATATTGGGAATTACATGAACCCACATAGGGAATCAATAAAAGACCAAATTGGTAATGGCTTACCAAAGATGGAAACCTGAAATACATGGTGAAGCCAAAAAGCATCTCATTGTGAGGTGCTGTGTGTATGCCCCTTTCCAGTTGACCCGAGCTGCTTATAGACAGCTCAGTTAGGTTGACAGTCTTGTAGGCACTCTGTCTTGCCTCCATTTCTATCAGGTGACTTAGCTGCTCTGAGACTGTGTTTCAATTATCTTTACAGCTGTATACTTTAGATGAGAGAAGTCTAGGGTATCTGCCCAATTTCAGCTTCCTGAGGTTTTTGGATTGTTGATTTCCTTAGCTTAACACAGTGCAGGATGGACTGTTTCAGATGGCGATACAACATTCTATGTATTTGTGAGCTTCCTTTCAAGGTGGTAGTTTTAACTTGGAGGAGGTTCTACTACAAGTTGTTGTTTTGAAATTTTGCAGCTGAAACACCATTAAATCAGCTACTATAGCATATGTTCTAAAGTGTATGATTATATGAACTATGGGGTACAATTTATGTAAGCAATTTTACTCACCTTAAAATCTATTTAAATTGTTTAAAAAATCATATCAAATTCAAATATTCTCAGAGTTCTAAAAATAATGAATGCTAGTTTAGTAACAATGATTAAATTACACAAAATTTATTCATATGCATCATAAGATTACCAATGCTATCTCATTTGATCATCACAGTAATACTGAAATGAGCATATTTCACTTGTTTTATACTTGAGCAAATCGAGATCTGAGAAGCAAGATATTTCCTCATAATTTAGTTCTACTTGGAAAACTTTGCAACTCATTACTCTTATTTAGAGCCAACTTCTCCCTCTTTTACTAGGGAATAAATTGTTTCTCTGACTTACTAAAACAAAACAAACTTTGGAATATGATATATGTAAAACCAACTCTTGAACACTTAGTGACAAATATCTGTTCATATAACTAAAAGCCTTCACTTTGTGCATGTCACAGTGATTCTTACAGTCATCTGTGATGGATGATGCTATTACTATTGCATTCAAATCCTCTGACAAGATCACTGACAATCAATAGCCTTCTTAGTGTCTCAGCTACAAAATCCAAATGAATACCAATTGAAAGTACTTTCATGGTTTCAGACAATTATCATAATACTTCTTATGTTTAGAAGTTAAATAGTAAAATAAATATTATTTTCTTCTCACAGTCAAAATAATATAGACAAACATAAGAATTTGGGCTACACATTAAAAATTCTGTACTGCTTCTGGTCCCACTGTGTAGCAAAAGTATACTGAGCTCCTTTTAGGTTCCTTTTAATATAAATGTTTGTTTTCTTAGAGTTTTCTACAGGTTTTTCAATAAAAAGACAAATTTCTCTCCCCGCCCCCATCTTTAGTGTAGTGGAAACAGTTTTCCCCCCTGATCAAGTGGCAGAAGCCTGGAATAATGGCTGCTATATAAGCAGAGGCAAGAGCATCTGATCACAGTTCAAGGACCTGCCCAGCCTGCAAACTGAGTTCATGGCTAGCGTCATAACCTTGTGAGAACTCGTCTTTCAATAAAGATGTGAAAAATGATGCTCTCAATATAGTTCATCATTAGAGAATGAGTGATAATCTAGGACAAATTCCTTTCTTCTCATTTTTTCTCTTTGCCTGCCTCTGTCTCATCTCTCTCTTTCTCCTCCCCCCCACATACACACACACACACACACACAGACACACACATGCACACACATACATACACACAAACACACATAGGAAGAAAAATAGAAAAAAGATAGATAGAAAGATAGACACATGATACATACATAAATACATACGCACATACATATATACATACATATATACATACATACATAAAGAGAGAGTAAAAAAATGAAAAAATAAACTAATGTTTCAGTTGTGCAGGTGTATCTTTATATATTGTTGAATCCTCAGCACTGTGAACAATGATGAAGGATTTCTTCTCAGGAATATGAGTAACACGTGCCCTATCAGCTTTCTTCGCTCTACTTTGCCTGAGCTTTTCATCTTTGTACAGCAACAGCTGCTTTGAAGTGAGGTAAAGAGGTCTCAGGAGTGTCTTATAAATGTATGTAGACAGAATAATACGAGACATAAAGTTTTAAGTAATTTAATTTCTTATTTAAAAATCCTGATGGCAGTGTATTTCCTCATGCTACAGGTATGCTTCTGATCAAGACTGTGACTTATACATAGAGATTGTCTGCAAGCACTTTCTATCTGCAACCACATCTGCAATGTCAGCAATCAGACATGTTCTTCGCTATTATTTTCCCAGTACCTGGCAAATGTCTGATACGTGGCAACAAATCATAAATATTGAAAGACAGCCTAATTAACATCCCTAGAGTTTTCACAGGGACTAAAGAATAAATGCATATTTTATTGAAAATTATTACTTTATACTTGTATAAAAGAGAGTGGAAAATATCTAAATTAACATAAGATTTTAATGGACTCGATAGCTATATCCAGTCGCACTGCTACATGAAATAGGCCTGAATTGGTTTCTAAACAACATTGATCGATTTATCACGGTTGTGGAATTGGCAAGCCTAAAAACCAAAGCATCAGCACATGTGGAATCATTTCAGGCCCAGAATCCTAGTTCATGTGAGACACCAGAGGCTGTATTCTTCATATATGCAATGCAGCAGACTCTCTCAGGCCTCTCTGATAAAGGCACAAATCCTTTTCCTGGCCTCAGCCTTTATGATGTAATCATTCTTCAAAGACCACACTTCCTGGTGACATCACCTATGCAATCAAAATCTCCATGCATATATTGTGGGAAGAAATAAACATTTTGACCATAGGAGATAGCACATGTTACATGAAAGCATAACAAAAACAGCAGTGAGTCACCAAAAGAAGGCACAAGAAAGAAGAGAGGAAATGGAACAAGAGAGAGAAGGAGAGGTGGAAGAAGGAAGGGAGGAAAGAGGAAGGAGGAAGGAAGGGGAGGAGAAGGGAGCAGAGGGGGAAATGTAACCACATTTATAACCATTTATAACCACTTGTTATACTTGGAAACCTTCAACCTTAAGGCTCAGTAAACAGTATTGTATGTATGAATGAATGGATTTAAGAAGAACTAGAAATGGCAGAATAAGGGGAAAATGTTCTTTACAAAGAAGTGAATGATAAAATAAATGTATGCAAAGCATTGAAATAATTAAAAAGTCAATTAATATATTTAAAGCATGGCAAAAGGTGCATCCACTTTTAACATAAAGATACATTTGTATACAGGCAGTCACTCTCTTGCATGCATGAAATATGTCTTCGTTATTAAAGGCTACTATTAAATATACAACTTAGTTCCTGAAAACTCCGACTGAGCTCTCATGTCTACACTATCTGAATCAATAAGTTAAGACGTTCAGTTTACAAACCATGCTTGGAGTCTTCTCACTCAAAGAATTAGTATAACTTAGACAAAATAAAAGAAATAGAGTATAAGATGTTTGAAGTATTTTTGTCTCATTTTAAATCATGTATGAATGTTAATCTGCAAGTAGAAAAATACTTTTAAAGATTAAATCACATTACAAGTCTAATGTAGACATTAATTTTTTACTAAATTTAGTGCATGTCTATGCCTTGACATACAAGAAGGATATAGGTCTTGGTCTTAAGAAGGAATTTATCAATAATTTCCATACTTTGAAAAAAGTTGAATATCCTCGTCTCATTTCCAGATTCTTAGTTACCTAGCTCCTAGTTTTCTCTACTTTACTCAATATTTTTTTCTAATTATATATGATGTCAAAATTAAAACAAACAAACAAACAAAAGTCTTCTCCATCAGTCCAAATCTTTCATTTTCATTTCTACCAGATATTTGTCCTGTATGGGGATGGTTGATTCTTGGTTATTTAGATCTGCACCTTGACCACTTAACCACTTCACCCATGGACTCTGTGAAATGTTCTAGATTTAATCTTCTGTAGTAAATTTATCTTATCTAAGATGTCTCCCTCTCATGTCTTCATTTCAGCATCCTGTACACATTTTAATCTTCTTCCTCTGTGGTAAAATCCAGAATGCAAGAACCTTGCACTTGCTGTCTTCATATTCTCATCTTCTAAAATTGAGTATGGCAAATATATGATTCTCAATCTATATATTCAAATAATCAGGAAAACATCCAAGCTAAATTGTTATGCTGGTATTGGTGACTACTTCATAGAAATTCGCTGTCTCATCTGAGGAATTACAGCTACTTTCCTGGACTGGAGTCTTCTGATTGCATCTTCTCCATTTAACTCAGCACTAATTACTCTCACATATGGGTTTCATTACACCTTTAGTTACAGCTCAGTGTAAGAATAAATGTAGCATTTTATATGAAGTGAGGTATATTTCTAGTGTTCTAGAAAAGCAGGTGTCCAAATCAAAAGACATGCCAGCATATTGATCAGGATCAACGTACCCTTAAGAAACAAAAATGAAAATGTAAGTAAAAGGAAGAAAGAAAGAAAGAAAGAAAGAAAGAAAGAAAGAAAGAAAGAAAGAAAGAAAGATTTTCTCTGAGACAACCTTCAAGGCATCTACAGCTCCAGGTGAGAAAGTGACATTGCAAAGATTCAGATCAAACATTGTATTGATTTTTAGGATTCCATACTGTTGTTTTTAGTGTTTTTGATAGGTGCTTTAAAAAGAGAGTAAACAATTCTCATGGTTTTTGATAGATATTGGCAGGCAAGATGAAAGTCTTCAATAAAAAATTATCACCTTATCACCTAAAAAAGATTAAGGAAGTTATTTCTCAAGTCTAAAAGAACCAAATATATATGTAATATATTTACATTTTGTAAAAAAAAAAAAGAAGAAAAATGGGGATACAATTGTTTAAATGTTAGTATTATATCTAATACAAGTATCCAAAAATTTTATGCTGCATATAGTGCATATAATCTGAAATTTTTACTTGTCAAAATGAAACTTTCTTCAAAATTTTGCAAAATATAGTTTGTTTTTAAGTAGCTTCATATAATAGTTTGAAAGATGATACTTTTGTACATAAATAAATAAACAGATAAGTGGACTAATAAAAAGGTAACTTTTCTACAACCCATATGAGAACTGATTTCACAGAACAGGTGTCACCATGATATCTGGAGAAATGGGCTCTTCACTGATACCAAAATCTGGTTTTTGGTAACAAAGTTCTTCAGGATCTAAAAACTGAAAGGAATGGCAGGTGAGGCTTCATTAACCAATCAACTCCTTGAGAATTATTGTGGATTCATAACAGAACAGGCCTTATGGCCCTTTTTATTTTTTTAGAAGAATCTTGTAGCCAAGATCCAGAAACAACCCTGGTGCCCCATCTGTGGAGAAGGAGAGCTCTTGAACAATTGTTCAGATCCTTCTCCATAATAAAGACATGTTTTCAAAGGCAGAAGCTGTCATCAGGTGATAATACCAAAACCATATGCATATGCATTGTACATCTAATTAATTAATCTAACTAATTAGATAAGCATTGCAATCTAATATGCACCAACCTCCCGGTCTACTCGGATGTAGAAAGGCTGGAGGATCAAATGAATAGGTTGATAATGTCACTCCTAAACTCAGCAGTCCTAGGGCATGAGGAAGATATGCTCCTTTAGGAGACACAGAAACATGCTTGAAGGACCTCCTCTAGCACAGGCCCTTAAGACCGTGGATGCATCAGAATTGCAGCACTCTCCATTTCTCCACAGGTTATGCTCGTATTGGTATAAAGGCCATAGATTATGCAACAGCAACAGCTACAGAACATGGATTTACATATCAAATGTCCAAAGCAAGAAGGAATACACAATTACGAGTAATAGGAATTATAAGACACACACTCACACACACCTACACATGCACACATGTACACATGCACACACTCACCAACATGAAGCCCATTTCTAGCTCCTAGCTAAAATAAGCCCTCTTAGGAGCAGCCTATTATGAAAGGGAAAGCTGTGCTAAAAGTAGCCTCCATCTTGCTTCATTATTCTTATTTGTAGGTGAGATCATAGAGCAAGCATCAGCATGTCCAGGAGAAAGAATGACAGACCCATAGAGAGAGATTACATTTTGTAATTAGTGTGAATCTGCTCTTCAGTAATGCATACAGAAAAGCAGTATGAGCACATTATGTAGTTTTTCAGTATGCATCTACTTTAAGAGACTCTTCTTTCTTGCCCCTCAAAATGGTCTCTAAAGTTCCTACCATTTTGCTTTGAAATATTTTAACCCTATAGGCAAGTCATTAGCCATTTCTCATAGAGTAAGGCAGATTTACATACAAACATCCCTCATCTGTAAAATTCTGTCTGTGATATGCTGTCTTGTCAGACAGCGAGTCTGGCATAACATTCACGATGCTCAAAGTGTAAAATACAGAGTGAAAATAAATAATAGAAAAAAATAAAAATAGTAATAGAATAACCAAAGAAAGGTAATCCCCCTGTTGAAATAGCTTATTTGTGTTTAGACCCACTTCTGCTGAGTCCTTCCAAAACTGTGGACACATAATGAAAATCATATATTTAAGCTACCTAAATTTATATTTTAATGAGACAGGTAACATCATTGAAGAGTACATAGCCATTTGATCTGAGTTGGTATACTCAACACTTCGAAGTCTGACAGGGTGATGTATGACTTTAAACCCAGTTCTATACATGCGGAGCCAGGAAGGTTCTGAGCATTGATAGCTGCCAGACAAACTGAATTAATGAGCTATAATTTCATAAAAAGACTTTGCCTCATAATAGTAATTAATACTACTAAAACTATTAGTAGTAGTACTATAGTAGTAGTTGTAGTAGTAGAAAAGTATACTTAGCTTCAACCTTGGCATCTAATACATTCACGCCCACATATTCACACACAAAAATAAATTCACATATACATATAATATTCCACACACATCCAAACTGATATACACATACATCAAATAAACATAATAATAATAATAATAATAATAATAATAAACAAATCATATATCACATAACAGGAAAGCAGCAAAAGTAGGAGATAAGTCTGCGTAATCTAAAAACAGTTATGGGTTTTAACCACTTATGACATGCTAGGGAGTTGTGAAGAGTCACCTAGTTAAAATATTTTCCTTTTTCTCATTCATTAGTGCTTCATAATATTAGGATTAGAAACAACAAAATAATATTTCAAAATGAATTACAAACAAGGCATAGGGAAAAGTTCAAGTAGGAATGCTTCCTCATTCCATGCAGACACAGCAGTTTCTTTTCTTGGATTGATTGTATTGCTGTTGCTTCAAGAAGCTGATGCTGTTCGGTACTTAACCTACTTCTTTTCTAGAAAGGGCAATCCAAAAATATTGATATGATCTTTTGATATTTATTCATTTTTATTCTTCCTTTTTTTTAACCGTGATACTACTATGTGACAGGTCAAGACTGTAGGTTAAAGAACATGTATCAAAGCAGATGGAAAAATGCAGTAGATATGATTTCAGAAGCCCCCTAAGGCTTTGCAGAATTAAGGTCAACCTGCCAAAGCAGTCTGTAATGATTACTTCTACCACCTGCTGTGAAAGCATCCCCAAACATATCCTTTACTCCATTTCTCTACCTGGACAAACAACCAACCCTGTACTTTTTCTTCTGTGCTTTCTTGAATCTTCATGATTGAATTCAAGAAGAGACATGATCCATCTTCATTAACTTCCAAGCAAACAATACCTAGTGCTGGTGCCGCAGACCGCGGCTGCTCTTGGCAGCTTTGGTTGCAGCCTTTTGTAAGCCGTAGCTCCTCGTGGGAGTTCGGTTACAGGGGAGACCAAGATCCCGGGGTCAGGAAGGCACGAATCGGCGAGAATGACGACACAGACGCAGGATACTTTATATTATAGAAATATCTATATTTCCTCTAATGAGGAGCCCTGTTTTATGGCTCCCTACTCAGAGCATCAGATTCTGACAATTACATAGAAAAAATGAGGCACGCTAGCTTACATAGGTAGCGCCCTTAGGTTACAAACTAAAACATTCTAAGCCATTTCTGTCTAAACTAGAGATCTTGCCTAAGTTAACAAGATTCTTCTCTGAACTGGGAAGCTTTCCTCAGAATCAGGCATCTTGCCTGACTCTGGGAATCTTTTCTCTCTAGACTAACCCATTCTCTCACTAGCAAACTCATGTTCCCACCAACTAAGAAGCTCTCTTGAGCCAGGCATATTGCCCGGCCCTGGGACCTTTACTTTCTAGACTAAACTCATCTTCTTCCACTCACTAACTTTCTTCTAAGTCTCATGTCTTGTCTGCTCCGAGGACATCTCTGTTCTAGGTAGACAATTGCTTGACATTAACATAGTAAAGGATGTAGCTAGCTAAGCAGGGATAATTTACATGACCATACCTTACAGTCTCCTATGTTGGCAAGGCCTGGACTTGTTTTCCACTTAACCTCATTAATAATTCATGAGCCTCACCTGGGACCGAGGGCTATAGGTGTCTGAATAGCCGGTGAATACCTTGGCTTAGCAAGACAAAGGATGGCAGCTCAGAAGCTGTTTTTGAGGAAGTCTGAGCTTAGGGACACTACTTCCTATGTAGATACACAACAAGCTCGAGGACTAGGCAGGATCTGAATTATAGCATATTATGAGAGCTATGACATATTTTCCTTAAATTTTACATGGTCGTGGCTACCAGAAATAAACAGGTTAGAAAAGGTGCCAAAGGAACATTTATGGCTTCCTGTAGTAGGCTTTATGCGTAGCATGCTGGTACCAGTCCCAAAGATTAAAGATCCATCACTTATTCACCTTGTTGTTCATGCACTTTTAACAGGCATAACCAGTACATCCCAAACAGTAGATGCAGCCATTTGACATAAGCAAGTGGTAGAAAAATAAACAACAGTATTATGCTTCTGTGTTTCTAAAGTTTTTGATAAGTTTCCATATAATATCAGCATTCTGCAATATATCAAGTGTAAGTTATTATAACAAAGTGTGATTAGTTAGAGTGAAGGGAAGACTTGAGCTGTAGAATTGAATCCCTGTTTTTACTTTTTGTTTATTTTATATTCTATAATTCTTTCTTAAACTTGTTTGCTTCATCCTGTATTTCACTGTTTAGTTTATTCGGTAGGTCTTACATATTTGAAACAAGTCATTAAGCTTATTTAGGATATCATAGTTATGACTTTAGTCTGTGGTTAAATTTCCAAAACATTTTTATATAAAAATCATATATCTGGAAGCTTAATTGATTTCTCATTTAGTTTCATGACAAAGAAAACATTCAGACATATCTATTGATGATTTTTTGAATAAGTGTTATTATTATTATTATTATTATTATTATTATTTATTCTTTGTTTACATTTCAAAGGCATTTCCCTTTCCCAGTCCCCCCCCAACCATATGTCCCATAAGTCCTCTCCCCCCCCAACTATTCCCCAATCACCCCACGACCATTTCTCTGTTCTGGTACTCTCCTATAAAACTGGATCCAATCTTTTCAGGCCCAGGGTCCTCTCCTTTTTTCTTCTTGGGAATCATTTGACTTGCTAATTATGCCTTGAGTATTCAGGGCTTCTGGGCTCATTAATATCCACTTATCAGTGATTGCATTTCATGTGTATACTTTTGTGATTGGGTTAACTCAGTTAAGATGATATTTTCCAGATCTAACCATTTGTACTGGTACAAATTGTATCACTTAAAAATCACTTAAAGAAATATAGGAGAATGTGGTTCAACAAGAAGTAGAAAGAGGAAACACGGAAATCTCTAAAGAATTACATGAAAACACAAACAAGAAAGTGAAAGATCTGAGCAAAATCATCCAGGATCTAAAAACAGATGTAGAAACAACTAAGAAATCGCAAAGGGAGACAACATTGGAGATAGAAAACCTTGGGAAGAAATCAGGGGCCAAAGATGCAAGTATCAACAATAGAATACAAGAGATAGAAGAAAGAATCTCACATGCTGAAGATACCATAGGAACCATTAATTCAACATTCAAAGAAAATGCAAACTGCAAAAAGCTTGTAGCCCAAAACATCCAGGATATCCAGGACACAATGAGAAGACCAAACCTAAGGATTATAGGTATAAATGGGAAGATTTACAACTTAAAGGAACAGCAAATATCTTCTACCAAATTATGGAAGAAAACTTCCTCAACCTAAAGAGAGAAATACCCATGAATATAAAGAAGCTTACAGAATTCCAAACAGACTGGACGAGAACAGAAATATATCCTGTCACATAATAATCAAAACCCCAAATGTACTAAAGAAAGAATATTAAAGGCAGTAAGAGTAAAAGGCCAAGTAACATATAAAGGAAAACCTATCAGAATTACACCAGACTTCTCACCTGAGACCATGAAAGCTAAAAGATCCTGGGCAGATATCATGCAGACTCTAAAAGAACACAAATTTCAGCCAAAACTATTATACCCAGCAAAACTCCCAATCACCCTAGATGGAGAAACCAAAGTATTTCATGAGAAAACCAAATTTGCACAATATCTTTCCACAAACCCAGCCCTACAAAGGATAATAGGGGGAAAACACCAACACAAAGAAGGAAACTACACCCAGGAAGAAGCAAGATAGAAACCTCCTCTCATCAAAGCCAAAAGAAGATAACCTCTCAATTATAAAAAAATAATTTCAAAAATGTCGGGAGGTAATAATTACTGTTTCTTAATATCTCTTAATATCAATGGACTCAATTCCCCAATAAAAAGACATAGACTAACAGACTGAATATGGAAACAGGACCCTACATTTTGCTGCATACAGGAAACACATCTCAGTGTTAAAGACAAACACTGCTTTAGTGTAAAAGGCTGGAAGACAATTTTACAAGCAAATGGTCTCAGGAAACAGGCTGGAGTAGTCATTCTAATATCAGATAAAATTGACTTTCAACCTAAAGTCATCAAAAGAGACTCTGAAGGTCATTTCTTGCTGGTCAAAGGGATAATCTACCAAGAAAAACTCTCAATACTGAACATCTATGCTCCAAATGCAAGGGCACCCTCATTCATAAAAGAAACCTTACTAAAGCTTAAAGCACACTTTGCACGTAACACAATAATTGTGGGTGACTTCAACACTCCACTCTCCTCAATGGACTGATCAGGAAAGCAGAAATTAAACAGGGACACAGTGAAACTAATTGAAACTTTGGACCAATTGGATTTAACAGATATATATATATATATATATATATATATATATATATATATATATATATATATATATATAACATTTCATCCTAAAGCAAAACAATATACCTTTTTCTCAGCCCCACATGGTACCTTCTCCAAAATTGATCATATAATTTGTCACAAGACATACAAGATCGAACTAATCCCATGCCTCCTATCAGATCACCATGGAGTAAGAGTGGTCTTCAATAGCAACAAAATCAACAGAGAGCGCACATACACATGGAAATTGAACAATACTCTACTCAATGATACCTTGGTCAAGGAAGAAATAAAAAACGAAATCAAAGACCTTTTAGAATTCAATGAAAATGAAGGTACAACCTATCCAAATCTATGGGACACAATGAAAGCAGTGCTAAGAGGAAAACTCAGCTATAAGAGCATCCAAAAAGAAACTGGATAGATCATACACTAGCAGCTTAATGGCTGCTAGTTAAAGCCCTGGACCTAAAAGAAGCTAATTCACCCAGAAGGAATAGAAGACAGGAAATCGTCAAACTCAGGGCTGAAATCAATTAAGTAGAAACAAAGAAACCATACAAAGAATCAACAAAACCAGGAGCTGGTTCTTTGAGAAAATCAATAAGATGAATAAACCCTTAGCCAGACTAACCAAAGGACACAGAGACAGTATCCAAATTAACAAAATTAGAAATTAAAAGGGGTACATAACAACAGAAACTGAGGAAACTCAAAAGATCATCAGATCTTACTACAAAGGTCTATACTCAACACAACTGGAGAATCTGTAGTAAATGGACAATTTCCTAGACAGATACCAAATACCAAAATTAAATCAGGATCAATTAGATCACCTAAACAGTCCCATAACCCCTAAAGAAATAGAAGGGGTTATAGAAAGCCTCTCAACCAAAAAAAGTATGGGATCAGATGGTTTTAGTGCAGAATTCTACCAGACATTCAAAGAAGACTTAACACCAATACTCTTTAAACTATTCCACAAAATAGAAACAGAAGGGACACTGCCCAACTCATTCTTCAAAGTCACAGTTATGCTGATACCAAAACCACATAACGATCCAACAAAGAAAGAGAACTACAGGCCAATTTCCCTTATGAATATCGATGCAAAAATACTAAATAAAATTCTTGCCAACCGAATCCAAGAGCACATCAAAATGATCATTCACCATGATCAAGTAGGCTTCATCCCAGAGATGCAGGGATGGTTCAATATATGGAAATCCATCAATGTAATCCACTACATAAACAAACTAAAAGAAAAAGAAAACACATGGTCATCTTATTAGATGCTGAAAAAGCATTGGACAAAATTCAGCATCCTTTCATGCTAAAAGTCTTGGAAAGAGCAGGAATTCAAGGCCCATACCTAAACATAATAAAAGCAATCTACAGCAAACCAATAGCCAACATCAAGTTAAATGGAGAGAAACTTGAAGCAATCCCAGTAAAATCAGGGACTAGACAAGGCTGCCCTCTCTCTCCATATCTTTTCAATATAGTACTTGAAGTTCTAGCAAGAGCAATTAGAAAACATAAGGAAGTCTGAGGGATACAATTGGAAAGGAAGAAATTAAACTATCATTATTTGCAGATGATATGATAGTATACTTAAGTGACCCAAAAAAAAAAACTCTACCAGAGAACTCCTACAGCTGATAAACAACTTCAGCAAAATAGCTGTTTATAAAATCAACTCAAGAAAATCAGTAGCCTTCCTGTACTCAAAGGACAAGCAGGCTGAGAAAGAAGTTAGGGAAATATCACCCTTCACAATAGCCACAAACAACATAAAGTACCTTGGCGTGACTCCAAACAAACAAGTGAAAGACCTGTATGACTGGAACTTCAAGTACTTGAAGAAAGAAATCGAAGAAGACCTCAGAAGATGGAAAAATATTTCTTGCTCTTGAGTTGGCAGGATCAATATAGTAAAAATGGCCATCTTGCCAAAAGCAATCTACAGAATCAATGCAATTCCCCATCATAATCCCAAATCAATTCTTCATATATCTAGAAAGAGCAATTCTCAAATTCATCTGGAATAACAAAAAACCCAGGATAGCTAAAACTATTCTCAACAGTAAGAGGACTTCCAGGGGAATCAATATCCCTGACCTCAAGCAGTACTACAGAGCAATTGTGTTAAAAACTGCATGGAATTGGAACAGCAACAGGCAAGTAGATCAATGGAATAGGATTGAAAACCCAGAAATGAACCCACAGACTTTTGGTCACTTGATCTTTGATAAAGGAGCTACAACCATCCAGTGGAAAAAAGATAGCCTTTTTAACAAATGGTGCTGGTTCAACTGGAGGTCAACATGCAGTGGAATGCGAATTGATGATTTTTAAATGCAAATTGATAATGAAGTGCAAATTCACACCTTTTCCTTAAAGCATTTAAATGGTAACAACTGTTGGTTGATTGCCCCAAGAATATGGAAGTGTGAAAGTAGTTCATAAAACTAATCAGTTGCTGAATTTTGTTCTGTCTAAAATAACTCTTTTTAAAAATTCCTATACTAATTGGAAAGAAAAATACAAATGACTGACGTCTAAAAAGAACATTTTCTTTGTTGTTATTGCAAGAATAGATTTGAGAAAAATTAAGATTTGATTTTCATGGTTTCTAAATAAAAATATCAAGTCCATGTCTTCCAATGGGTGGCTTAATTTCTGAGTATAAATATAAATCAGTTGGCTTTTAAATTCCTCATAAACATCCATGTGGTACACACAAACACACACACACACACACACACACACACACAACGCATGCAGAAAAAACATGTACACATAAAGCAAAATAAATAGATCTAAAATATTTTAAAAAAAGAAATATTCAAATCTTTATTTAGAACAGGACATCAAGATATCAGTGGGGGTAGGATCTTGTATATACAAACAGAAAGACAATGATTGGATTAAGTGGAGAATAGCACATTCATTCTTTTCTGTTTCCAAACTCAGGTTTTTATGCAACTGCTGGGAATGGAACAAACTCAAGCAAGCATAGCCAGAACCTTGTAACAGAGCCATCTCCCTATCCGCAGCTGTAGTACATTAAGCTGTGCAGTTTACTACTTTTCAAGTAAAAAAATAATACCTTAAAACATGTATTTAATGATATTGAATCAGTGAATTGGGGTATTAGAAACAATGCTTTAATAGAATCAGATATAAACTGACTATACACAATGGATACAGATTTCAGTGGTTAAATCTGGGTAAATAAAAGGCTACAGAAGAGGCTTTGGTCTAGGATTTAAAGAGTAGATCTGAGAAGAAGAATCCTGGAGATGGACAGTGGTGGTAGTCCCTGCCTGTGAGACTTGCTGTATGGTGGTGTATAGTTTCATTTATTTTCAATATTTGGGATGATTTATTACTCATTTCCCATTTCACTAGGTTCTTCAAATCTAAGCACAGTTGGGCTTCAGAATAGGACCTTCTTCAACATGAATGATGCACCTCTTGGGGTATGGTTTAATATGCTTTATAATGCAGTATTATATACAGATATAGAATGACCTGGAGAAGAATGTAAGCATACACACACACACACAAAACAAACAAACAAACAAACAAACAAACAAACATGAGTCCATCCTCCAGAGAAGACATTGCATTCTTTATGTTGACTAACCTTATAAGCAGTGTATCTGATTGAGGATTTCAGGGTATATTACAAAATAATGTGTTTCTAAATCTGCTTCCTTCCTCACTATTATTAAAACAGAGGGTTTTGAAATGTTCAAAAATGACCACAGTGTCACAGAAGCAAAAAACCACTGATTTCCATGGGAAGGTCAGGAATGACCATGAACATTTTACCATGCTATCATTACATTTGTACCAGATCATGTAAACTCTTACATACTTGGCTGCAGACATGAAACACTAATTACATACATAAATTCTGTGAAACCTAATTTTTCCTCATTGTTCCCTCATCCCTTATATTCCAAAAACAGTTTATCAAACCAAACTTTTTATTTATTTACTTATGTAAGTTATTTTTATATTTATTTATAATATAACATTTTCCCAACCAAAGCTTAGAATCCACAATGCAGTAAGGTAGTTATTCATTTTTTTTATGTATGCACACTCATGCCTAATTTATTATTTAAAACATCAAGCCTTTGAAAAACTAAAGTCAAAGAAAATGTAAACAATAAACAAGAAGAAACCATGTCCCAACCGTTTCACAGGTCTTACATTACAGTAATCTGCTAACCCATTCCCAAAGGGCAGCCCCTTCATTTCAAATTCCCCTAGATTCTAGGGCCTAGATGCCAGCTTCAGTATGACAGGTATAACAGAATCTACACTGACAAATTCCTCAAGTGACTTTTGTTTTGAGGCACAGTATTACTGTTCACTCAACATGGCACCACAGTCAGTATTTTATGACTTAATTGAACATTGCAGACTCTGTCTACCATGGTTTAAACACATTAAGTCAATATTCCCAGAACTCCAGCAGGTTCCATCCTGAGTTCCTGCTTCCTGTGTCCCCATACTGTGGCTTCTGCTAACTTATATCCAGTTCTTCAGCCTTGATGCTCCTTCACCCCCACTGTGTTCCCTGCTTTCCTCATTAGACATTCTCCTAAGCTGCCAGGGAATTGTTTCTCTTGCAGCCAGTTCTCCCTATTTACCAGGTTCATGAGCCACCTGCATGCTTAAATGTCCCAAGTCCTTCCCCTGGCTTCTTCCTACATCTCCCAATACTGATGCAGTTGTAATATCTCACATGTGCCTTCAATTCCAAATGTTATAACTGTATCTCACTTTCAAGTTCTGTCCTCTTCTACAAACCCTACTCATGTTTATGAGAGGAAAACTGCCCCCTCCATGATACCATCTGAAATCCTGTCCGATCTCAGACACCTCAACCTCTATCCCCATTCCCTGGATATCTGAATTCCACTGATCAGTCCTACACATACACAACACTATAACCCCCTTATCTTTTGGTATCTATGTCTTGCTTAGGAACATTTCTGAAGACATGATGTGGAACTAGGAATCAAATCCAAGTCCTTTGCAAGAACATCAGGTGCTCTTAATTGCTGAGCCATCTCTTTGGCCCTTTAAATATTTTAAGATTTAATTTATCTTTATGGTTATAATGAAAATGATATCAGTAACATGCTTTATTTATTTTCTTGGGCAATATCTGGTACATAATTCTCTAGCATTCTGGCAATCAGTGATTTTTTTCTGTATCAGATTTGTGTGTGTGTGTGTGTGTGTGTGTGTGTGTGTGTGTGTAATTTCACAGTATCTTGCTAGCAATCATTTGATGAGTTTTGGAGATAAAACTACTTAAGATATTACATAGTCATTAATTAAATTACAATCACATTATGTCTCCTAGTATAGTTTGCTGGTTAGAAGGACCTTGGACACCATCTTCATAATATGCATCTTGTGTCATGTATACAGTACTTAAAGTCAATCCTGTAGAAATGAGATATTATTTGCTAATAGTTGACTTAGTAATGCTCTCAAACATTTTAAACATTTTGCCGCAGTTTTTATAATTGTCCTAGTAAAGTATGCTGATCTTGATTTAAGAAATGTTATCTTTTGCTTTATTGTGTAGGTTGTGGTTGCTGGAATATACTGAATTCTAGAGCTTTGGCCTATAAATGTAGTTCAATAATATTTGTATCATGTTTGAAAAAACTGTATATGATCCTATATGTAACACTGTGAAAGTTTTATTCTACTCTTGTCTACATGGGAAAAGAATGTAATAAGTGATAGGCTTAAGTTATTCATGAAGAACCATCGGGTTTATAAACTTGAACTTCCACAAAATACAGGAGAAATGTATCAAAAAATGCTGTGCTTGTCAAGATCTAATCTCAGAGCTTAGCTCCCTTTGTCCATAAGATTAATTATTATCTGATTATAAAAAAATATTACTTTTTTAGTTGGACTTAATTGAGAATGTACAGCTTATAAGCATGGAAATTTCAAGAGGAATTTTGTAATGTAAATTTTATAATAAAGGGGCTGCTAATTAGCTATCAAGTATACAGAATAGCAATTATTTAAACGCTATAAGTACTGCAACTACAAAATAGACAAGTATGCCAGTCATTAAATAAATTTCAATGTGACATAAATCCCTATTTTATTATTAGTTAAATTACTTAGTGTCATATTGTTGGATCTCTAGTTAAAAATACAGCTCTTCCAATCTGGAACTACAACTCTCTATAATAACCAAATATTTGAGTATGATAAATGTATTGATACCACTTTTAACAGTTGATTTGTGTGTGTAATGGTTGAGATTAAGTAGTTTATATGTGCTATTATTTCCCTAATCATTTATTTTTTTAAGAAATTATGCTGGTGTGTTCATAACTATTCATACCACTCACCTTTATTCTTTCAATGCAGTCATCAACTAGATTATATGTACTGTCATTGCAATTTTATTAGGTTCATTTTGTGTGACTCTGAAGTTTTCGTTCAAATTCTTTTTATTGAAATCAGTGAGCTGATCATTTCATTTCATTCAACAATAGAAAGATCATCACTTTATGGAGCTGGCAGCTATTCTGCTTCAAAGATTCTGTAATTTAGTTGGTTACTCTAATAGGGTTATATTTCATGTATTCTGAATACACCCTTTATGCTTGTGTTACTCCTTAGAGAACTCACAGGCAAAATAAAGAAGTTTATTACATAAGAGATGGCAATTGCATTGACCATTAACCTCAATAACTTGCAAAGGCTATAGAGAAGCTTATAAAACACTTTGTAGTTGAGTTTAAAGTTGCACAAGATGTTTGTTCAGGCTGTAGCATAGATATATAAAGGAAAGTCTTAAAATCTCTCTTCTTGTGATCAGAAGTATCGTTTCAAACTCAAGAGTACTTCATCTTTCTCTGTAAGAATGGGAGGATATTTGCCTTGGGTTAGATTGCCAAAGGATTTATACGTGGAAATAAAGTTACATTGTATGTGGAAAATATTTATTCAGAGAACACAGTATCATATCATGTTTTCACTGAGTTCTAATTAAGGTGAAAGTAAATATTGTATAGATAGTAAATTGCCTGTTAAGTTTTAATATAGGTTTATTAAAAAACCCACATAGATGCATACTTTATATAGCTGGAAAAATCAGATCATTATAATACAATAAATGTGTTATTTATACTTGTTCAGCATAACATACTAAACTATCTACAATATAATTTTCTTAAAAGACCAATGTCTATTTAATCCCTGCTTTGTAAGCAAAAGCACACATTATGTTCCAACTGCTTTACACTAAGAATTGAATTTATTACATATATAAATACTTTATATATTTATATTTGTTTAAAATTGCACCATTTTCTCCCCGTGGTACATGTGAATATTAACTCAATATTTCCATTTAGAATTACACCTTAAAAGCATCTAAACAAAAGATAAATGAAAATTTCACAATTTCAAACAAACATTAGCAAAAGCTAATTATTAAGACATGACATAAAAATGAAGAATATCAATTAAGCTAAAAATATATATACTCTTAATAAAACTTATATGTTACACTTTCAAAAGAATTAGAAGCCACCTCAATGGTAATATCTCACTAGAAATACAAGTTATTTTTATGCTCATTATACATCGAATCAATTTTATTCTTACTATGCATACAATCATTTATAAAATACAAAATTCACACTCTTTTTAAGTGTTGAATGTAACAATAAGCAAACATATATAGATGTATAAAATGAAACAAAAACATATAAAATTCTTTTCAAATTATAATTGCATAATTAAATAAAAAACCATTCACAAAATCTAAATAAAAAGTGTCTTTCCAAAGAGAGAGAATTAAATTATAAAATAACAAAATAAGACTTGCACTTAGGACATTTGCCAATCTTTATCACAAAAGACTTAAAAGATGTTTTGAAACAGAATGAAAAAGTTTAAATCAAGAAATATTTTCAATTAAGCAAGTGAAAGATCAACCACCTCAGAAGTTGGAGAGATCTCCCATGCTCATGGATCAGTAGGATTAACATAGTAAAAATGGCCATTTTACCAAAAGCAATCTACAGATTCAATGCAATACCCATCAAAATTCCAATGCAATTCTTCACAGAGATAGAAAGAGCAATTCTCAAATTCATCTGGAACAACAACAACAACAACAACAAAAACAGGATAGGGAAAACTATTCTCAACAATAAGAGAACTTTGGGGAATCACCATCCCTGACCTCAAGCCGTACTACAGAGAAATAGTGATAAAAACTGCATGATATTGGTAGAGACAGAAAAGTAGATCAATGGAATAGAATTGAAGACCCATAATTAAACCCACATATCTATGATCACCTGATCTTGGACAAAGAAACCAAAACCATCAAGGAGAAAAAAGACAGCATCATCAACAAATGATGCTGTAGAAGAATGCAAATTGATCCATTCTTATCTCCTTGTACAAAGCTCAAGTACAAGTGGATCAAGGACCTCCGCATAAAACCAGATACACTGAGTCTAATAGATGAAAAAGTGGGAAAGACTCATGAACACTTCAGCACAGGGAAAAATTTCCTGAAGAGCTCACTAATGACAGGCTCTAAGATCAACCATAGATGAATGGGATCTCATAAAATTGAAAAACTTCTGCAAGGCATAGGATACTGTCAACAAGACAAAATTTCAACTTACAGAATGGGAAAAGATCTTTACCAAACCTATACTGATAGAGGGCTAATATCCAATATATACAAAGATCTCAAGAAGTTAGATTCCAGAGAACCAATTAACCCTATTAAAATGGGGTAGAAAGCTAAACAAAGAATTCTCAACTGAGGAAGTTTGAATGGCAGAGAGGGAACCTAGAGAAATGTTTAACACCCTCAATCATTAGGGAAATTCAGATCAAAATTACCCTGAGATTCCACCTCACATTAGTCAGAATGATTAAGAACAAAACCTCAGGTGTCAGCAGATGCTGGCAAGGATGTGGAGAAACAGGAACACTCCTCCATTGCTGGTGGGATTGCTAGCTGGTACAACCACTCTGGAAATCAGTTTGGCAGTTTCTCAGAAAATTAGACCTGAGGATTCAGCTATACCACTCCTGGGCATATAGCCAGAAGCTGTAAAGGACCCAGATGTCTCTCAACAGAGGAATGGATATAGAAAATGAGGTACATTTACACAATGAAATACTACTCGGTTATGAATAATTCATGAAATTCTTAGGCAAATAGATGGAACTAAACATATTCTGAGTGAGGTAATCCAATTACAAAAGAACACACATGGTATGCACTCATCGATAAGGGGATATTAGCCCCAAAGCTCGGAATACCCAAGATACAACTCATAGACCACATGAAGCTCAAGAAGGAAGACCAAAGTGTAGGTCCTTCAGTCCTACTTAGAAGGGGAAACAAAATAATAATGGGAGTCAGAGGGAGGGAGGGATAAGGGAAGGGGAGGGAGAGGGACAGGAAGGGAGACAGGAGAAGGATAGCCACTAGAAAGTCGCAGATGCCAGGAAAGTAAGAACCTCCCAGGACCCAAAGGGGATGATATTAGCTGAAATATCCAATGAAGGGGAGAGAGAATCTGTAGAGACCATATCCAGAGGTTAGATACCACCCCTGTTTGAGGGATAGAACCACCCACTCATCTCAAAAATATTAACACAGAATTGTTCATGTCTAAAGGAAATACAGGTACAAACAGTGGAGCAGAGACTGAAAGAAAGGCCCTCCAGAGACTGCCCCACGTAGGGATACATCCCATCTGCAGACACCAAACCCAGACACTATTGCTGATGCCAAGAAGTACTTGTTGACAGGAGCCTGGTATGGCTGTACTCTGAAAGACTCTGCCAAAGTCTGACTAATACAGATGGAGATGCTTGCAGCCAACCATAGAACTGAGAACAGGGACCCCAATGGAGGAGTTAGGGGAAAGACTGAGGAAGCTGAATGATTTTCAACCCCATAGGAAGAATAAAAGCATCAACCTTCCAGAAACCCCAGACCACCCAGGGATTAACCACCAACCAAAGAGTACACATGGAGGGACCCATGGCTCCAGCTTCATATGTAGCACAGGATTGCCTTATCGGACATCAATAGGAGGGGAGGCCCTTGGCCCTGAGGAGACTAGATGTCCCAACATACTAGAATGCTATGGTGGTGAGCCAGGAGTAGGTAGGTGGGTAGGGGAGCATGCTCATAGAAGCAGGGGGAGAGGAGATGGGATAAAGGGTTTATGGAGGGGATATCAGGAAGGGGAGTAACAAATGAAATATAAATAAATAAAATAACCAGTAAAAAGGAATAAAGAAATAAAAAAAGAGAAATGTTTCAATTTGGAATTGGTGAAATCCTTTAAACTCAATTTGCTAAACTCCTTCTTCTGTATATGAGTACACCTCTAATATCCATTCGGAAATCAAAACGAGAACAACAGATATTATGAAATATGTGTGTATTTGTGTTCATTGAGAAGTAAGCTTTATTCTGACAAGATATTTGTTTGATATTTTCCTGAAGTCCAAATACCATAAACAAGCCCTACCACTTGGTACATGTGCAAATATTGGATCATGATTATTCTAAAAATCTGACTGTATCTTGAGAAAAACACAGCTCCAGTCTAATCTCTCATGATCGTCACAAATTGTCCTGCCAAATATGAGTTCAACCCAAGCAAACATGCCCATCAACAATTTATTTAAATTCTAAACATAACAAAAGTTGAATTATTAAATAAAATATTGAAATAAGTGTGGTTGAAATGCTTAAGGCTATAAAAATTGAATTAAATCCTAAAACAATCAGAACAAAACAAAAATAAAATTAGAAAATCCCTGCAAAAAACATAACAATTACATTTACAAAAGATATTATAAACTCTGTGCATGTTAAATCATATACTAACAATGTATTACAAGTACTAAATAAAATTTTGAAACCTATAGTTTTCAAAGTATGATTTAAAATATATTCTTTATATGTAGAATACCTACTTATACACAAGATTTACATGGTTAAAACAAAAAAGAATTGAAAATATATACCAGTATATCATTAATGACCTTAACTGATGTAAAGCTGGAATAGTTCTATTAATTACAGAAAATTTAAATATCCAACTGGGGAAATTATGATGTGTCACTGGAACATTCTATAAGGACATGAAGTAATTATGTAATGTACTGAAAATAAACTTAAATATATCTGAACCTATCAATAAAATATCAAAACATGCAGTTGGAAATGGACATACTACAAATAGAAAAAGAAACCCACCCACTGCCATAGATTCTGGCTGCAGCACATTGCTGTCAGTACTTGACAACTCCTGCAGGTAGAAAGTACTCAGTCCATCAACCTCATCCAACAGCCCGACAGTCTATGCCCCTCAATAGCAAAAAGAATGTTCTTCACTAGCGCGTTTAATTCACAAAATGAGCTCTAATTCCACTCCATAAAACATTATTCAGAAAACTTAAAAGAAAAGAAATTATATAAAAATTATGAGAGTTTAATATAATTAATCTAAGTATTTTTTTAAATCTCTATAATTCCACAGTGCTTAGGGATTAAAGACAAATTTCTAAGGTAAGAGTCAAAAATATTCTTTGGGAAATTAAAACAATATACTTTTCTCTCTTAAATGAAAATATACTTTATCAAAATGTGTGGTGTTGGTAAAACTCACACTGAGAAGAATATTTGAACACTGAGTACTTTTAGAAAACAGAATTCTAGATATTACTTCATTCTTCTCTTTAGAAAAAAAATGTAGATTTCATTTTTAGAAAAATCAAGCACTAAAAGGGAAGCTAAGGAAAACAAGAGACAAAATTAATAAGAAAAAAGTATGTTCTTTCACACAGTATAAAAAAATAGAAAACTCTGTGCACTAGAATAAGATGCTCCTTCACCTAGGAGACCATAGAGATTATGTGGAAAATGGAGGATTCCAAAGGACTGTGTGCTCCAGAGCTCAAATACTAGTTCTCCACAGACACAGTCCCAAAATTGATGCGAGGGGGGATAGACTATCTGGATTAAACTGTCTAGAAATGTAATAATTATATTAATAAACTTTGAAGAATATAAAACTGTATTATCCTCAGTATTGCTAGGATAATATAAAAATGTTAGAGAAAAATTCCAATTCTCTGAAATGTTTTGAGAAAATATTTATTGTAAAAGCCACTTTGAGTGATGATGATGGAGCACATCTGCATTCCCCCTGCTGAAAGACCCCAGGGAAAAGAGCCCAGCCTCTGAAGGATGACAATGCAGAAGGTAGTGGAAGATGGACACAACAGTAGATGTTTGAGATAGCCACTGATACCATGTTAGCACATATTTACCTAAAATGACTACAATATGTTACAAGAGCACATTTCAAAACATCGAGCATTATCAGTTATAGACAATCAACTGTTCTTCTTGACTGACTTCTTTATATTTGTGCAACTATAACCATATGTCAGTGGTATCTATACTTAAAATGATCAAAAGGTAAAGGCTGACAGGATGCCCTTCGTTTGGTAAGAGTACAAAGATATTTGTGCATGGACAGGAGTGTATTTGGAGAAAAGTGCTTGCTGGTGAAAGAGAATATATAAGTTTGTGCTAAGAAGATAGCAGAAGTATGAGATAATTAGTTGAGGGAATATATATATACATATGTATATATATACACATATATATACATATGTATATATATATACATATATATATATATATACATGTGTGTGTATGTATGTGTGCGTGTATAGTAGGTGCTTCAAGGGATGGTCATATTACATGAAATTTAGCAATTATAATGTCTTATAGAATATTTAACATTCTCTTCTGCTAGTTCAGTGCTATTGAAGATGGTTTAAAATTTGAACCCCATGTGCCCAGTATGCTTCATTTTATGAGTGTATTAATGAATATACTATCTATCAATGCAGATATTCATTAAGTTAAAATTATTTAAATAACTTGCTCAAAGAAAAAATATCCATTCATTTCTTCCTCTCTTGGTTTGTTTTGTTTCCTCCTCTTGTTTACTTTCTTAGGTTTTTGAGACAGTCCTGTGTACCACAAATTCACTACATATCCAAGGATAGGTTCTGTTGCCTCTGCCTCTGCCTCTGCCTCTGCTTTCCTGGTGCAGGGCATTAATGATATTTTCTTTTTCTGCAACAGTTCCTTTTTTATTAATTTTACTTACTATTTTTAAGGACAAATTTCTTCTGTACAGTTTTCTGCATGAATATATTGATTGCTAACATGCTCATAAGTGTGTATGCTAATACATATTGGGTTATAGTATAGCCAGTACTAAATGGTTTGGTTTTCAATTAAACATGAATTATAGGAAAGAGTTTTGGAATTCTATAGAAAGAATACATCTACATTTCAAATCTATCCTTTCATCAAAGTTATCTGCAAAATCTATAATTTTTTAAAAGATACTTCTGTGATTTTATCAGAAGACACCTTTGGAAATTGTACCTTTTGTTAGTTTTTCTTTAATGTTAAATAATGACACAATAGCCTCCTGCTTTTTCAAAACAATTTTGTAAAAATGAATGTTATTAATCATCTGACTTGATGTTTTAATTTTTTTACTAAAATTACACTTTGAAGATTAAATTATATAAAATCAAAATAAATTTCTTTAAAACTAACACTGCATTTTAAATTGATAAGAAGTCAGTACAATGATGAGCACAGACTTGCTATATTATATTTCTAGTAGAGACTGAAATCTAAGGAGTACATCTTCATTACATACATAATGACTGACTAGCTTGATTTTATTTTGAGAGTCTTAGGTGCTCTTAAGTGTAGATACATAGCACATTGGTACATCCACAATTTCTAAGTCTTAAAATATTAAATGAGAATTGTCTTTAATCAACTCTTTTTAGAATATTTGCTTCTACTTTGAATTATTTTTTCTATGAAATCTGGAAAATTGAACTATGCTTGGTAATTGAGTTTAAAATGACCTCAGTAGAAATCTAATTTGCATTCATCTAACAAAAAAGACAATCTCCACCAGTTATATTATAGAGATTAACACAATGTAAAATGGTATGTTCTCAATAAATGTATGCCCAGCTATTGACTATGTCGTTTCAAGTGAGCTATGACTGGGTAATTGCTTTGAGAGCTGTAAAACCAAAGAATGAGGCAATTTTCTTCTTACATGCTTCCAGAATGTACATTTATTATGTCCACATAGACTGCCATTTTATTCTTCTCCTATGTAGAGATAAAGTGACGCCTTTTCTATTATTTTGAGCATGGCTACTATTTTATAAACTATCATCTGTGTATTTCCCCCATTTTCCTTCAGGAATATGCTTCCTTCTTATTTATATAAAATGTGCATATGAGTTCCTTGGGAAACCTTCCTTTGACCCTGCATTCTTTCTAACTCACTCTTTGTACATACTCATCCACCCACATGTGATACTAATCATAGCATTATGATGATGAAATCTAGTTTAGAAGGTAGGTATTTCTTTTACATAAAGAACCCTGTTAAGTATCCCATTGGTGAGTACAAAATAGAGATCCAATAACTAAACTAATTAAAAGAATCCTCCTTATAGAAGCAGGGGGAGGAGGGATGTGATAGGGGGGTTCCAGAGAGGAAACCAAGAAATGGTATATCATTTGAAATGTAAATTCATAAAATACCCAATAAAAAATGAATAGCAAAATAACAAAAAAATACTCATACACACTATGGATCAAGACTTATAAAAATGAGTGTATTTGCTAGATAGAAATGAAGAAGGAACACTCCTCCATTGTTGGTGGGATTGCAAGATGGTACAACCGCTCTGGTAATCAGTATGGCGGTTCCTCAGAAAATTGGGCATGACACTTCCAGAGGACCCTGTCATACCACTCCTGGGCATATACTCAGAGGATTCCCCTGCATGCAATAAAGACACATGTTCCACTATGTTCATAGCAGACTTATTTATAATAGCCAGAAGCTGGAAAGAACCCAGATGTCCCTCAATGAAGGAATGGATATAGAAAATGTTGTATGTTTATACAATGGAATACTACTCAGCAATTAAAAATAATGAATTCATGCAATTTGTAGGCAAAAATTTGGATATGGAAAATGTCATCCTAAGTGAGTTAACCCAATCACAAAAGAATACACATGAAATGCAATCACTGATAAGTGGATATTAATGAGCCCCCAAACTCTGAATCCTCAAGACACAATTAGCTAAGCAAAATATTCCCAAGAAAAAGGATGGAGAGGACCCTGTTCTGGAAAAGACTAAATCCAGTTTTGTAGGAGAGTACCAGAACAGAGAAATGGTGGGGACAGGGGTGATTGGGGAATGGGCAGGGGGGGAAGAGGACTTATGGGACATATGGTGAGAGGGGGAACTGAAAAGGGGAAAGCCTTTGGAATGTAAACAAAGAATATAGAAAAAATATAGAAAAAAAAAAGGAAGAAGAAGAAAACCTGATCTCTGATACCAATGCCTGTGCTAATTACTTTTTCTCGTTATGTTAAAAAGGATGGATTAATAGTTTATTTTACCTTACAGTTCCAGAAAGCTAGATGTTCATTTTGGAGGGGAAGAAACATTGCTGGAAGCCAGAGTCAAAAGCTGAGAGACCAAACATGCACTGCTTTCAAAAACTCATAAAGAGACTGGAAGCAAGACAGATAATATCTCTAATTCTGCTCCAGTAGCATACTTCCCCAAGCGAGGCAGACTTTCTAAAATTTTGAAACCTCCCAAATAATGACACCAACTGAGAATCAAATTCTCAAATACATGTGTCAAAGCACTATATATTCATTCAGACTAATATACAAATTCTATATTGTATAAGTTTAACATTGATTTTATTATAAAGCATATGTATCTTTATGTAGATGCTTATTTCAATATGTATACTTATAAGAATATACTATACACAGCATGAGGATAATTAACTTATTATCACAAATAATTTTTTGAAAACCTTTTCATTTACTAATTGTCTCAGTCAGGGTTTCTATTCCTGCACAAACATCATGTACAAGAAGCAAGCTGGGAAGGAAAGGGTTTATTCAGCTTACATTTCCACATTGCTGTTCATCACTAAAGGAAGTCAGGACTGGAACTCAAGCAGGCCAGGAAGTAGGAGCTGATGCAGAGGCCATGGAGGGATGTTTCTTACTGGGTTGCTTTCTTTCTCTCTTTCTTACAGAACCCTAGACTACCAGTCCAGAGATGGTACCACCCACAAGGGGCCCTTCCCTCTTAATCACTAATTGAGAAAATACCCCATAGATGGATCTCATGGAGGAATTTTCCCAACAGAAGCTCCTTTGTCTATGATAACTCCATCTTGTGTCAAGTTGATACACAAAACCAGCCAGTACACTAATATATCAAAAACTTTAGGCAGTTGAGATGAATTGTGAGTCAGAAGTAATTTTGCCATACCAGAAAACATAAAACAACATGAGAGTGAAAGAATCCAGCCACACAGGTTGTCATTGATCTCCACACACATGTGGCAGCATGTACAAATGTATACATGCATACCCATACATGCTCACAAAACTAGTAAACAAAAATGTAAACCTTTGAATAATGGAGACATGGTTCAGCAGGCATATGCAGTAGTTGCCTGATATCTAATCATATTTGATATTTGCAAATTTGGCCTCTGACCTTTACATACAAGACACCATTTTTTTAAAAAAAATACAATAATAGTAGTAATAATAATACAATGAAAAGAATACAGTTTTCCTTTAAATCAACAATGTCTTATTAACATAGACATTTCAATAATAAAATTAATAAAAAATTGTTGTGGTTGGTAATAGTTTGGGTCAGAGAGTGATTTTTCATACTTCATTCTTTATGTAAAAATATTAATATGTCAGTATGATGAGTCAAATCATATCACTTGTGTACATCTACTGGGAAATAGTTGCAATTCACTGAGAATGATTACTCCAGTAAGGTTAGATGTGGGTTATCATTTTTACTGCTAAGCATTTTGCATTGGCAATGGAGGGACAACGAAGAAGTCTTTGACTATGGCTGAACTTCATAGAAGGATAAATTGTTTCCATTTTTTTAAAAAAATAAGAATATTAGTTATTCAAAAAACCTCAAAATATTCCTTTGACAGCTGAAGTAACTCATCTGATTTGACTTGGCCATTGGCTGCATGTTTGATAAGCCTTGTGAAAGGGAGGTCACAATGTAAGCATGCTTCTCCTTGACAGTCAAAATGAACACATTCAGTTTGTGCCAATAGGTACAGTCGAAACCCCAGTTTCTCTGCCAATGTTGCAATTTGAACAGAATTACCCATAATACCTCACATCATGAGTTTGCTTTGAAAACAGATTTAATTGAGGCTTGCTGATCTACATTAATAATTCTGTTTACGTTGAGCAAAACTGATTATCTCACATGAAAATGATGCTACCTTTGGAGGGACAGTGTTAATGCAATCAGAGTCTGCTGCATATATTAACTATATTTTAAACATGTGTCCAAGCCAGGCGGTGGTGGTGCACACCTTTAATCCCAGCACTTGGGAGGCAGAGGCAGGTGGATTTCTGAGTTTGAGGACAGCCTGTCCTACAGAGTGAGTTCCAGGACAGCCAGGGCTACACAGAGAAATCCTGTCTCGAAAAAAAAACAAAAATAAATAAATAAATACATAAATAAATAAATAAAATAAAATAAAATAAAATAAAATAAAATAAAATAAAATAAAATAAAATAAAATAAAATAAAATGAACGTGTCCTCTCTGGCATTGGAAAGCTCCTAAAACATCAGGAACTGAGTTCTTTGTAAACAACTGCAACACTGTTTCTAGTTCCAGAAAGATCTTGATACCAAGGATCCTTGAAACCTGGAGTCATAGGGTTAAGGTGTGACTTGGGGTTTAGTGTCTATGGAGATCTAAGAAAATCTACATTGGTTCAAGAGAAATGGATCAGTAGCTAAGGGTGGTGACTGCTCTTTCAGAGGGCCTGGGTTTGGTTTGAAACATCTTTGTCAAATAGCTCATAACTACGTATTATTCCAGATTCAGGATATCTTCTTATGCCCTCTTCTTGCCTCTGTGGGCATACATATTCAACAGGCAGACAGACAGGCAGGCAGATAGAGAGAATGACAAAGAGAGAGTAAAAAAAAAAGAACTTTCAAAAGTAAAACTTTTCTATTACATCATATATTTGAGTTATTTACTTTTCAAACTCAAATACCTGAGACAGTTATGAAATGGGTTTTAGCTTTTCATTCTGTCTTAAACCACACAGCATTACTGTTCTACTTCTTTTGTAAACAAAATTGATCCTTATCTTATAAAGATGGACTTACAGACAATCTCCTTAATGTTTCCTTAAAAAATACTTGTGAAGGGAATAAACTAATTAAACAATTGAACAGACAATTAGACATTAAAGAATCATATGAGGTTTGCTGAACCACAATAAAACCCCGAGAGTGAATACTGGCTTAAAGGAGTTGATGCAAATAGTAGTGTAGTGTGAATCGATACACCTGAACTTGACAGAGGCTGAAAAAGTAAGAATGATGAAAATAAAACTGAGCATTATCTTTTATGAACTGTTTTCTGACCACTAAGTTTAAATATATGTCATAGAAATTGAGAGATATTTTCTAGGCTTCTTATTCTATTTCTATAAAAAAATCATACTCTACCAAACTATGGTAAGTATATATGTATCCATAATCATCTGGTAATTTTTATGCATTGTATTTGGAAACATTTTAATATTATAAACTAACATTCATTTTGAATACATTTAAAGAAGAAATTCTTGAAGTTTGTTGTTTTGAATTTTAGGACTTAATTTACACAGTTTAAATAAATGATTAATACTAGAAATGGACATTGAAAACAAATTTACTTCTTTTGATTAGTATGTTAGCATTTTATTGATTAAGTAGGTGGGAAAGTTATTATTTAGTATCATCTTTTAAGAGACAATGAAGAAAAGGAATTTTTTATATGCAATGTTGCACTGTTTATCAAAGAGAAATAAAATCTTTAAAGTATCTCTATGATAAACTTCATGAAACATAAAATGGGTAGGGATAGGAAATATTCCTTCAACCATTTACAAATAAATATGATGTTATTTAATGAAAGAATAGTCAACATCTGCAATGAAATGAGCCAAGAATTCTGTACAGTTCTAGGTCACATAAACAGAGTATGGCTCTTCAGCATAACTTCATAGACTAATATGATGTATGACCAGAGACATCAGTAAACATAAAATCTTTGTATACTGTATCTATTACATCCTCAGTAATAAAAGAATGAATAGAATTATGCTTTTTTCTTTATTTTTATTTAATATAATCTTCATTTACATTTCAAATGCTAAAACCTTATTAAAGAATAAGAAAAAATATAAATGCTAGTATTTTAGCAATTTTTAAACCATACTTTCATACCATAACATTCACATATTTGCAACTTTATAGGATAGTATTCAAATATATTTACTTTTCTTTGTGTTTTGTTGTTTGTTCTTATTTTAATGTCCAAACCATGCCCCTCGTCTACAATTGTGGTGAAGTACATCCAAGAGAATCTTATCTTTTATTATTTACACTTTTATTGTTGTTATAGCAAAAAAATTACTTGTTCCATCAGATATCCCTTATGTGGTTTTTGAGCTACATTTTAACTCTTTCTTTTTATTTTCATGATCTACTTGAAACACTTTGAGTGTTTATAGCAGTTGTTTAAACTTTCATGTTTACATACAGATATCTAGTCAGCAGGAACAATGTTGAACATATTATTATTTGAAAAATGTATTATAGCTTTCAGACTTCCTGTAAAGATGTATGTGCAAGAAAGAAAAGAGGAGGAGTGACAGAGAGACATAAAGATAGAGACAGACAGACAGATACATAGAGACTTGGGTAGTTAACAGAGTAACATACAATAGTTTATTAAATTTCTCTTTGACAACTTCACACATGTGTATAATATATAGTTTCCTATGATCTCCAGCCCCTTCAATCTCCCTCTGTTCCTCATCAATTCCTCCTCCAATCTCTCCCCCACATTCATATCTTCCTGCTTTGTTTTTGTTTTTGTTTTGTTTTTTTGGATACATTTAGTTCAACCAAGATATTTCATATGGGTAGATATGAAACTACACATTGGAGTCCGGTGGATTCATCCATAAAACTGAAGATAAATCTACCTCTTCTATAGGATCTATCTGTACCAATAGTTGAAAGTAGTTAAGTGTGGTTCCCGGGTTCATCCATTATCTGTGACTGACTAATAACAGTCAGTCTTGTATAGGCCTAGTAACATAAATTTTAGTTTCTGTGAAGTCATTGTTGCAACAACTATGCCATGCCCAGAAAATGGTGTTTCACAGCCCTGTTCCTTATTATCTGGCTTTAACGTCCCTTTTGATTCTCTTGCAGAATGTTCTCTGATCCTTAGAAAGGGTGTGTTCATCCAGAGATGACACAACTAACCCTCAAGATACTCGAGGCCCCAGGGAGTTTAGAGGTCAGGTGGGGTGGGGGTGAGGATATCCATGGGGAGATAGCAGGAGGGGAGGAGGTATGGGATGTGGGACAGTCAAAGGGTGGACAGGGGTTGGCGGGGTGGGGAATAAAATATGGAATGTATAGAAATAATGAATAAAAAATTCTCACCAGAAAAGAAAGTGTGGTATAAATATTCTTTTTTGGTCTGAGGACTCAGCTGTCATTTAGTCTCACAATATTGATCTGCCATGAATCTCTGCAATCACCTTTATTCATTATAAAGAGAAGCTCCTCTGATTGAAGCTAAGAGTAGCATGTGTCTCTGAGTATAAGCATCAATATTTAGAAGACAAGATTTGGCACCATGTCAATTTACTTAAGTAACAATAGTAAATTTTCTGCCTTGGGCCTAAGACTGAATGTCTTTTCAAAGGGCTTACTGACCAGAGCCTGATATAGCTGTCACCTGGGAGGCTCTGCTAGGGCATGACAAATACAGAGAGGGGATACTCTCAGCCAGCCATTGAAATGAGTCCAGAGTCCCCAATGGAGGAGCTAGAGAAAGGACCCAAGTAGCTGAAGGGGTTTGTAGTGCCATAGGAGGAATAATAATATGAGCCACCCAGTACACACAGAACTGTCAGGGACTAAACCATCAACCAAAGAGTACACATGGAGTTACCCATGGCTCCAGACACATAGGTAGCAGAGGATGGTCTTGTTGGACATCAAAGGGAGAAGAAGCTCTTAGTCCTGGGAAGACTCAATGTAGCAGTGTAGGGGAATACCAGGGCAGGTAAGCAGGAGAGGGTTGATTGGGGAACAGGGGGAGGGGAGATGGTGAGATGGCTTATGGGATTTTCTGGAGGGGGGTGGATCCAAGAGAGGGGACATTTGAAATGTAAATAAAGAATATATCTAATAAAAAATAAAAAAAGAGAGAGAGACTCTCCATATGTCTCCCTAGCTGTTCACAGACTGGCTACATAGATCTGCTTGGCCTCAATTTCTCCTTCTACATCTACACTGTATTTTTGCAATTTCAATATACATAAAACTAGCATGCATACTACTTTATTTTAAACTATTCAGTCAGTATTTTACAGCCCTAGAACCATGGTCTTCAAACACATATTACTTTTAAAAGGATTGAATTAAATTAAAATATTGATCAGGAACTAACTAGCTTAAGATAATTTGTTACTGCAAGAAGCACGGTGAGAAAGAATTGAGACAAGATAAGATCTGTTAGTGTACCTTCTTTCAAGAGAAATAAAGCTAAAATTTTGATCAGTGGACAAACTCTTATCACTGAGATTCAAAAACATTTTCCAAGATAGAGGTTTTGGGAAAGTTGGATTACTTATGAACCTCAAGGCTGTAGACTCTCGTGTATTTCCTTTCCTAGAGCTGCTGATTACAAAGATATTTGCATGTAAATAGAAATTTTCTTCTGGGTAATCAGCAGACTGTGCTTCAGTTTGGTGTGCACACTTTTACCACTGTTACTTTTTCCTCTCAGCAATCAATTCAGATATCACAGGCACTTGGGTATGACATCATCAAACAGCCGCAAATTAGAGACCGTCAAGAAAGCAAAAGGGGAAAAACACTTTTGCACAAATGTGTCAACCACCTGCAAAGTTGGTAATTAAGAATAGGAAATTCCGTTATAGGATTCATTCTATCACAAGATGCCCAATGATATAACTCTATTAATATTAATTTTAACAAATGAATCTAGTGGTGTACAATGTTTGAAAATTATGAAAATATAATTTTTGCATACTATTCTTAAATATAAATATTTATTAATGGAAGAGAGTATAGTTCAATTACCTTACATAGGAGATACATTACCTGAGAAGCTATAGGTTGTCAATAAAATTTCCAATGCCAGATACAGGATAACTAATCTCAAAATATAGATCGAGGATATCCTGAGACCATGGAAACAACACAGGCCATTACCATTACTCTTGGTTGCTCATAAGAATTTGGTGACAATTCTCTATTACTGTGACAACACACACTTGAGTCACAGGACATGGAGAACTTAAACTTTGACACTTTTTTCCTATTGACTAGTTTTCATCTTACTATGCAAGTTGATGATGGAGAAAAGTAATTGACAATCTTAATCATCCAAGCTAAAAAGTTACAATAGCAACCAATATAGCAACATATGCATATCAATATAATAGTGACATAATGTGATTATGTAACCAGCTGCATTCTGGTTAAATTTAAGATTGAAATAGAAGGAAACACAAGAATGGTACTATGAATCATGAGGGTCAGCACATAGGTCATAGGAATGAATATACTATTATTTTATTCAACTGGCATATTGTTATGGTTTGTATATGCTTTTCCCAGGGAGTGGCACTATTAGGAGGTGTGGCCTTGTTGGAGTAGGTGTGTCACTGTGGGTGTGGGCTTAAGATCTACACCCTAGTTTCCTGGAAGCCAGTCTTCCACTAGCAGCCTTCAGATGAAGATGTAGAACTCTCAGCTCCTCCTGTACCATGCCTGCCTGGATGCTGCCATGTTTCTGCCTTGATGACAATGGACTGAATCTCCGAGCCTGTAAGCCAACCCCAATTAAATGTTGTCTTTTATAAAACTTGCATTGGTCATGGTGTCTGTTCACAGCAGTAAAACCCTAACTAAGACACATGTTATCAAATTTACCTCTAAATTTGTGTCTTTTATACATTTAGATTATTGGTTGTTTCTTCTCACCATATTCCCTCCCCGAAACCAGTCTTTCCTTTCCCTCTCATTTAATTCTCCTATTCCAGTTCCACCTTCCTTCCGGCCTCCATAACTATATATTCCACTTATCCTTCCCTGGGAGGCATTCCAGACACCATAGTATGTGAATAAAAGTTTTGAGAAAATTTCCTCATGGCCTGTAGGGAAGCTGTGGGATACTGTCTTAATTACTGTTTAATGTGGGAGGGCTCAAATCATTGTGGATTTTGCCACATCTAGATGGGTATGCGTCCCTGGAAAGTATATGAAAATAAGATGCTCAAGCCAGGAACAAGCCAGTAAGCCACAATCCTCCATAACCTCTGCATATATTTTTGTATCCAGGTTCCGGCCTTCATTTCTTGCTCTGACTTTCTTCAGTGACCAACAACAATGTAGAAATATAAGCTGCAACATACGCTTTTTTTCCCAATCTGTTTTTGGTCATGGTGTTTTATTGCAGCAATAGAAGCCATAGTAAGGTAGTCCATCTCTTTAGAAAAGACAGAGCAAGCTAATAACATTGAGTTAATTTTATTTCTCCCAGGCATCTTAGTGTTCTTAATGAAAGTAAGTTATTGCTTTCAGAGTAAGTTTACAGAACTATGTAGGTATCAGCTACCTCAGTAACTGAGTAAAATTTAGCACAATACCTGCTTTCTTGGTCTGAGTAACATATGACATGCCCAAATGAAGGATTACATGAACATACAATTTGTTCTTAATAATAAGTAGGAAGATAACTGTTCTAAAACATCTACTCCATGGGTTTCTCTTGAATATATCAATGCAGTATGTTTATGTGTAAGCTCGATTTGTCAGAAGTAATACCTTAGCATTAAAAAATAAACGTCATTTTTTTTCAATATTTACACAATGGAATACTACTCTGCAGTTAAAAACACTGAATTCATGAAATTTTTAGGCATATCGTTGAAACTGGAAAATATCATACTAAGTGAGGTAACTCATTCACAAAAGAACACACATGGAATGCAGTCACTGGTAAGTGGATATTAGCCCAGAAGCGCAGGATACCCAAAACACAACCCACATATCAAATCATTCCCAAGAAGAAGGAAGAAGAGGGCCCAGGTCCTGGAAAGGCTTGATGCAGCATTGTAGGGGATTGCCAGGACAGAGGAGTGGGAGGGGGTTTATTGGGGAACTGGCAGAGGGAAGAGTACTTATGGGACTTAGGGGCAGGGGGAAGTGGAAAGGGAAACTAATTTGGAATGTAAACAAAGAATATAGAAAATAAATAAATAAATAAATAAATAAATAAATTTGATAACGTTAAAAAAGACATCAGGCCAAATAACCCTATCAAAAAATGGGGTACAGAGCTAAACAAAGAATTTTCACCAGAAGAAATTCGGATAGCCAAGAAACACCTTAAGAGATGTTCAACATCATTAGTCGTCAGGGAAATGCAAATCAAAACAACCCTGAGATTCCACCTCACACCAGTCAGAATGGCTAAGATTAAAAACTCAAGAGACAACAAGTGCTGGCAAGGATGTGGAGAAAGAGGAACACTCCTCCACTGTTGGTGGGATTGCAAAATGGTAAAACTGCTCTGGAAATCAGTTTGGTGGTTCCTCAGAAAATTGGGCATGTCACTTCCAGAGGACCCTGGCATACCACTCCTGGGCATATATACCCAGAGGATTCTCCTGCATACAATAAAGACACATGCTCCACTATGTTCATAGCAGCCTTGTTTATAATAGCCAGAAATTGGAAGGAGCCCAGATATCCCTCAAAAGAGGAATGGATACAGAAAATGTGGTATATTTATACAATGGAGTACTACTCAGCAATTAAAAATAATGAACTCATGCAATTTGTAGGTAAATGGTTAGATCTGGAAAATATCATCCTAAGTGAGCTAACCCAATCACAAAAGAATACACATGAAATGCAATCACTGATAAGTGGATATTAATGAGCCCAGAAGCCCTAAATACTCAAGGCACAATTAGCAAGTCAAATGACTCCCAAGAAGAAGAAAGAAGAGGACCCTGGGCCTGTAAAGCCTGGATCCAGTTTTGTAGGCCCAGAACAGAGAAATCGTGGGGGGGGGATGATTGGGGAATAGTTGGGGGGGAGAGGAATTATGGGACGGGATGTATGGTGGTGGTGGGGGAACTGGGAAAGGGGAAAGCCTTTGGAATGTAAACATAGAATATAGAAAATAAAAATTAAATTAAAAAAATAGAAAATAAGCAAAAAAAAAAAAAACAAAAAACAAAACAAAACAAAACATAAAAAGACATCAGCTAGTGGTGGCACACGCCTTTAATCCCAGCATTTGGGAGGCATAGGCAGGCAGAGTTCTGAGTTCGAGGCCAGTCTGGTATACAGAATGCGTTCCAGGACAGCCAGAGCTACACAGAGAAACCCTGTCACGAACCCCCCCTCCAAATAAAAACCAACCAACTAACAAACAAACAAAACACAGGGATTATAATATACTGAGAAAAAGCTGCTGAATGATTTATGGTCATTATTTTTCAAGAAATCAAATGTTAAAATGTAAATAAACTGAAATATAAATTCTTGTTTCTAATAAGATCATGTCAATTTTGCATAAGCAGCTATAACTCTATCACTTTAAAGTGTCAACTCACACCTGAAACTGCTTGCTTGAGATGCTGGTCAGAATATCCAATTGGCACATCAAACCTTTTAAACCAAGGAACACACACACACCTAGTACTAGGATTGAATCTAGAACCTTATATACGTTGCAAAAATTGGTCTACCACTGCGATATGTCACCAGCCCTGACTATTTATTCATTTGTGTCTTGAATTTTGAGGTGGGTATTTACAAGTTATTGCTTGTAATCTTCCTGACTTAATCTCGTGAATAGAATAGCTGACATTGTAGCCCCAAGAGGAATGTATGGAGAATATATCCACAAATCTATTTCTCATATTAAAATGGAATGACTACAATATACTTAGTTGTTTAAACCAAAACCATCCTTTATCTTCTAAAATTCATATACTTAACACCAGAGCCCTTAATGATATGACCTTTGAGGTCATTTCTTTGGGTATCATTAGGTTTGAATAAAAATCATGTGATTGGGGCTCCATAATGACATTAGTGTTGTCTTAGACAGGAGAGAGTCTACGTGTATTTTGCCATATTAGACCATGAAAGAAGAAAACCATTTTCAAAGAAGCTGGCTCTCTTCAGGGATTAAATCTTTTTACACCTTGCTTTTGAAATTCACAGAATATAGAGGCATGAGAATGCTAAGTTCCCTAGTCTAAGGTAGTTGATTTTGTAAAATATTTTAGAAGCCCATGAGACTAAACTTACCCTAATTGAATCTTATCCTAATGTTTGTTTTAAATCTGTTATAAAATAGTGTCTGTGTGTGAAAAATACAAGCTCATATGCATCATGACTTTATTTCTCAATGTTTCTACTGTTAATACTTTTATGTTGTGTGTAACAGAATCTCACATAAGGGTGTTTGATTTAAGTTGCTTTTTCTCTCTTTTTTTTTCATTTTCATTTTGCTCCCGCACATGTTCTAAATTTTATAAAATAGGAATTCATGAGTTTCAGTAGAATGTTTTGTTAAAGTATAGTAAATCATGCTACTATAAAAGAGAAAATCCCTATATAAGAGCAGAGAGAGATTTGCCAAAGCATTGTGGGTAAATGATTTTGTCTGCTTTGGACAAATCATTTGCTAAAAAAGAAGTAAGTGTTCCAAGTTTTAAATTAAGCTCTTTGAGTGGTATGCATGTCAGAGAAATGAAAAAAAAAGAAGCTTCCTTGCTTTTTTAAAGCTACTTCTTCATACATCTTTTATTAAACCCATTTATGCTGATTGCTGCACAGCCAATGTGGGAAAGGAAATGATTCAAAGACTGCAAGAGTGTTGGAATTCATTTTCTCTTTGCTTTCTGAATTTTAATTGTTTATGAAATTGTATGTTCTCTGCTGAACCTTGGGCCTGTGTGGGGAGATACTACATCCTGTGAAACAAGACCATCATGTTGAAATGGAAACAGATAAAGGTCAGAAAAATCTGGCTTTGATTCTCTTTCTCTCTTCCTCCCCCCCATTACCGTCTATCCTTATCAATCCATCATTTACCTCTATCTCTTTATACCTCTTATTTTCTTCCCTTTCTTAGTCCATTGCTTTCCTCGTCCAAGAATATTAATAACCACTTCATTATATGCAAACTTTCATGCTGAGCATCAAGCAGAAAGACACTAAGATAATTTTTCATGATCTAGAATTTCTAGTTTAGTTGAAGAATAAGAGAGGAATTCTTAGCATACCTAGAGATAATTTTAACTAGTTACAATTTTAGAAACCTTCAAAAGACACAGAAAATCTTAGTCTAGTTCTGACCCATTAAAGAGGTTATCTCCCTGAGATGTGTTGCTGGATTTCATGAATATTCTTTTCTCAATTATTACTTTTCCTCTCCCAGTAACTTATCATCTTGGGAGTTATTTTTTTTCAATATTTCTTTCATAAGAAGCAGGTTTGCAATTAAATCAGAGGATTTCACATTGCTGCAATTTAATTGCATATACATGTCTGTGTCTACTCTTTTATGTAATAAGGATGCAATAAAGATTAATAGCATTTGGTGGCCTGCAATTTTAAAACTTATTAACTCTACAGGGAAGGAAGTGCTGAGAAACCATACAAATAGCTATATTAATGGAAGTGCTATAATAAATACTATTATAAAATCCAAGAGTGTTATGAATAATAGAAAAGAATAATAACAATTGAATAATCATATAAATTTTTTTCTCTAAATGATGCCAGATTCTGCTTCTGACTTATTAGTTGTACTTTAGTGAGTAAGCTTACATTTATCATCAGCAAGACCAACAATAAACTTGTCTAGACTCTATGTCATGTTGAGTAAAGTGACAGAGATGAAGAGAAACTGGATATATTTATAGATGCTGGAGATTCTCAGAGGCAGCAAGAGATGCAGCTCTCCACTGCTACCTGTAGTAGTTTGAAGACTTCTTTTTTAGAGATTTATGTTCAAACTTGGATTCCTAACTTAAGTCACAGAAAAGGATGTCATCATGAGTAAGTTGAAGGCAAAGTTAGAATTTATTATTGTTTAATCGTGCACATTAAGAGAGGGAAAAAGACAAGTAAAAGGACTACCATGATATGTATTCCTGGACTTGGGAGGGCTTCTTCAGAGACTCACTCTCATTTATGCTTCTTTGCCAGTAGCATCTCATCCATGTGGTCCAAAGGCAATTGCTTTGTAAAATGAGTAAAATTGCTGCATATGGCAGCTTAGGCTCTAATTCAGGGATAATAATTCCATTTCTAAGGTATTTGAATTATTGTCAACACAGAAAGTCCTTTGTCTATCTCATCTAACTCCACATCATTCTGAGGTTGACAAAATGAAGACACGGTAATTTCTGCCCATACTCTCAAAGCAACAGCAAGATATCTGAGAGTTAGACATTTTTTCATAAATATTGCTACTTATTTTATATGTTAGACAATGGAAATTCTTCTCCTGCTCTTTTCGTTTATATTTCCAGCCAACACACCTAGGCCATTTGTTTATTTTCTTATGTCTCAAATTTAACCTAAGTTTTTAAAAAATGGGTATGCAGCCTTAATTTTGAAAATGTGCAGTACGGTTCCTTTTTCTGAAAGGGAATGGGACAAGTTCATGTTGGAGTTGAGCTCATAACATAGAGAAAATAACTACATGGTATTGTCACCACCTTTGCCAATAACTTTATCAAGATAGAAACAAAAATGTCACTTGAACACCATCTTGGTTCCTGATATCAACAAAAAGACATCTGTGACCATGAGACTTAGCTACCATCTTATTTAATGAAACCACACAGCATCAACTCAAATTCAGGCAACTATAAAGGTTCCCAGTACTATTGAACCCTCAAGAGATATGTTACTGCAGAAATTTTCTGTACCACAGGCATTCAGTAACACATTGCAATACTATATTCCCACCTATTTTATATTAATTTTTTCTTTTTCTTTTTCTTTTTTTTTATTTATTGGATATATTCTATATTTACAATTCATTTCCCTTTTTCTGGTTCCCCACCCCCAAAGGTCCAACATGCCCTTTTCCCTCCCCCTGCTCCCTCATCCACCCCCTCCCACCTCACTGTTCTTGTACTCCCCCACAATGATGTTTTGGTCCATTCTAGCACCAGTGTCCACTCCTTTCTTCTTGTGAGACATCACTTGATATGTGATTTATGTCTTTGGTGTTCCAAGCTTCTAGGCTAATATCCACTTATCAGTGACTGTATACCATGGGTATTCTTTTGAGACTGGGTCACCTCAATTAGTATGACGTTCTCCAGCTCCATCCATTTCTCTAAGAATTTCATGAATTCATTGTTTCTAATGGCTGAATAGTACTCCATTGTGTATATATACCACATTTTTTGTATCCATTCCTCTGTTGAGGGACATCCGGCTTCTTTCCAGCTTCTGGCTATTATATATAAGGCTGCTATGAACATAGTGGAGAATGTATCCTTATTGCATGCTGGGGAATCTTCTGGGTATATTCCCAGGAGTTGTATGGCTGGGTCCTCCAGAAGTATCATGTCCAGTTTTCTGAGAAACCGCCATACTGATTTCCAGAGTGGTTGTACCAGCTTGCATTCCCACCAGCAGTGGAGGAGTGTTCCTCTTTCTCCACATCCTCGCCAACACCTGATGTCTTTTGAGTTTTTAATCTTAGCCATTCTGACTGGTGTGAGGTGAAATCTCAGGGTTGTTTTGATTTGCATTTCCCTAATGACTAATGATGCTGAACATTTTTTAAGGTGTTTCTCAGCCATCAGAATTTCTTCAGGTGAAAAGTCTCTGTTTAGCTCTGTACCCCATTTTTGGATAGGGTTATTTGGTTTTCTGGGGTCTAACCTCTTGAGTTCTTTGTATACATTGGAAATTAGTCCTCTGTCAGATGTGGGGTTGGTGAAGATTTTTTCCCAATTTGTTGGTTGCCGATTTATCCTTTTGACAGTGTCTTTTGCCTTACAGAAACTTTGTAATTTTATGAGGTCCCATTTGTCTATTCTTGCTCTTAGAGCATAAGCAATTGGTGTTCTGTTCAGGAATTTTTCCCCTGAGCCAATGTCCTCAAGGGTCTTCCCCAGTTTCTTTTCTATTAATTTTAGTGTGTCTGGTTTTATGTGGAGGTCCTTGATCCACTTGGAGTTGAGCTTAGTGCAAGGAGATAAGAGTGGATCAATTCTCATTCTTCTGCATGTTGACCTCCAGTTGAGCCAGCACCATCTGTTGAAAAGGCTATCTTTTTTCCACTGGATGTTTTCAGCTCCTTTGTCGAAGATCAATTGGCCATAGATGTGTGGGTTCAATTCTGGGTCTTCGATCCTATTCCATTGATCCGCCTCCCTGTCACTGAACTAATACCATGCAGTTTTTAATACTACTGCTCTGTAATATTGCTTGAGGTCCGGGATATTGATTCCCCCAGAAGTTCTTTTGCTGTTGATGATAGTTTTAGCTATCCTGGGTTTTTTGTTATTCCAGATGAATTTGAGAATTGCTCTTTCTAACTCTATGAAGAACTGAGTTTGGATTTTGATGGGGATTGTATTGAATCTGTAGATTGCTTTGGGCAAGATTGTCATTTTGACTATATTAGTCCTGCCAACCCACGAGCATGGAAGATTTTCCCATTTTCTGATGTCTTCTTCAATTTCCCTCTTCAGAGACCTGAAGTTTTTGTCATATAAGTCTTTAACATGTTTGATTAGCATCACTCCAAGATACTTTATATCATTTGTGGCTATTGTGAAGGGTGTCATTTCCCTAATTTCTTTCTCCGCCTGCTTATCCTTCACGTATAGGAAGGCTAGTGATTTGCTTGAGTTGATTTTATAGCCAGCCACTTTGCTGAAGTTGTTTATCAGTTGCAGGAGTTCTCTGGTGGAGGTTTTTGGGTCACTTAAGTATACTATCATATCATCTGCGAATAGTGATAGTTTGACTTCTTCCTTTCCGATTTGTATCCCTTTGACTTCCCTCTGTTGTCGAATTGCTCTAGCTAGTACCTCAAGTACTATATTGAAGAGATATGGTGAGAGGGGACAGCCTTGTCTAGTCCCTGATTTTAGTGGGATTGCTTCAAGTTTTTCTCCGTTTACCTTGATGTTGGCTACTGGTCTGCTGTATATTGCTTTTACTATGTTTAGATATGGGCCTTGAATTCCTGCTCTTTCTAAGACCTTTAGCATGAAAGGATGCTGAATTTTGTCAAATGCTTTCTCAGCATCCAATGAGATGACCATGTGGTTTTTTTCTTTGAGTTTGTTTATGCAGTGGATTACGTTGATGGATTTCCGTATATTGAACCATCCCTGCATCCCTGGGATGAAGCCAACTTGATCATGGTGAATGATCGTTTTGATGTGTTCTTTGATTCAGTTGGCAAGTATTTTGTTTAGTAAAGGAGACTTTATTCAAAGCTCCAACCAGACTTGGAAATTCACAAATACTCAGTTTCCTTTTATGAAAGTCTGCAGTTTTCACATGTGATATCTCAATCTCCACACTTCTTTTTTTTTAATTGGATATATCCTATATTTACATTTTATTTCCCTTTTTCTGGTTCCCTGCCCCCCAAAGGTCCAACATGCCCTTTACCCTCTCCCATCCACCCTTTCCCACTTCCCTGTTCTGGTGTTCCGCTACACTGATGCTTTGAGCCTTTCCAGAACCAGGGTCCAATTCTTCCTTCTTATCAGACATCAATTGATATGTGGATTGTGTCTTTGGTGTCTCAAGATTCTAGGCTAATATCCACTTATCAGTGAGTGCATACCTTGGGTATTCTTTTCAGACTGGGTTACGTCACTTAGTATGATGTTCTCCAGCTCCATACATTTCTCTAAGAATTTCATGAATTCATTGTTTCTAAAGGCTGAATAGTACTCCATTGTGTATATATACCACATTTTTTGTATCCATTCTTCCATTGAGGGACATCTGAGTTCTCTCCAGCTTCTGGCTATTATAAACAAGGCTGCTATGCTCATAATGGAGCATGTATCCTTATTGCATGCTGGGGAATCTTCTTGGTATATGCCCAGGAGTGGTATGACTGGGTCCTCCGGAAGTATCATGTCCAGTTTTCTGAGGAACCACCAGACTGATTTCCAGAGTGGTTGTACCAGCTTGCAGTCCCACCAGCAGTGGAGGATTGTTCCTCTTTCTCCACATCCTCACCAACAACTGCTGTTTCCTGAATTTTTAATCTCAGCCATTCTGACTGGTGTGACGTGAAATCTCAGGGTTGTTTTGATTTGCATTTCTCTAATGACTAATGATTTTGAACATTTTTTAAGGTGTTTCTCAACCATCTGAACTTCTTCAGGTGAAAAGTCTTTGTTTAGCTCTGTACCCCATTTTTCGATAGGGTTATTTGAATTTCTGGGGTCTAACTTCTTGAGTTCTTTGTACACATTGGATATTAGCCCTCTGTCAGATGTAGGGTTGGTGAAGATCTTTTCCCAATTTGTTGGTTGCCGATTTGTCCTTTTGACAGTGTCTTTTGCCTTACAGAAACTTTGTAATTTTATGAGGTCCCATTTGTCTATTCTTGATCTTAGAGCATAAGCTATTGGTGTTCTGTTCAGGAACTTTCCCCCTGAGCTAATGTCCTCAAGGGTCTTCCTCAGTTTCTTTTCTATTAATTTTAGTGTGTCTGGTTTTATGTGGAGGTCCTTGATCCCCTTGGAGTTGAGCATAGTACAAGGAGATAAGAGTAGATCAATTCTCATTCTTCTGCATGTTGACCTCCAGTTGAGCCAGCACCATTTGTTGAAAAGGCTATCTTTTTTCCACTGGATGTTTTCAGCTCCTTTGTTGAAGATCAATTGGCCATAGATGTGTGGATTCAATTCTGGGTCTTCAATCCTATTCCATTGATCCATCTCCCTGTCACTGTACCAATATCATGCAGGTTTTAACACTACTGCTCTGTAGTATTGCTTGAGGTCCGGGATACTGATTCCCCCAGAAGTTCTTTTACAGTTGATGATTGTCTTAGCTATCCTGGGTTTTTAGTTTTTTACATTCCTGCAAGAAAGTAATGAGATCATGAAATCATGACTCATAGTAGACTCAATGTAAGAAAGACATGCATTTTCTCTAACCAGATAAGAAGGTAAGACTAGCCCTACATACTAACTTTTATATGATGCATGTTCTCGGAGTACTAGCCATTTCTTTTGTCATGTGCCTTTACACTGGCCCTCTATGTGAAGAAAATGACGACTCAAGATGGCTAAACCTAGAATGTTCATTGTTCATGCAACTGCCGAGGGCATAGTCTTAAGAAACCACAGATTCCTCACTGTGACCCAAAGGATAGATTAACATGTTCTAGATGGGTGTGGTGGTTCGTATATGATTGGCCCATTGAGTGACCCTATTAGGAGGTGTGGCCTTTTTGGAGTAGGTGTGTCACTTTGGATGTGGTCTTAAGACCCTCATCTTAGTTGCCTGGAAGTCAGTCTTCTACTAGCAACCTTCAGATAAAGATGTAGAACTCTCAGCTCCTCCTGCACCATATCTGCCTTGATGCTGCCATGTTCCTGCCTTGATGACAATGGACTGTAAGCCATCCCCAATTAAATGTTGTCTTTTATAAAACTTGCATTGATCATGGTATCTGTTCACAGCAGTAAAACCCTAAGTAAGACAATGGGCTACTACAAACAAACAGCAGCTGGAACAGCCAAGACAAGATCAGTTTACTTGGGTAAAGCCCTGAATTTGTGGTCTCCATTTGGCTTTCAAGGTTTACTCTTCCTGCATTCTATTTCCAAAGTTGTTTTTCTCTAACTGAGACATAATCCATTCTCTTTAGGAGAAAACTTTTCTCAAAAATTTGTCTGCTTTTGTTCTTGTCTCATTTAGCCCTGGGTAACTTTGTTTTTGTTGTTTGTTTTTCACTTACCAGTTGTGATAAATAGGCTGACAACAATAAAAAGAACATTCTGATGTCATCTCTTTTCAATTATTTTTTATGGGTTATTTTCTTTATTTACACGTCAAATGTTGCCCCCTTCCTGGATTTCCCTCTGCAAATACCATATCCCATCTCCCTCCCCCTGCTTCTATGAGGGTGTTCCCCTACTCACTTTTCCACTCCTGCCACGCCACCCTAGCATTCCACTATGTTGGGGCATCAAGTCTCCACAGGACCAAGGGCCTCCCCTCCTATTGATGCCAGATATGGCCATCATCTGCTACATATGCATCTGGAGTCATGGGTTCTTCCATATGTACTCTTATTTTGATAGTTTAGTACTTGGGATGCTCTGGGTGGTTTGATTAATTGATATTTTAGTTTTCTTATGGGGTTGCAATCCCCTTCAGCTCCTCAGTCCTTTCCCTAACTCTTTCATTGGGGTTCCCTGCCTCAGTCTGATGGTCGGCTGCCAGCACCCACATCTGTATAAGTTAGGCTCTGGCAGAGCCTCTCAGAGGATAGCTATACCAGGCTCCTGTCAATAAGCACTTTTGGCATCAGCAGTAGTGTCTAGGTTTGGTGTCTATAGAAGGGATGGATCCCTAGGTGAGGCTGTCTCTGGATGGCCTTTCCTTCAGCCTTTGGTCCACTCTTTGTCCCTGAATTTCCTTTCGACTGGAATCATTCTAGGTAAACATTTTTGAGTTAGGTGGATGGCCCCATCCCTCAACTGTGGACCATGCCTATCCACTGTATATGGTCTCTACAGCTATCTTCTCTTTATTGGGTATTTCAGGAAATGTTATTCCCATTGGATTCTGGAAACCTCTTGCTTTCCTGGCATCTGGGACTTTCTCGTGGCTACCTCCAATTCCCCATTCACCACTGCTACACACCTCTGTTCAATTTTCCAAACATCTGTACTTCTCCTGGTCTCTTCCTATATCTGATCTTGTAGCCCCATTTTCCCTACCTCCCTCTACCTCCCATGATTATTTTGTTCCCCCTTCTAAGTAGGACTGAAGCAGATTGCAAGCTGGTACAACCACTCTGTGAAAAAGTATGGCAGCTCCTCTGAAAATTGGAAATACTTCTACCTGAGAACCCAGCTATTCCACTCCAACATACAAAATATGCTCCAATATACAACAAGGACACTTGGTCCACTATGCTCATGGCAACCTTGTTTATAATAGCCAGAAGCTAGAGCCAACCCAGTTGTCCCTCAAAGGAGGAATGGATACAGAAAATATGGTATATTTATACTATGGAGTACTTAATACAGCTATTAAAAACAATTTCATGAAATTTGCAGGCAAATGGATGGAACTGGAAAATATCATCCTGAGTAAAGTAATCCAACAACATACTTGGTATGCACTCACTGATAAATGGATATTATCCCAAAAGCTCAGAATACAACTCTTTCCGATTTTTTAATGTCATTAATTTTTATGTATGATATTATCTAGGTTATAGAGATATAAATCCAAAATAAATGTGTTAAATTGCACAAAAGGCTCTCCTGACACTGAAAGCCCATTTTTAATGATTTACTCTGACTTCATCTTTGTGTTTATTTCCTTTCTAGGTTGAGAAATGCAATAATGAATACCAGATCATAAATATTGAAAAAGAGCCAAAGGAAAATATATTAGTCAGGGTTTCTATTCCTACATAAACATTATGAACAAGAAGCAAGTTGGGGAGGAAAGGGTTTATTCAGCTTATATTTCCAATATGCTGTTCATCACCAAAGGAAGTCAGGACTGGAACTCAAGCAGGTCAGGAAACAGGAGCTGATGCAGAGGCCTTGGAGGGATGTTTCTTACAGACTTGTTTCCTCTGCCTTGCTCAGTTTTCTTTCTTATAGAATGCACGACTACCAGCCCAGGGATGGCACCACCCACAATGCCCCCCATCCCTAATTAAGAAAATGCCTTACAGCTAGATTTCATAGAGGCATTTTCTTACCTGAAGCTCCTTTCTCTGTGATAACTCCAGGTTGTGTCAAGTTGACACATAAAACCAGCCAGTACAGAAGCTGTGATGAGAACATTGGATGTTCAAACCACAAGAAGTTTGTAAGAGCCGTTTCTATCTTGTCTATAACCAGAATGAGAGAAAAATAAACAGATGGTATGGCTCAATTAACTTTTGTCATTTTGCACAATGCAGGGTCTCATCCAAGGAATCCTGCCACCCACAGAATACTGGTCTTCCCAGCACAGTAGAATCTCCCAAAGGCATGTCCAGAAACTAGTCTCACAAGTGGTACTAGATCTCACCAAGTTGACAATTAAGATTAACCATCATGCTGCGTTTGTTACACATGAGCCTGAGCAAGGTGTTTATGGTAGCATGTGTACGGCTTTTGTGTGATTAGAACCTTGGAGAGCATCAGCACAGACATGGGACAATCAACAGAAATGGGAAGGCAGAGGAAATTTGTAAGAAATTCATTCGGGGTGTTCATAAGTAAAATATTTCCCTTGAAAGTCATTAGCCTTTAGAACTGAAAGCAAACTAGCTGTCAATTTATAAAAGTGATATTGGAGCCTTATTTGATGTATGACCACAGCATCAAATTAAAACAGTACTTCTGCACATTAAAATAAGAACTAGTTTTGGTACTGAAATATTGTTTCTCAAAAAGTCTCACACTCACATGTACAGGGCAGCTAAGGTGCATGTCTTCTCAAGCAAATGGAACAAAGGCAATGAAAATCGAAATCTGATCTAGGAGTTAGTTTGAAGATATACACAATTAACATCTCTGTCACTTTGCCTTTGTGTACATACAGGAAAAACTGTCAAGGACAATATAAAACAAAATGAGCATGACATGTCACATAAAGTAAGTCCCATTTTGGTGCCTGAATGGATGAAACGATGCAAATGGAACACAGCTGGAAAAGACCTACAGAAAGAATCAAAAGAATATGATAATGGTCCTTTAATGTCACCAAGGTAATTACTTCTCTCATGAAATAAGTGCTGCACTTTCCTCATAAAAGAAGAGGAAGACACTGTTTTTCCCTTTCATAGCAGAAACATGATTTATCACAGTTCACTTATGAGAGCCTCATATTTTCTTGTCATGTTTTGACCATGATTTATTCAGAAAAAGATTCACTTTTAAGAGTACTGTGTAATCACACTAGACTGTGCATTTGCTAAAATTCATAACAATGCACTTGGAAATAAAATAGCTTGCCTTTCTCCTCACCTGAAAAGCAAATATCCTAAAAAAGAAAAAAAAAGTCTTAGAATAAAGCATATTCACACTATCTGGAAATTTTTTTCATAGTTTAACAAAGGAAGGATTCAATTTTAATCATATCTGAATTCATTATTCTTAGATGATTTTATTCCTAGATGTGTGACATCATTTTGATCATATGAACAATTAAAGTCATTCCTCCTGAAAGTGTTCATTATTTTAACATGTATTTGTGATTGAATGGAGTGTTTGTGCCTCAGATCCATAAGGAAGACTTAGATAGTATTCGTTTCAGTACTATAGATTAGGTATATTCTCTGAGTCAGCTTATAATGTCATTTCACTTCTGTATTCCAAGAATGTTGATTTAGATTATCATGGATGTTTTGGGAAATTGAGATTATAAATATCATAAAATTAATAGAGGTGATTTTTCATAAAATATGTGTGAAAAGGCAACATTTGGATAACTTTTATTTCTATAGATGTAGAAATAAGCATGTTGAACTAAGAGCCTAATACATGTTAAATCTGTATTATATCACTAAACTATATACCAAATCTTACAAAAAAAGAAAGAAGAAGCAAGTATTAATAATGCTAACCTGTGTGGAAATTAATATAATTGTGATGGAATATAATAAAAGAATCATACAATGATGATGAAATTGTGCTGTAGTTTTTGCTTTTTTAATCGTATTCTCACTTCTTTGAATCAAATACAAGGCAATGATTGCACATCATTGATAAATGCATGTTCATTAACCTTCATTTAAACTTTTGTCTGTATGTTTCTGAAACATTATTCCATCTGTCGCCTAGGATATTCTAAGTCTCTATGAAGCCAAGCTTGCCTAAAATTTACAGAAAATCTCCTGACTCATACTCTTAAGAGCTGATATTATAGGAATGAAGCAAACTTTTTAAAACATTCCATGATGTAATTTAAATATTATTTGGTAGCGGCTATTCCAAGACTTGACCATTATCATAATGCTAAAAAGGTTTTATCAAAAATACATATGAGACTCAAAAATTTAAGAACATCATACCATTAGATTAAGAGTTAAATATAGATAGGTTGTTTTGAATAGGTTGGATACAGAAAATGTGGTATATTTATACAATGGAGTACTACTCAGCAATTAAAAATAATGAACTCATGCAATTTGTAGGTAAATGGTTAGATCTAGAAAATATCATCCTAAGTGAGCTAACCCAATCACAAAAGAATACACATGAAATGCAATCACTGATAAGTGGATATTAATGAGCCCAGAAGCCCTAAATGCTCAAGGCACAATTAGCAAGTCAAATGACTCCCAAGAAGAAAAAAGGAGAGGACCCTGGGACTGTAAAGATTGGATCCAGTTTTGTAGACCCAGAACAGAGAAGTCGTGGGGGGGGAATGATTGGGGAATAGCTGGGGGGGAGAGGAATTATGGGACATATGGTGGGGGGGAACTGGGAAAGGGGAAAGCCTTTGGAATGTAAACATAGAATATAGAAAATAAAAATTAAATAAAAATATAAAAATAAAAGAATGCATGTATTTGAAGGGACTCAACACAATTAATTTCTGGGAAAATAATGATAAAGGTCATGAAGAAAGTCTTCCTCATATAAATAAAATAACATAAATATATGTAGAGATTTTATATAGGAATCAGATGGGATGAGTATGGGGACAAAAGAAGTCCTACATTATCTACTGTTATACCAGCAAATTCAGTGCTAAGAAGCAAGAACACTGATTTCTGAGGGACTTGAAACATTATGTATTCCAGAGAGATAGAAATAGATGATAGATAATGATAGATAGATAGATAGATAGATAGATACATAGATAGATAGATAGATCTTAGGTAAATGACAGATGATAGATTTTATTTATATATATATACATATATATGTATATATACATTTATATATATATGTATATATATAAATAAAATGACAGATGATAGACTGATCATAAATGATAGATGGATAGAAAGATGATAGAAAGATAGACAATAGATTGATCATAGACAATAGGTGGATAGATAGTTGGTAGGAGTTAGATAGATGATATATAGATAAATAGTTTGCTACATATAGAGACATGATAGACACACAGACAGACAGACAGACAGACAGATAGACTTGGCCTTTTTTCTTCTTTCTCTTAGCTCATCTGTCCCTTGCCCCCTTGCTTCAGTGGTCTGTACAATGGCTTTTCACTTTGGTGAGGGTAGAGCTTCTTTATATCTCTCTTGATTCAAATGTTGATGTCTTCAAGAAGCATCCTCAGACACAGCCAAAAACAATGTTTTTCCAAGTTATTTTAGTCTTTGAAATTTTCACACATGTGTACAATATACCTTGATCATATCCATCCTTCACCAGTCCCTCCAACTTTCTTTGAATATTCCATTATCATTTGTATCTATTTATACTTTAGAACACTGACTGAGTCCATTAGTCCTACACATATGCAAATCGTCACAGAATGAACTGTAGAAGCATGAGGAACTTAACAGTGTGCAAGCCTAAAGAAGCAAGACTCTCCCTTCTTGCAACAACCACTCAAACTCTGAAAAGTTAGGAAATAAAACTAATTTCCAAACAAAAACTTATGCTTAAATACAATTTTGGCTGGGATGACCAGATGAAAATATGAAATAAAGATAATAGTTTGTGATTTAACTAAAAATAATACATAATCATTGATATTCTTGACAATATAATTTCATATATAGACGACATGGATAATAAAGTAAAACCTTATGCTAGTTTGCATTTAGATATGGCAAGCTAATTATGTGAATTCTGATGGTATGTATGTAAACAAAATATACACAAATAGGTCCTTCAATAGAAGTAAATACCTAGAAAAAATCAAAATGGAACTAAAATAATGAATAGAATTAACTACAATAATGAATAGAATTCTTAGAAATACATCTATTTGTTGTCATTGGAATATGCATTACTAGAATTACATCATAATAAACTACACAAGAGAAAGGTAGTAATTTAAGCAATTTTATTACCTAATGGAAGACAATATTCAAATATAGCAAATATAGGCTGGTTTATATATTTCAAAGATTTTGTAACATTATTTGAAAACTAAGCTAGCATATCATCACTGCAAAAATAGAAAAAGCTAGAAAGAATTGTGAGGACATATCAGAATAAAGTGATAATAAAATGTACCTCAAACAATTAAACAGTAAATTGTATTATAAACCTAATATTCTTGCAAAACTGTGGTGTCAGCAGAGGAATGAATTGCTAAGATGAATCATGAAAACAATAGAGAGATCCAATTAAAACGGAAATACATAATATAATAATGTTAACACTTTAAATCACTGGAGAGATGATAGATCATTCAATAAATGTTGATGGGATGGCAAATTTAAAGATATAAAGTTGATTAATTCATATATTATATCACAATAAATTTCAGATAGATATAGAGTACTATTAAAAATAAAACCAAAAGGCTGGGGGAAAAGAAAAAGAGAGAGAGAGACAGAGGAAGAGAAAGGGTGGAACAGGGAGGGAGAACCCAGAGGAAAAATATTGCTACCCATGTGTGTGGTCTGGAGTTTAAATTATCAGAACACCCACAAAAGTGTATGTGGTAGCCAGTCTAATCATATGCATAAGAGGCAGAGACAGGGAAGGCTCAAAGCAGCACAGTACCCACAGTAGCAGACAGGAAGCTCAAAACTCATACAGTGGAGAGAAATGGAGGAATAAATGCCATATCATATTAGGGCCTCCTATATGCATCCCAACATATGAGGCCCAAGCATGCAGAGATGCATAAATGGACACACACCACACTCACACAAACACATGCAGAATAGAAACCAGAGCCATGTGGAAAAAAGATATACACTATTGAAACCAAAATAAATGGAGTTCATATACAAGTGAGAAGAAAGAAATAATCAAGAAAATAATTAAATTTAAGGTCTGTGGTATTTCAAATATGCTTGGCTTAGGAAGTTGTACTATTTGGTGGTATGGGCTTGTTGGAGTGAGTGTATTAATGTGTGCTTTAATACCCATCCTAGCTGTCTAGAAGCCAGTCTTCTCCTGCAAGATGGACAACTCTCAGCTCCTCCTGCACCATGCATGCCTTTATGCTCTTGCCTTGATGATAATGGATTGAACCTCTGAGCCTGTAAGCTACCCCAATTAAATGTTGCCCTTATAATTGTTGTCTTGGAGATAGTATCTGTTCACAAAAGTAAAACTCTAATTGAAACAGTGTCTAAAATTTAAATTAAGTACGAGTGGAGTTGTTCCTGGGTTTGTAGAGTATTTGCTTAGCATAGACAACATCCTGAGTTCAATACCCACCAATGCATTAACTGGTTGTGTTGATACAGTGCTATGAATGTAAAGGCAAGAGAAGAAAATAAAAAATAAATCTAAATTAAAACAGCAAAAAGATATATTGTATGAAGTTCTTAGTGTATTAATAAAACATTTTGAAATTGAAAAAAAATTTTAAAGAGTATACAAATTATGAACACAGATTCTACTAGACATGGTTAACTGGACTGCATATCAGCAAATGCTTACCTATAGCAGATTTTTAGATGCAGAACTTTAAGCACTGAATGTTTTAAATTTATCTCTTATTATGGTAAACCCAGAAAGATTCATAACTTACAGAAATGATGTAATAAACCAAGATATGTGTCAATAAACATTTTACATTTCAGCAAATATTTGAGGAATAAAATCATAAAACTCTAAGCATATAAGATGTTAGAATATTTTTTACTTTGGAATGGAATAAAAGTATGATACACCACTTGCCTGAACAGAAGATAATTTTACAGAATCACAAAATTATAAAGGCAAAATATGAGTCCAGCCAAAGCCCACTACACTGACAGGGCTAAAGGTGAGTGGGTTTTCAGACACATGTGTATTGTATGATGCATTATTTATTTTTCTATTGTTGTGATAAGACACTAGGACCAAGAAGTTTCAGATATCTTGAGATCCTAATGGTGGAACAGATGCAATAGTCTAAAGGAAGCTGAAGAACCCACAAGCTCACATCTTGAACCACAAGCAAGAAGTAGATACATTACTGGGGAAGATGGGAGGCTTTGGATGACTTAAGTTGGCCCCATGTCACTTTTCCTCCAACATGATGACAACTCCTAGGCATGCCCATACAGTTCCACCAACTAGGAACCAGGTTTTAAAATATTTGGGAGCATTTCTCATCCAATCAACCACATAAAGGTATCCATATATGCTATATGGTGTGGAGTACAGAAGAAGACATCTTAATTTTTCATGATAGACTTCCAAAGTTTTATCCAAGGCGAACCTTGCTATTTAGGAATAGAATACAATGGGGTGGAAGCGACATAAGACCCCCATAGAGACACAGGAAATGAACATAAGTAAATTGAAGATGATTTTGTTCATTTATTCTATAACTTCTATAACTTGAAACTTTCTCTGATATTTAGTGAGATTTGTAATGTAACAAAAATTTGAAACTGCACAGATTTTAATTGATAAATATTTAATAAACTTTGGCTTCATTAGCATGTTTCTTTAATTGCAAAAGCCTTTTAACTATGCTGTTTGCTCTTTGAATTTATTTTTTTAAAAAAGCCTGAGTATTTCTATCAAAATATGTCAGATCATGGCTTCCAAATTGCATTCAAGACATTCAAAATCAACACAATTAAAGTGGTTTAGAAGAAACCTCATGGTTCAAACTTGGAAGTTTAATGTAGATATAGGCCCAAAACATGGGGGTTCAAGACTATCCTTGGCTATATATCAAGTTCAAGACCAGCCTAAGACAGCTGAGTAGTTGTCTTCAAAAGTAAGCTAAATTAAAATGTCCTACAAAACCTAAGCCATGTTTGAGCTGTTTCATCGATAACTCATGCTCTCTGGCTTGATCTGCTCCAGTGTTCTAGACCATCATGGTAAGGAATCTTGCCTGGTCACCTTTGAAATCACAGAACTTGCTTCATCTTTGATGCTGTTTTCTCAGTGAGTGTGTCTCTCATCCTATTGCAGCTTGCAGTTCTTCTGTTTTTCAGTACTGATAACACTCCTTTTGTATTGTTTTAGTTTTCTGCATATTACTTAACATCTGAAAAAAATGCATTTCATATTTATTTACTTTTATCTGGTCCTTCCATTATAGTGCAGCTCTACATGAGGAGGGATTTGTCCCTGATGGTCAGAAAATGGGATGCTATTCACATCAAATATAGTACGTATGATATAATATAATATATTATAGAAATATAGAATGTAATTATAGATGTGTATAAATGTCAAGATTTATTTATCAGTATGAAAAAGGATAGTGACTTCTATAATAAAACGTGATTTATTTTAAATGATGGGGACCAGAAAGAAGTGGTCCTTCAAGAAGACATTGGGAGTATAAACATGAGTTAAGTAAAATGATGAATATATTTGAAAATGACATCATGAAATTCATTATTAAATATGCAGAAAAATACTTTTAAAACCATGGGATAATTTTTTTATCAAATAAAAGTATAAAATTTAAAGAGTAGGTCACATTGTCTTTATTTTAAGCATTTTATTATTTTCCAACTTATCTGAAAGGATCTACATATAGCATAATTAACATAATTAAAATTGGGTACAATCAGCAAAAAAAAAATCAATCCACATCAGCAGTTTTGAAAGTGGAAAAATAAAAACATAGTGGTGTCACTTGAGTGTTGTGCAAAGGACAAATACAGGGAAAATGAACAGAAATTTGTTTCTTCTCAATGTTCATTAAGGCATGCATGGACTGTCCACTGACTGAAATAAATCAGTTCTTGGGTTACAACTAATCAAATTTCTTTGCATAGTTGAAAATGGGCCTGGGGTAACTTCTTTGCAATTCAAAGAGAATTTCCTTTGAATATTTTATGAAATATATATTTTGGATGCTGTTTAATTCATAAGGGAAAAGGACATGTTTTGAACATAGTGTGGGGTGTTTTGTTCATTTTAAAACTCATTTTTATATGCAGAAACACCAGTTAACCACAGTCATGTGAATTAATTTCTATGAGTTTTCTCCTTGTGTCTTTCCCCTTTATTTGTGAGGCCACTTAGTATCAGAAAGAGGTTGCTGCTTCACAATCAGGAAGCAGAAAGAATGTAAGAACCAGAGGGGATGGTTGCCTCCAAGGGATCTGTTTTCTACATACAGCAGGGCTCGTGTACATGTGAACTCACAGACTGTGAAAGCAAACAGAAGACCTGAGAAAGTTCAAATCACTAAACAATCTCAGAAAGGGGAAGACGATAGGAATACAGCTCCTCACTTAACCACTAGCTATTTGCAATTGATAGCTTCTTGGGGGAGGGGATATCAGTTATTTTTGATGAGGTTTCACTGAATGTACCAACCAACTACAGCATAGAGTAAATAGTAAAAGCTGGCAACTCAAAACGTCTTCCTTCTTTGAGTTTCATGATACTGTTATTATCAGCTTGTGTGTGTGTGTGTGTGTGTGTATGTGTGTGTGTGTGTGCACGCACGCATGCACACACACACTTTTTTTATTTTATTGAACAGAAAGAAGGATGGGAAGCGAAGGAAGAAATTTAGAAAATGGCAGCAAAAAGAATATGATTAAAAATATTAGGAGTTTTTAAAATAAACCTATGTATAATGTCTGAAAAATTGTAAATATACTTTAATCTCAAAGTAAAATAAAAAAGTTATCTCACTATTATATGGTGTTATAGGTTATACTCATTCTAGAGATTATTAGGTTAAGATTATAATAAAACTTGCATTTTTTCCTTTTACTAAAAATTAGATTTTTTTTCTCTTAAGATTCTAGCCTAGTTACAGATCCCTGTAAAAGTAGCTTTGATTTTCAGATGTAATTGTCACCTAGGAGGCTTACAACTGAATAAGCTCATCCTTTACAGCTCTTTCTGAACTCAGGCTAGCTGGTGCAAGTCAACTATTCAGGCCAAATTCCTCTACAAAATGACTAATTCAAGCTGGCTTCTCTCAGCTTCTCACTGAATTGCTAGTGAGAGAAACTGATTCTGACAATTTGTTCTAATCTTCTGCCTCCTTAACATTTTTTGGCTTGTTCTCTCTTCACTTGAAACCTGTCACTATATAACTTTATATAACTGGCCCAGTAAAACTTCTCTCTCTCTCTCTCTCTCTCTCTCTCTCTCTTCCCTCCCTCTCTCTCCATACATCCCTCTTTCTCCATTTCTCTCTCTCTGTATCTCTCTCTTGTTCTTTCAGTTGTTCTCTTCAGTAGCCTCTCTTTTCTATGATGTTCTTGTGATAGTTGGGCATATCTTATCTCTGACTCATTCTGTCAAATCCTTCCTGATTCATCACTTTGTCTGCCCCTCAATTAGACGTCACTCTCAAACATGGCTGCGTACTTTTACAAACTATTTAACCTTCATTTTTTTTAATGAAAGGTATGCAACAGGGCATGTCTGTATCCTAGCAAGAGGGATGAAAGGTATGTGGTGCTCTGCATTCCAGCTGGATCACACAGACCTAGATCTTTGAACATTAGCCCTTGCCAGGGCAGCCATGATGCTGGATTAAAATTCTTCACAGTTTACCTTTCTTTTTTTCTCTTCCCAGTTCCTTCCTCCTCCTTCTTATCCAGATTCACCCCCTTTCTATGTCTTAATAGTAAAGAATAGGTATGTAAGAGATAACAACAAAACATAACAGAATAAAATATATGAAGATTAAACAAAAGCTTAAAAAATAGATTAAGCATCTAAGTTGGACAAGGCAAATCAACGAAAGGAAAAAATGTCCAAAGCAGGCACAAGAATCAGAGACCCACTCAGTCATACACTCAGGAGTTCCATACAAATACTGAGTGGAGAGCTGTAAAATATACAGAGGACCTGGTGCAGACCCATGTAGGCCCTGTGCTTGATGCTTCAGTCCCTTTGTCTTCATATGACTTTTACTCAGTTGATTCAGAGGGCTTTGTTCTCCTTGAGTCCTCCATGTGCTCTGGCTCTTATACTATGTTTTCTTAGTTCTTGGTGAAGGCATTGATAGACATATCTCATTTAGTGTTTTGTATTCATCTCTCTCTCTCTCTCTCTCTCTCTCTCTCTCTCTCTCTCTCTCTTACATTTGTTTTACATTTGTTCCCATCTGCTTTAGGAGGAAGTTTCTCTGACAATGACTGAATAAAGCACAGAGATATATGTAGCAATTGCCAATCAACCTGTTCTTAAAGCAACCTGGCAGCAGTGATGCATTCCTTGCTACCTTCTCCAATATTTCCGGGTTCCTTAATGAAAGACACACACACACACACACACACACACACACACACACACACACCACACACACACACACACACACACACACACACCACACACACACACACACACACACACACACAGAGCCTTATATTTTAATATGCATTAAACAGCTCAATGTTTGGGCCACTTTTAAAACTCCATGCAGCTAACACATCACTTCTGATATTCCTGTTATTACTTACTAAAATCTATATTCCATCTTTTATTCCCTGAACCCAGACTTTCAGCCCTCCTTGGCCATGATCTCCAACTCTTACATAATTCCCATGCTTTCTTTTCTGCACCTCCCAGGTCTGCTGTTTCTCCCTTCCTGGCATGGGGGAAATCTATCTTCTCCCTCCTTCCTTTCTCTCTCCCTTCCTTGGGTATCCTTGAAATCCCACCCCTTTCTCTCTGTCCAGCTATTGGCTGCCAGCAGCTTTATTTACCAATCAAAATCAACTGAGAGCAGGGGCCCTCAGGGTCTTACCTGCAATTCTCATGAGATTTGGGGGACCCAATTAACATAAGACAATCATTAGACTAAATCTTCAACATGTATGAGTTTAGGAGAATATCCAGAGTCATTTATTGTTACTTTGTCTGTTTATATCAGTAGTAATTAGTTTTACTGTAGGTCTCTGGGTTATCCTGTCTCTGTATCTTGGTTGCTTATGCAGTACTCATGAAAGGTTCCATCTCCAGGAGAAGACACTAAGTCAAACTAGGTATTAGTTGTTTATTTCCACATGCTTTGTGCTACCATTGCCCCAGTATATTTTAGAGGAAGGATAGAGTGTAAATCAAGGTCTTTTTTTTTTAATCTTTTGGTATTTACATTTCAATTTTGTTAGCCTAGAGTCCTTTTCTATAACAAGAACTAGAATGTAGTGGTAAAGACTTTGTATTCTCTCACTTGATTTCTTCATGTTTAGTAAGTTGTATGGGTGTTGTCCTCTGCAATTTGCTCTTACTGTCTCTTTCTGGAAGGAAACTTCTTTTGCCAATTGTTTGGGTTTAGATAAATGGCATGAGATGGCTGCTACTAGTTGGCTCGCTGCAAGGCAGCCTTGTATCTTTGTGCCTCTTCGCATTCTGAAACACCAGAGAGGCATAGTTTCTCAAGCAGAGAATTCTGGTATACTCCCAAGTAAGCTGCATGTCTGAGGAAGTGGCCTTCACTATCCTTTTCTCATGAGAAAGTGGTTTTGTTTTTAATTATGAGAAGCAACACATCTAAGAGATGGACTGCTGACAGATTTCTCAGTCTGGAAGGTTTGGATCACTTTGAAACAAGATTAGTTATTGCTAGGGAAACAGCAGCTCATAAGAACTAGAAACTGTGGGAAATCTTTCCTCTTTACCTTTAAAAGAAGTTGAAACTGAATAATCTACATTGACTGACTTGGCTGTGTACTCTTGTATTCTGGTTAATGCTGCTCTACCCTTAGGACCCAAAAACGCTATACATTGACATTTGGAGATTTCCACAGGACCCTTTAGAAAAGGGCCGCAGTCTCCTTCATTATTTGGAATTATTTCATTATTCACTGGGTTTTCGTGCCACCCCTTGAATGCCTGTTAATTCTAGTTCTCTCTCCTAGAATTTCCTCCCTCTACTCATAGTTACTCGCCATTGAAGTGGAAGCTTCTGGTTGTGTCATGTGATGCAGACTCACGTGGTGACTTGCTGAGGCAGACTGACATGGTGTTTTCCTGAGACAAGACCTGTAGGAGGACACATAATGTTTGGAAAGATTATAAATAGGACTCAATGGACAGTCATGGTACACTTGGACAGATAGCTGTGCAAAATTTCATTGGTCTCTCACTGTCACTGATCTTCACTTTGTTGAGAGAGGCACCCAGAGAACTAGCAAGCTGGCTGGTTCTACTGACTGCTGCCAATTTTGTGGACACCTGGCTGTTTCGGCAGGATCATGCCACCACTGCTTATTGTATTTGATAGCATGACACTACTGGTGTCCTGACAAAGGAGATTAGAATTTCCCCCAAAGAAATACATCTCCACAGGTCTTAATCCTGTTGTCCTATTTACTATCTTTCTTCCCCTATCTCTGGAGAGTTGTGAAAGGTATCAAACCATTTGAGAACTCTTTGAAGGCAGGTTTTGAAAAATTCTAAGCCTAAACCCCTCCATACCTGATCATCTTGTTTCTATACCTGTACCCTTCCCAGGGAGTTCTATGTGTCAATTCCCCCAGTCCCATCCTCTACACCTAACTTTTCGGTGTCTTAGGAGTATTAACTTGGTTATCTTTACTTTCTGGGTAATACACACACACACACACACACACACACACACACACGCACACGCACACGCACACGCACACGCACACACACACACACACACACACACACACATATATATATATATATATGAATATATACAATATTTATCTTTCTCAAAATTACCTTACTCAGGTTAATTTTTATCTAGTTGCATCCATTTGCCTGCAAATTTTGTGGTGCCATTTTTTTAACATCTAAATAATACTCCATTATGGTATGTCCAGTATGGTATGTAGATATACCATATTTTATTTATTCATTCTTCTGTTGAGGAACAACAGGTTGTTCCAATTTCAGATTACTATGATTACAGGAGCAAGAACATGGTTGAGGTAGTAGGATGAAGTGGTCTTTGTCGCAAGAAGGTTTTTGGTGGATCTTGAGGTAAATCAATTTCTCTCTGAGGAAGCATCTGACTGATTTCTATAGTGGTTGTACTTGGTAGCACTCCCACCAGCAATAGAAGAGTGTTGCCTATATTCCACAACTTGACCATCATGAGCTGTCACTTGTGTTATTAATCTTAGACATTCTGATAGGTTTAAGATCGAATCTCAAAGTAGTTTTGATTAATATTTCCCTGATGACAAAATGTGTTGAACATTTATTTGTTTCTCGGCCATTTGAATTTGCTCAATAGATAATTCTGTTTAAATCTGTGCCATGTTTTTAATTACACTATTTGTATGTTATGTCTAGGGCTGTTTTTTTTTTTTTTTAGTGTTGTGCATTTTACATATTAGTCTTCTATTTTTTTTTTTGCAGGTTCAAGAATACTCAAAATATTTTATAATATGAAAAGCATACACATGTGCTATAACACTTGTATTTCTTTTTTTTTCTTTTCTTTGTATCTTTCTTTCTTTTTTCCTTTTTTAAATTATTTTCTATATTCTTTATTTACATTCCAAAGGCTTTCCCCTTTCCAGTTCCCCCCTCACCATATGTCCCATAAGTCGTCTTCCCCCGCCCCCCATTCCCCAATCACCCGCCCCCTCCCCACCATTTCTCTGTTCTGGTACTATCCTACAAAACGGAATTTAGTCTTTTCCGGACCAGGGTCCTCTCCATCCATTTTCTTGGGAATCTTTTGCTTAGCTAATTATGTCTTGAGTATTCAGAGAGAGCATCTGGGCTCATTAATATCCACTTATCAGTGATTGCAATTCATGTGTATTCTTTTGTGATTGGGTTGACTCATTTAGGATGATATTTTCTAGATCCAACCATTTGCCTACAAATTGCATGAATTCATTATTTTTAATTGCTGAGTAGTATTCCATTGTATAAATATACCACATTTTCTGTATCCATTCCTCCGTTGAGGGACATCTGGGTTCTTTCTAGCTTCTGGCTGTTATAAATAAGGCTGCTATGAACATAGTGGAGCATGTGTCTTTATTGCATGCAGCAGAATCCTCTGGGTATATGCCCAGGAGTTGTATGACAGGGTCCTCTGGAAGTGTCATGCCCAATTTTCCGAGGAACTGCCATACTGATTTCCAGAGCAGTTGTACCATCTTGCAATCCCAGCAAAAATGGAGGAGTGTTCCTCTTTCTCCATATCCTCGCCAGCACCTGTTGTCTCTTGAGTTTTTAATTTTAGCCATTCTAACTGGTATGAGGTAGAATCTCAGGGTTGTTTTGATTTGCATTTCCCTGATGACTAATGATGCTGAACATCTCTTAAGATGCTTCTCAGCCATCCAAATTTCTTCTGGTGAAAATTCCTTTTTTAACTCTGTACCCCATATTTTAATAGGGTTATTTGGTTTTGGGGGGTCTAACTTCCTGAGTTCTTTGTATATATTGGATATTAGCCCTTTGTCGGATGTGGGGTTGGTGAAGATCTTTTTCCAATTTGTTGGCTGCTGTTTTGTCTTTCTGACAGTGTCTTTGGCCTTACAGAAACTTTGTAATTTTAAGAGGTCCCATTTGTCAATTCTTGTTCTTAGAGCATAAGCTATTGGTGTTCTGTTCAGGAACTTTCCCCCTGTGCCCATGTCCTCCAGGGTCTTCCCCAGTTTCTTTTCTATTAGTTTCAGTGTGTCTGGTTTTATGTGGAGGTCCTTGATCCACTTGGAGTTGATCTTAGTGCAAGGAGATAAGAGTGGGTCAACTCTCATTCTTCTGCATATTGACTTCCAGTTGCACCAGCACCATTTGTTGAAAAGGCTATCTTTTCTCCACTGGATGGTTGTAGCTCCTTTATCAAAGATCAAGTGACCATAACTCTGTGGGTTCATTTCTGGATCTTCAATTCTATTCCATTGATCTACTTGCCTGTTGCTGTACCAATACCATGTACTTTTTAACACAATTGCTATAGTACTGCTTGAGGTCAGGGATATTGATTCCCCCAGAAGTCCTTTTATTGTTGAGAATAGTTTTAGCTATACTAGGTTTTTTGTTACTCCAAATGAATTTGAGAATTGCTCATTCTAGATCTATGAAGAATTGATTTGGGATTTTGATGGGGATTGCATTGAATCTGTAGATTGCTTTTGGCAAGATGGCCATTTTTACTATATTGATCCTGCCAATTCAAGAGCATGAAATATTTTTCCATTTCCTGAGGTCTTCTTCAATTTCTTTCTTTAAGGACTTGAAGTTCCTGTCATACAGATATTGCATTTGTTTGGTTAGAGTCACGCCAAGATATTTTATATTGTTTGGGGCTATTGTGAAGGGTGTTATTTCCCTAACTTCTTTCTTAGCCTGCTTGTCCTTTGAGTACAGGAAGGCTACTGATTTTCTTTAGTTGGTTTTATAACCAGCCACTTTGCTGAAGTTGTTTATCAGATGTAGAGGTTCTCTGGTGGAGTTTTGTGGGTCACTTACATATACTATCATGTCATCTGCAAATAATGTATCCCTTTGACATCCTTATGTTGTCTAATTGCTCTCACTAGAACTTCAAGTACTATATTGAAAAGATATGGAGAGAGAGGGCAGCCTTGTCTAGTCCCTGATTTTAGTGAGATTGCTTCAAGTTTCTCTCCATTTATTTTGATGTTGGCTACTGGTTTGCTGTATATTGCTTTTACTATGTTTAGGTATGGGCCTTGCATTCCTGTTCTTTCCAGGACTTTTAATATGAAAGGATGCTGAATTTTGTCAAATGCTTTTCTGCATCTAATGAGATGACCATGTGGTTTTTCTTTTAGATTGTAATGGATTACATTGATGGATTTCTGTATATTGAACCATCCCTGCATCCCTGGGATGAAGCCTACTTGATCATGGCGAATGATCATTTTAATGTGCTCTTGGATTCGGTTGGCAAGAATTTTATTTAGTATCTTTTGCATCGATATTCATAAGGGAAATTGGCCTGCAGTTCTCTTTCTTTGTTGGATCTTTGTGTGGTTTTGGTATCAGCGTAATTGTGACTTCATAGAATGAGTTGGGCAGTGTCCCTTCTGTTTCTATTTCGTGGAATAGTTTGAAGAGTATTGGTATTAGGTCTTCTTTGAACACAAATTTCAGCCAAAACTAATATACCCAGCAAAACTCTCTATCACCATAGATGGGGAAACCAAGGTATTCCATGACAAAACCAAATTTGCATGATATCTTTCAACAAACCCAGTCCTACAAAGGATAATAGTGGAAAAACACCAACACAAGGAAAAAACTACACCCCAGAAGAAGCAAGATAGAAACCTCCTCTCATCAAACACAAAAGAAGATAGCCACTCAATTATAAAAAATAATTTCAAAAATTTCAGGAAGTAATAGTTATTATTCCTTAATATCTCTTAACATCAATGGACTCAATTCCCCAATAAAAAGGCATAGACTAACAGACTGGATACGTAAACAGGACCCTACAATTTGCTGCATACAGGAAACACATCTCAGTGTCAAAGACAAACACCACCTTAGAGTAAAAGGTCTCAGGGCTCTGTCTAACCACAGGATTCCCTGCAGGCCCGGGGCTTCCTGGCTGGGCTGCTGAAGCCTAGGCAGAGGCTCTCCCAGTTGGCAGGGCTCCATCTGGTTCAATATTAGTCTTCTATAGGATGTGAAGATGATAAAAATCTTTTCCTATTCTATAAGCTGGAAATTTGTCATAATGGCAATATCTTTGGCCTTATAGAAGCATTTATAATTCTCTTACAACAAATTGAATTGACTGACTAAACCTGTCACATTTATTATTAGCATAGAATTCTATAAGAATATTGGAAGATGTTGAAAAATGCGCATTACAACACTGTACTGCATTTATTTCAAGAGATATAGATGAAATGCCCTATAGCAGGGAACAGGAAGTTATAGAGCCCACCTCCAGCGGAAAGACAGAGCATCAAGTGAGGGATGGAGTTGCCATCCCACAGTCAAAACTCTGACCCATAATTCATCCTGTCTGAAAGAGCTGCAGGGATGGAAATGGAGAGGAGCCCGAGGAAAAGAAGGTCCACCAACAGGCCCAAAGTGGAATCCAGCTAAAGGGAAGGTCCCAAGGCCTGACATTATTACTGAGACTATGGAGTGCTCACAAAAAGGGACCTATCATGAATGCCTTCCAAAAGACCCAATAAGCAACTGAAAGAGTCATGGACAGAGCATGCAGACCCCTGTGGTTGAATTAGGGAAAAACTGGAAGAAGCTGAAGAGGAGGGTGACCCTGTAGGAGGACCAGTAGTCTCAACCAAACTGGACCCCCAAGATCTCTCAGACACTGAACCCCCAACCAGGCAGCATACACCAGCTGATATGAGGCTTCCCAACACATGTATGGCAGAGGACTGCCAGGTCTGCGTTTAGTCGGAGAAGATGCATCTAGTCCTTAAGGGACTGGAGGCCCTAAGGAGTTTAGAGGTCTGGTGGGGTGGAGGGTGGGGAGGGGGAGTGAGGACATCCTTGTGGAGACAGGTGGGCAGGGAGGAGATATGAGACATGGAACAGTAGGAGGGTGGACTGGGAGGGGAATAAAATCTGGAGTGTAAATAAACAAATAATAAGTAAGTAAGTAAGTAAGTAAATAAATAAATAAATAAAAGATTTTTTTAAAAGTCTCTAAATATAGTTTATCAAAAGAAACTCCTTTGAATTTAATATCACTAAATTACTTTCTCTTTTGTGCAAGTGCAAATGTGTATATGTTCTCCCTGTCTTTGTCTCTCTGATTCCCTCTGTCTCTGTCTCTGGGTCTTTATCTATCTATCTATCATCTATCTATCTATCTATCTATCTATCTATCTATCTATCTATCTATCTATCTAATCTATCTATTTATCTATCTTCTATCTATTTATCTATCTTCTATCTATCATCTATCTATCTATCTATCTATCTATCTATCTATCTATCATTCTACCTATCAATATGTATCCTGTTTCTCTCTCCCTCTCTGTTTCTCTTGTTATACACGTGCAATAGTGTCATGGGTAAAGTCTCCAGCATCCTTTATCAGGTAGTCTACTTTTTTAATATTTTATGTGCCATATTTTTTTCCTTGAACTCATCAATTAGTCTAAGATGATAAGCTAATGAGCCTCTGGGATCTACTTGTCCAACTATGTTGGACCATGACCACACCCTCCTTTGTATATTGGGTACAAAGGCTCAAATTCAGGTCCTCAAGCTTTTAAGGTAAGCAGTTAATTGACTGAGATATATGCCCAGCACATCAATTATTGTTCATTCTTATTATTTTACATGTGATTTTTTTATGAGGCAACAAACACTTTTGATATGTCTTCATACAGTTATGTGTCCTACAATTGTGGTAGCTTTCTTACCCAATTGATTATCTATGAGTTAAAAATTAGGTTTATTACATGGCTAGTAAAGAATGTTTAATTTATACTATATATTCATTCCTCATAATGAGATAGAGTATGGACTGGATGCTCACAGCCAACCATTGCACTGAATGCAGGGTCCCCAATGGAGGAGTTAGAGAAAGGACTGAAGGAACTGAAGGGGTTTGCAACCCCATAGGAAGAACAACAATATCACCTAACCAGACTCCTCAGAGTTCCCCAGGTACGAAGCCACCAACCAATGAGTACACATGGAGGGACCGCTGGCTCCAGCTGCGTATGTAACAAAGGATGGCCTTGTCGGACATCAATGAGATGAGAGGTTCTTGATCCTATGAAGGTTTGATAGATGCTCCATTGAAGAGGAATTGAGTAGGAGTGGGGTTAGGTGGGTGGGTGGAAGAACACCCTCATAGAAGCATGGGGAGGAGTAATAGGAAAGGATGTTTCCATGAGAGGGGGAAACCTGGTAAGAGGATAACACTTGAAATGTAAACGCATTAAAAGTTACAAAAGATTTTTTAAAAATGAGATAGAGTATCAATCATGCATTTCTTCAATTAAAAAAAAATTCTGGCCGGGTGGTGGTGGCACACGCCTTTATTCCCAGCTCTTGGGAGGCAGAGGCAGGTGGATCTCTGAGTTCAAGGCTAGCCTGGTCTACAGAGTGAGTTCCAGTACATCCAGGGCTACACAGAGAAACCCTGTCTCGAAAAAGAAAAGAAAGAAGAGAGAGAGAGAGAGAGAGAGAGAGAGAGAGAGAGAGAGAGAGAGAGAGAAGGAAGGAAGGAAGGAAGGAAGGAAGGAAGGAAGGAAGGAAGGAAGGAAGGAAGGAAGGAAGGAAAAAAGCCCCAGGTGGTGGTGGCACACACCTTTAATCCCAGTACTTGGGAGGCAGAGGCAGGTAGATTTCTGAGTTCAAGGCCAGCCTGGTCTACAGAGTAAGTTCCAGGACAGCCAGAGCTACACAGAGAAACCCTGTCTCGAAAAACCAAAATCCAAACAAACAGACAAAAGCATAAAAAACCTCTGTATTAAAGTGCTAAAGTGTTTCCTTCTCCCAAACCTTCATTTTACCTATTATAACCACCAACATTATGTCTACTTATTCTTGATTTCACTTGGCTGTGCAATGTATGCCACACATGACATATGCAAAATCCAGCATCCAAGTTACTCTTCATGAAAGTCATCACTTTGGCATGTTTCTATTCTCACTAATTCCTTTATCTTAACTATCAAGACACATGCAACGTCCATGACTCTCAATGCTATAAGAACATACCTAGTCACTTGCTAGATTTTTTTCTAGTAAAGACACCATGTCAAATTAGAAGCCCAATCTGATCTCCTCTTTCTCCAAATGTATTTTAGTATCATCTGTTACTCTTTTATACTTGGAAGTTGCAAAACTTAATATGTGAATAAGGATATTCAAACTTTTTGCCTATTGTGTCCATAATTATAATAAACCTAATGCCTTATTTATCTAATTAGTGAAACCCATAATTTTCAATGTCATACATTCCTCAATATTTATTGCAAATACAATTAGTTTCTACTGTGTTTTGCACATACATACATACACACACACACACACACACAGAATAACACACAACCACGTGAGTACTTACATACTGACTCATACATACACAAATGCAGTTCAGTATTCTCAAGGGTTTGACATCTAATGGTATTTCTTGACCATATATTTCCCCTATATTTCTTTTAGTTATTTTCCAAAAAGGTTTTATTCTTTATATACTGAATAGGGTTACTTTCAATACCTCTATCCATTGTATTAACTTCAATGTCAAAAACAAATTACTTATACTTCCCTATATAGACATAAAACAAAATGTACTTCTAAGGCACATTAAAATTTAGAATCCTATTAAAAAACGATATCTAAACAATGTGAAGTTCTTCTACATAAGTATTAAAATGTATGACTGTAAGCACATCTTATTTACTAGTTATAATCAATTTTGCCACCAGCTTTTATTCAATTTCGCTTGTATTATCATAATCTTAGAATATTGTGGGTGTGAAAATAGATGTAGTTACTTGCATTTTATAAGTTATTTTAAAATTACTAGTATACATTGCTATTTTCATTTTCCCATTTCCTTTATATCAAATAAATGTAATTATATTTGTTAGAAGTGTTATATTTGAAAATGAAAAGCCACTACACTTCTTGCAAATATTATTTTACACTTTCAGTCACCATTTAGTCTATGTAAATATGTAGTTCTGCTAAAATTGTTACTAGAATTGGCTGTTTATCTAAACTTAATCTTGGGAAATGTTTCAAAATTTGCTATAAATTTTTCTAGGATTTACAATAGGATCAACCTTCCTCACATATTTAAAAACAATTCGATTATTCTAATAATTTACTCATTATAATTTTAAATATGTGCTTGCAAATATATATTATTTTTTATCATTATGTTTTGTTTTATTTGCAATTATTCTTAATTTTCACTTTGAAAAACTTAGCCATTTATTAATGTGCATGTATTTACTTGGGGAGTAGTTATTTTTCACACAGTATGTACTAGTACCTGTTCTAATGGTAAGAATTAGGACAATGTCCCTGCTTCTTGGAAGCTTGCATTTTACTTGAGACACAGTTGAAAGAAACAGTGAATCAACTTCACATCATTAGAAAATACTGTGTAGTAAAGAGTTTAAGTCAGAAGGTATGTGAATAATGACATCAACCTCGAAGCAATTTGCTATGTAAGAGGTAAGATTTTCTTATTCTTATTTTATTTCTTTATTTTTATTGATTTATTGAATCATCACATCTATATTTTATATGTATCTGTGTGTACCTAAGTGTGTGTATAGTACTATATCCATGCAGGAGCTTGCAGAAGTCGGAGAGGACATTAGATTCTCTGTCACTGCAGTTACTGATGGTTATGGGTCGCTGCCCAGGCCTGGTTCCTTTGCAACAGCATCAAGCACTTCCAAACATGGAACCATCTCTTCAGCTCTCTACTTCATCTAATTTTAAAATATTATTTTGGTTGGTTATCTATTATTTATATACTAAAGATGTTTTACACCATCCTAACTCAAGGGCTTTGCCCTGCTATTATATTTTATATTTTCATTTATTTAGTTAAGGTCACACCTTACTCAGCTAATGTTCTACTTAAATTAGACCCCAGCCTAATAATATGCCCATTTTTAATAGAATTTGGCTATTTGGGCTTCATGGTGTTATGTATACTTTGATTACCATATATTCTTTAAGTGAAACACAGCCCATTATAGTAAAGTTTAAGATCATAAAAATAAAGATAATCTGTGAGTGGCATCTTGCATAATCTCTTCTGCTCTTTCAGGTTTCATGTGTTATTCTTTTTGGCAAGCAATTAAATTATGGTATTATAGCAGGCTTTCACAGAAGAGGATTCCACATTTCCTAAAGATGAGTGACTGGAAAACAACTGCCAATGTTCACACTAATAGTAGATACAATAGACTATCTGAGGCACTGACTCATGAGAACACAATATAATTCTACTTTATATTGCACTTAAAAGTATGCCTGGTTTACATTTTTGATGCTTTGTGTAGTTTCTACTTAGGTTTTAATTTTGTTTTACCTCAATGTTTATGCTTTGCAGTGTTAACAGGGTAGTGTAGATGGGAATCTTATCTTGAACTTTTCCTCAGAAGAGTTAAGAAACCATGCATGGCACATAATTCTCAACTTAAAAACTTCAGTTCTTAAACAACTGGAAACTTAGATAGCTCTTCTGTATTGTGGGGCTGCAAGTGTGGTCTATTGAAAGTCTCCTCTCCTTTATAAATCTCCACTCCCTTTGAAGTTTATTATTCTCAAGGGATAGTGGTGGCAAACAGAGGAATGCACTGTGATCTTGATAGATATTCTGATAAGTCTCTTATCAAGAAATTGCATGGTCGAGAATTCAGAAGTTTTATCATCCTTTCCAATAAATCATTGGTAACTAGCACATTAGCAGAAATGATTAATTTAATCTCAAGAGCGTGGTAAAATCATTGGAAATGTGGGCTTTCTCTCCAAATAGAGACAATGACATTTTAAACATTTCTATGGAATATTAATGGAAAATTTAAGCCAAAGCAGTAATAGAAAGGTAAACACAGGTAGATTCAGAGAGAAGTGACCCCAAAATGTTACGCATATTATTTACACCTTTAGATCTGAGAAAAAATTCTAGATTTCTCTCATTCAAACAATTCATTTTTTCTCTCTGTTTTTAAATTGAAAATAGTCTCTTTTTCTCACACAATATATACTCGTTATACGTTTTACCCCCTCTGCACCTCTCAGTTCTTTCCCACCACCACTCCCATACAAATCCATTCCCTTTCTGTGTATCAGTAAAAAAAAAAAAAAAAAAAAAGACAACAAAGAAGCAACACAACATAACAGGGTAAAGTATAATAAAATAAAAAAAATCACATTGCAATTAGAAAAGACAGACCAATAGAAGAAAAAGAGCCCAAGAGAAGGCACAAAAGTTAGAGACCTTCCCCTTTACACACTCAGGACTACCATAAAAATGCTGGACTGAAAGCCACAGTATGTATGCCGAGGACCTAGTGCAGGCCTGTAGAGTCAGTGCATGCTGCTCTGTCCCGGTGACTTCCTGTGAGCTTTGCTTTTCAGATGTTCTCCATTCTCTGGGCACTCTTGCTCTTTCTCCTTTCTCTTGTATGGCATTCTCTGAGGTCTGAGGGGGTGGGGATTTGGTGGACATGACCCATGTAGAGCAGTGTGTACAAAGGCCTTTCCCTCTCTTTGTAACATCTGGAGATGTGTCTCCTTATTTGTCTCCATTTGCTGTTCCCATGTGGGAGGATTCCCAAACTGTTCTTCATATTCATTTGCATAAAGCAACAAAAGGTAGATTAGTTTGTTATTTAATGCCAAATAAATGAATGTTGATGCCATGTGTGTTATGTAAAGGAAAAGGGAGAGCAAAAAAGAAAATAAAAATAGAAAAATTGTTGATTCAGAAGATTGTGTATCTTGAACCCACGAATTGAAATAAATTTGCATAGTTTTGAAATCATTCGAGGCTACTTATAATGTGTGGAAATTATAGGAGAACCATGGTGACACTGTTAGGAGACTAACAGTGTAACTACAGCATTAAAGGACTCTTCCTGGAGGAAAAGCACAGACTTACTAACAGGTTGTCAAGTTGACATGGTGATAAAGAAAACAAACTTCAGGGCATGCATGAAAACTTCAAAGCATAATAGAACAATATGATACACCTGGACAAAATTATTGAAAGTAAACATTCCTCTTTCAACAATTTAAGTGCTTTTCTGTTTTAAGAAATTAAGTTTTGCGTATTGAACTTGCTGACTCATCTTAATTATTTTCTTATATGATTAAATGATTTTAATTGGATTCCTCTTTAGCATGGTTGATTGAACCTATATACTTGCTGTTTATATGTTTCTCCTGGGAGTTCCCGGTTACAAACTGAAGTCTGAGTATATTTTTCCTTAGGGCCAAAGGTGTTGTACATCTTCTAATGGAGTTTTAAATTAATTATTTGTCTCACACAAAATAACAATGGAGAAAAGTTCTGTGCACTCTGACTCTATCACCCGTCTTCTGACAGTGTAGTCTGGAGTTAATTGCATAGAGGATGGGCTGCTGTCTTCTGAGTATGCTATGCTTATGCTCTTCCAGTGGACTTCATCACTGGAAAAGTGTCTCAATGCATACATAGAAGGACTGCTTGGGTCTAGGCTCTTCTTGATGTCAGTGGTCACAACATAGTGTGAAGTCTGTAAATATATGCTTGCCAATAACTCCTGGAAGATGATGTTCCTTCCAGTCTCTTTGCATGTCATGGTTTTGGAGATGAGGCATAAGTCCAATGTAGGTTTCCACTTTTGTATGAGAATGTCCTCTTCAGCATGCAGCCCTTTTCCACAGTCTCCTGACAGATAAAGTTGAGTGGGCAAGAAACTATTGGACGGGTAGTAACACTTTTTCCCCTCTATTGAGCCAGAGGAAGTTTGGCAGGTTGTACAGGTTGTACAGGGGTCTTTGTACACTTCTATTATGATCAAATTTTAATTGGCAGGTAAAAAATATTTATATATAATAAAATATTTTCCATATATTTTTGTTGCTTCAAAGGTTCTTTGATACCATGTATTCAGCACCCCATTAAAACATTTATAATTCCAAAAAATAAGTAGCATTAATGAGTAGCATTAATAAAATTCTTATTTTATAGAATCATGTTTCAATTTGTCAGAACCACATGCATTTTATTTACAATAATTATATATAATGATAAATGCTTTTGTATATTTTACTTTTTTAACATATTCTTACTATTATTAGGAGGAGGAGCAGCAGCAGCAACAACAGCAGCAATAGCAGCAGCAGGAGCAGCAGCAGCAGAAGAAGTATTGCATGTGTTTGTGTATAGAGAAAACGTGTGATTATGGACACATATGTACCAAGGTTTGCCTGTGGAGGTTAGAAGATGATTTTGAGGAATTAGTTTCATCCTTCCATTGTGGGATCTATGGACCTACTCAGGTAATCAGGATTTTGAAACCAAACTTTTACCTACTAAAGCATATTTCTGCCACAGAAATGCTATTTTTAAACAGACTAATATGCTGTTTTATATGTACATTTACATTTATATGTACATTCTTGGGAATGTACGTAATATAAACTAGTCTTTGTTATGGTTTGGTTATGACATATATATATATCATTCATATATGTGTCTTCTTTTTTAATAATTTTAATTAACATAATTCAATAAATAAAACTGTGATGGCTTCATTTAAGGAGCACCAGGAGACAGAACTAATAGAAAATGTTGCTGTATGTTAAGAATGGCATGGTCAGATGAAGCTCAGAAGCACAGCAGGCTCTGGTTATTCGGTTCGTGTAAACCTACTTTGTGATACTTTGCAAAATGACAAAATTGCTGAAGGACACATTTTCCAGAAAATAATGCTGTTGTTGAGTATAAATGTACATTCATATCTTTCTTTCTTTTTTTCTTGGCAAAATGAAAAGAAGTTCTGCTGTCATTGCTCTTTTTATAAATATATATACTTTTAGTACTCCTACCTCTAACACACAGACATGATCTGAAATATAAGTAAAACTATCTAAGTTCAATAGTCATAAGGAAATTTTTTTTTCAAGACAGGGTTTCTCTGTGTAGTCCTGCCTGTCCTGGAACTCACTCTGTAGACCAGGCTGGCCTCGAACTCAGAAATCTGCCTGCCTCTGCCTCCCAAGTGCTGGGATTACAGGCGTGCGCCACCACATTTGGCTGTCATAAGGGGATTTGAACAAGACCAAATACTTCCACAGTATTATTATTCCTGCTTCCCTTTCAAAGTCGTGGGTTTTTTTTCCCATAACAAATTAGTTTATTCCATTTCAACAACCCAAAAATCTTTTTAAAACTGTTTGTATATTATCTCTGTTTGTGTTTGTGTGTGTGTGTGTGTGTTAATTACATGCCACAGGTCTGGGTTTCTATGGAGGCCAGAAGGAATCGGATGCCCCCAGAGCTGTAGTTATAGGCAGTTGTGAGGTATGGACCTCGCAAGGAACTGAATTCAAGTCCCCTGTAGAAACCACACCCTCATTTAACCACTGAGTCATCTCTCCAGCCCCTCAGGCCCCCAACTCTTAATTTATCATGCTATAAACTCTAAAGTTGTGAAGCCAGGTTCATGTAATATTGCCTAATCAGTTATTTGTTAAGGGTCAAAACATTTATCTGTATGTAGCTGTCAAGCAGTCATGGATGAACTGGGTACCTGAAAGGGGAGCTGGAAATGAAATTGTATGGGTCCAGAGCAGGTAGGGAAGTGGGGGGGAGAAGGATGAAGCCAAGACAAAGGTGTCTGATTAAGGTTCAAAGTCTAATATTTGCATAGGGAGAGCCTACAGATGCATCCTTTGTTTCAGCTTCAAAGTGTTGCAAAGCAAGCTCAGCAGGCAGTCTGCTCCTGTAGGAATTGCAGGTGAGGCCCGGTGGAAGACCTCAGGTAGGTTGGAGGAAGACCAACTGTGGCAAACACTTAAGGTCTATTAAGCTTGCTCAAGGCTGGGGGGCGGGGGCGGGCGGGCACATTTTTATCTAAGAAAAATTCTCCAGTTGAAAAAGTGATATCATACCAGGTACATACTTCAGAAATACAATGTTGGAACAATCTAATCTCCTCACCCAAGTGAGGGACAAATGAAGAGAGCATAAGACAGTGAGAAAAAAAGAGCAAGGAAAAGAGGAAATAAAGGAGGAAGGAAGGAAGGAAGGAAGGAAGGAAGGAAGGAAGGACCTCAATGGAAGCAAGTAGAGCTCGAAATCTAGTATGACGAGGCCCAATTTGAACATTAAAAAAATAATTGCAACTACCATGATACCATGCCTTGTAGACCCCTGGACTCTCCAGTAGAGGTGACCTGATCTGATGGTTCTGCCAGGCATTAGTCACACTCATATCACATCCTGTAATAATGGCGTCTACTAGTAGAGCAGAAAGACTGACTCCTATGACTCCTGAGTCATAAAAACTGGTGTGCAGCCAAAAAGAACTATGATTTGGTCATATAGGACCTGTGAACTCACAAGCACTCTACTATTACTATTTTATTTTAATTTGTCTGAACTCTTCTTATTCCCCAAGAACAGTATTTTTGCTGTGTCATCAAGAGATGATTTCTGCTGAAATGACTGATCAAGTCTTCGTTCCAAACTCATGGCTTTTACTCCACAGCTGATCAGACTAATTTTTTATTCTAGAACATGTTTTCCATTCATGTTGTAAGGTAAACTGAAAAAAAAAATTCAAATTCTTCAGGTTCTAGGTCCCATTCATCAAAACAACAGAGTTTTTCATTCCTTTTTCTCCTATTACATTTACTGTGGACAGAAAAATGGCTCATGTTTCAAATTCAGGGATTTGCTCTACACATTGCAATTCTTCTAAATTGTCTCTTTCACAAAGGAACAAAATATGATTGCAAATGTAGGTTCTAGCTTCCTTCCCCTTGTGTACACATGACATGTCACCAATATTTCCTGTAACATCTTTGTTCCTGGGCTGAACCTCAAAAACCAATGTAGCCTTGCTCTTTCCTCAGGTCCAAGGCACATTTTCAGGAATTTCTTAAATTAAACAAACAAACAAACAAACAACAACAACAACAACAACAACAACAAAAACCACCCTATATCTCTATATCCAACTCTTAATTTAGTTGGGTCACTATTAGAAATGGCCAGGGACTGATATTTATTTCCCTACTTCTAGGGCTTGCCATGCATGTCCAAGGTCAAGATTCCAAGAAGGTTTTGCTTTTGGTGAAGGCTACATCCCCTCACCTAAACAGTTTCCTTCTTGTTATGCCTTTACAGAGTTTTCTTTTTCTTTTTTTCTTCTTTTTTTTTTTTTTTTTTTTTGGTTTTACTAGACAGGGTTTCTCTGTATAGCCCTGGCTGTCCTGGAACTCACTCTGTAGACCAGGCTGGCCTCGAACTCAGAAATCCGCCTGCCTCTACCTCCCAAGTGCTGGGATTACAGGCATGCACCACCAAGGCCACCAGGCCTGGCAGTACATACTTTTCTTAAGCTAAAACATTAAAATGAGCCCAGCAGTGGTAGTGCACACCTTTAATCTCAGTGCTTCGGAGGCACAGGCAGGCGGATGTCTGAGTTCAAGGCCAGCCTGGTCTACAAAGTGAGTTCCAGGATAGCCAGGGCTACACAGAGAAACCCAGTCTCGAAACTCACTCCCGTTCCGCCCCAAAAAAAGAAAAAAAAAAGAAAAGAAAAAGAAAAAGCCAGGCAGTGGGCCTTGGTGGCATATACCTTTAATCCCAGAACTTCAGGGGCAGGTGGATTTCTGAGTTCAAGGCCAGCCTAGTCTACAGAGTGAGTTCCAGGACAGCCAGGGCTATACAGAGAAACCCTATCTCAAAAACAAAAAGCAAACAAACAAACAAAAAATGAAAGAAAGAACCATACCACTCCTGGGCATATACCCAGAATATTCCCCAGCATGCAATAAGGATATATGCTCCATTATGATCATAGCAGCCTTATTTATAATAGCCAGAAGCTGGAAAGAACCCAGATGTCAACAGAAGAATGGATACAAAAAAATGTGGCATATATACAAAATGGAGTACTATTCAGCCATTAGAAACAATGAATTCATGAAATTCTTGGAGAAATGGATGGAGCTGGAGAACATCACACTAAGTGAGGTAACCCAGTCTCAAAAGAATACCCATGGTATGCACTCACTGATAAGTAGATATTAGCCTGGAATCTTGGGACACCAAAGACACAATTCACATACCAAATGATGTCTGACAAGAAAGGAGTGGACACTAGTGCTGGAAATGATCAAAACATCAGTGTAGGGGAATACCAGAACAGGGAAGTGGGAAGGGGTAGATGGGTGAGCAGGGAGAAGGAAAAGGGCATGTGGGAACATTGGGGGGAGGGGAACCAGAAAAAGGGAAATTAAATGTAAATATAGAATATATCCAATAAAATGCAAAAAAAAGAAAAAGAAGAGAAAAGAAAAGAAGAGAAGAGAAGAGAAAAGAAGAGAAGAGAAGAGAAGAGAAGAGAAAGGAAAAGAAAAGAAAAGAAAAGAAAAGAAAAGAAAAGAAAAGAAAAGAAAAGAAAAGAAAAGAAAAGAAAAACGCCTGGCACTGGTGGAACACACCATTAATCCCAGCACTTGGGAGGCAGAGGCAGGTGGATTTCTGAGATCAAAGCCAGCCTGGTCTACAGAGTAAGTTCCAGGACAGCAAGGACTATACAGAGAAACCATGTCTCGAAAAACAAAACAAACAAACAAACAACAGAAAAAACAAAACAAAAAAGAAAGAAAGAAAGAAAGAAAGAGAGAGAGAAAGAAAGAGAGAAAGAAAGAAAGAAAGAAAGAAAGAAAGAAGAAAGAAAGGAAAAAAGAAAAACTCTGGGCAGTGGTGGCACACGCCTTTAATCCCAGCACTTGGGAGACAGAGTCAAGCAGATTTCTGAGTTCTTGGCCAGGTTGGTCTACAGAGTAAGTTTCAGGACAACCAGACCTATACAGAGAAACCCTGTCTCAAAAAATAAAGCAAAACAAAAATTATAAACTTAGTAGATTATAGTCTTTATCCTTTTGATTTATTAAATCCTAATTATATTACTAAAGACCCGACTTCCAATATAAACAAAAATGCATTTATGGCTGTTTTAGCTGTTGAGAGCTAAGGTAGACCCCATGGAAATTAAGGTAGAGAATAATTGACGTTCAGTTCCTATAGTTGGTTGATAGATAGTTTGCTAAGGTACCTGGAACATGTTGACACAGCTAAGTTTGTTGTTATGAAGGCAAAGTATGCTCTTTTATTTAAATGTACATATGTGTCTGGAGCCAAGGGTCCCTCCATCTGTACTCTGCTCTAGACTTTGTCTCCATATTTGCTCCCGTGAGTATTTTGTTCCCCCTTCTAAGAAGGACCTAAGCACCCACACTTTGGTCTCCCTTCTTCTTTAGCTTCTGGGATCCATGAGTTGTATAGTGGGTATTCTGAGCTTTTGGGCTAATATCCACTTATCAGTGAGGGCATACCATGTGCATTCTTTTGTGATTGGTTTCCCTCACTCAATACTTCCCTGAGTTTGATAGAATTTAGCTGGTCAGGCCCCTCCCTTTCTTGTGGGTGTGGCCTGTCGAGGGCGGGGCTAAAGCCTTCTGGGAGAACTTTGCAGGAAAGGGAGGAGCTGCTAGGGCTTTATTTAAAGCCAGTCAGCTCTCCTATCAGGATCATTTGCCAGTGAGCTCCAGAAGCAGAAGGCAGAGGCACAGCCCAGGAGCAGACATGAGTGAAACACAAGTTAAGAAGCATTTGGAGATGCCCGTCCTGTCTCCTTCCAAGAGAAAGCAGCCCCTAGCCCAGAAGGCAAAAGAGAAACAGCCCTCTGAGAGTCTGGGAAACACTGGCAGCAGTTCCAAGTCCTCTCCCATGGGCCAAGAGAACACCAGGCCACGCCTGGAGTCTAAGGTTTCTAGTCAGAAGAGATCTGGACAAGGCTGGACTGTCTCCTCCTGCAGACACCACAAGAGAAGCAGCAAACTAAAAGAGAAGAGGAGGGACAGACCATCTCCCTCCAGAGAGAGAGGAAGAGAGAAGCTGGGTTGCACCCACAGAAGAGATTCCTCACACACAAAACTAGGAGTCAAGGACCGAAAACCCCACCCAGGATCTCCTGTTCAGACTCTGAAGCGCAAGCACTCCGGAGACAGCCCAGCTGCACCCTACAACTCTGCCAAGAGGCTCAGACAGCCTTCTCCTCCAGAAGCCAGCCTATCACCAACATTCTCGCAGCTCATGTCCAAAGTCTTCACCGACATGGCTGCCTTGGAGGTCGCCCTGGACAGCCTGCAAGCCCCGGGGGGTGCCTTCCTGCATGTGCCCTCGAACAGCACGGAGCCCACTGTCTGGCAGCGTGCCTGGCTCACGTGGCAACTGTCTCACACAGGATCCGCCCTGCACTGGGCGCTTCGTACAGTCAATTCCATCTTGATGGCACAGGCCAGCCTTCCCAGATACACTTGGCCCCAAGGCTATTCCTTCACTGCTGACACTAGACTAGTGCAGACCGATCTCCTCTCCTCTCACAAGATCCAGCCAGCCATTGTGGATCAGGGACTAGGAGACTTGGCATCTCCCAGCCTTTTGTAAGCAGGAAGCAACCTGGGCTGAGCACAGCAGGCCAGAGAGACCAGGAGGCAGGCCAGGAGTCAGGTGAGCACCAAATCATCAGACGCTCCCTCGGACCTCAACCTCAGAGCCCAGAGAATCTCCAGTCAACAATGTAGGACCTGACAGTGAAGAAAACCTGGGAAGACTCACTGGGGAACTTGGACTGTTGAAACCTTTCACTGATGTTGGGGATTGGATCACCAATGGAGGGACCCATGACTCCAGCTGCTTATGTGGCAGAGGATGGGAGGACAGGCCCTTGGGCCTTAGGGTGATAGATGCCCCCGTGTAGGGGATTGCCAGTATGGGAAGACAGGAGTGAGTGGGTGTGTGGGTGGGGGGAGAACCCTCATAGAGGCAGCATGGATGGGATAGGGGCTTCCAGGATGGGAGACATGGAAAGGGGATACAATTTGAAATATAAAGATAGAAAATGTCCAATAAAAGAACAGAAAAGCGCCGGGCATGGTGGCGCACGCCTTTAATCCCAGCACTTGGGAGGCAGAGGCAGGCAGATCTCTGAGTTCGAGGCCAGCCTGGTCTACAGAGCTAGTTCCAGGACAGCCAGGGCTACATGGAGAAACCCTGTCTCGAAAAACCAAAAAAAAAAAAAAAAAGAAGAAGAACAGAAAAGCCAGGCAGCGGTGGCTCACTCCTTTAATCCAGCTCTTGTGAGGCAAAGGCAGGTGGATTTCTGAGTTCGAGGCCAGCCTTCTCTACACAGTGAGTTCCAGGACAGCCAGGGCTACACAGAGAAACCCAGTCTCAAAAAACAAAAACAAAAAAAACCGAAAAACTAAAACAAAACAAAAACAAACAAACAAAAAATAAAAAGGAAAGTAAAAGAAAAATCTAGGATGGGCAGTGGTGACACATTCCTTTAATCCCAGCACTTGGGAGGCAGAGGCATGCAGATTTCTGAGTTCAAGGCCAGCCTGGTCTACAGAGTAAATTCCAGGCCAGCCAGAGCTACACAGTGGAAACCCTGTCTCAAAAATGTAAAAAAAAAAAAAGAAAGAAAGAAAAGAAAAGAAAGAAAAGAAAAGAAAAGAAAATAGAAAAGAAAGAAAAAAGAAAAAAGAAAAAGGAAAAAGCCGGGCGTACAGAGGCAGGTGAATATCTAAGTTCAAGGCAAGCCTGATCTACAGAGTAAATGCCAGGACAGCCAGAGCTACACAGAAAAAACGCTGTCTCGAAAAACCATAAATAAATAAATAAATAAATAAATAATTAAAAAAAGAAAAGAAAAAAAAAAAGAAAGAAAAGGAAAAAGAAAAGAGCCAGTCGCTGGTGCACATACCTTTAATCCAAGCACTTGGGAGGTAGTGGCAAATGGATTTCTGAGTTCAAGTCCAGCCTGGTCTACAGAGTAAGTTTATGGACAACCAGACCTACACAGAAATGCCTGTCTCAGAAGAACAAAAATAAATAAATAAATAAATAAATAAATAAATATAAATTAAAACCTAGTAGATTATAGCCTATCCTTTTGATCTATCAAATCCTAATTTTATTACTAAAAACCTGATCTCCAATATAACCAGAAATGCATTTATGGCTGTTTTAGACCCCATGGAAATTAATGGATGTTCAGTTCCTATAGTTGGTTGATAGGTAGTTTGCTAATGTACCTGGAACTTGTTGACACAGCTAAGTTCTTTGTTATGAAGGCAAAGTATGCTCTTTTATTTAAATCTACATATGTAGCTGGAGCCAAGGGTCCCTCCATCTGTATGCTTTGGTTGGTGGTTTACTCCCTGGGCACTCTGGCTGTTTGATATTTTTGTTCTTCTTATGGGATTGCAGACAGATGATATATCTTAGTCTTGCAGTATTGAAAATAACAAAATTGAAAGCAAAATATCTACTTCAGAGTGAATTTTTGAATCCTAACTCATATGTTCTTTTCTTCTATTTCATTAGAGTTTTGAAATCACAAAATTCAAAGTAAAACTAATTATACGCAAAATTTCCATAGGTTGGACATAAATGTATTAGCATATATGTATGAAATTTGGACTTATTAAGCCCCATGGTTGGTTCTAAATGTTTTACTAAATAGTCAAGGGATTTTAAACAAATAGACTATCATTTTCATTAGCAGAAAACAAATTGTTAGACAAGTTATTCTCTACTTATTTCACATGGATTTTATATGAAAGCAGGAACATGATGTATTCAGGTTACTCGACAGTGTGTGTTATGTAAACCTTTTGACAATGAAATAAATGACCACAGGGAAGCAAAGAAAACAATCAGTAAATTCTATTGAATGTTGAAACAAATAATTAAGTAGCATATGAGAGATTCCAAATAAACTAATTTTCTTTCCTTTGGGCTTAATTAATGTCTCATACACATGTGCTTCTAATAATCACTAACAAATTAGTTTACCTCCTCCCTAATGGCTTGAAGAACATAGACGGTTTGATCAAATACCTCATTAGTAAATTTTAAATTGTTCTTATTTTACCAGAGTGTGCTATCAACTCAACATAAGTAGCCTGTGGATTGACTAGATCCTGTCACTATAGATATGATCTGAAACACAGCAAAAATTCAATGTTGCATTGAATGAATGGTATAAATATATAAAACATAATGCATAATTTGGGATGACTCCAGTGACTGTAACCATTGCAAAAAAAAATAGTAAAATGAAAAAGGTATTATAATCTCCAGGCAGCTGAGTAGTAGTTATCTCTGTGCCTTTGGCAAGCAAGACTGAGAAACTAGTTAGTTCACTGCATTCTTTCTTGTCAATAAAAGTTACAGGTGGTTTTACTCTTTTCTCTCTGGTCTCTTAATCAGAAATGTTCTTATAGCTCTTAACAATTTGTGTGTAAATGTTTGGACATTTTACTTATTGAGGAACTAAGATCAAAATGCACTGGGCAGATGAGGAGCAGGGCCCAGAGTTCCCCTATCATTTCCATCCGAGTCTACAGTCTCTAAAACTTGTCCTTATTTATTTATTTATTTATTTATTGTTTAATCTTCTCTGTCCAACAAATCCAACACTTTCTCTGATGCCCCTAAAATTACTTTGGAAGGGGACCATTTATTTTCTATATCCTGTTTCCATCTTAATAGCCCTAATAATTTTGAGAGGCTGAAAGTTTCTTTAATTTCTTCATGGCCAATCAGACACAAATCTATGCATGCTTCATTTTCTGCATAATGAGCAGGGTCCAATTAAGAAACCTAAACATTGCAAAAATATGTGCTTCTGTTTAGGGACTTCTATAGAAAAATAAACACCCAAATAAATTTAAATATATTATAAATTAACTCTTCATTTCATTTTATTATTTTTTGCAATATTTTATAATCTTATGATAATTTTATGTAACATTAAATTATGATACACCTGATTGCAACAAGCATTACATGAAACTCCTGTATTTACTATCAATTACAGCATATGTTTCACACCTTGTCAACTTATGCATGAAAGCAATGTATCTCTATAAGATAATAATTATTTGTAAAAGAACTGAATAAAATATATGGACTCTATTTGTATTAAATTAATACTTGTCCACCTACAAATATCATTTAATTCATGTGATTTGATTGATTGTAATGAAGTACTTTTGACAAAATATTTACGGGAGTTCTTTTTCCATAGTTCTAATTACTCAATCAGTGCTCTTTAAACTGAGTGACAGCAAGATTTCTGAATTTGATGTGCTTAAATTTTCCCCAGAATTGCCTTCAAATATTCTGTCATGTCTTTAAATCTACATTATAAATGTAAGAAAACATCTCATAACCTTTGTCTGTTTATTTCTAACCATTATATTGCCTAAAGACACAACAGTTAAAACTGATGTTACTGTAGTTTGTCTGGAAGTCTCACAGACCAGAAACAGTGTAAGACCCTCGAAATGGGGAAACCCCCACAAAATGGGGAAACCCCCACTCAAGTCTCGAGATAAAGCGACCCCCAAAGAATCAGCCAAAGACAGTTCTTGCTGCAAAGCACATGAGGCCTTTATTGGGGGACCATTGCACTGGGATAGACTCGTAACCACGCAGGTTCAGAGGAGATCAATCCCCTGTGTCCAGCGCAAAGAGTATTTGAAACCGGAAAAAAAAAAAATCGCAGAAGGGGGAGGGGTTGGGGGATTCAGATAGGGAAGTTACATTACACTTAGATCGGGAGGCAACAGGTATAACTGCATTCAGCAAGATGGATTAACTGCATTCCACAAGATAGGTTGGGCAAACATCAACTATCTATAGAATGCAGAAAAACCTTTGTGATTAGCTAGTTCCTGGAATAGAAGTGGGGGGGGGTGTTAGGGGCTACAGAGTATGGACTTAAGATTTTTACAAAATGATGGCACTCTGGCCTTCTATAGCAGGATTTTCTGGGGATAAATAAACAAAATTTCAAGGCAGGATCTTTCAACAGCACCAAGAGTGAAGTTCTCTGTATAAATCATTAAATTTTCCTTGAGATGAGACCTGAACTATTGAATCTAGTATACATATATTGTAAGATCCGAAAGAAAAAACGGGGTACTTCTGCACCCCCATGCCTCGGAAACCGGCACCCCAAAACACTCACGAGAGACAGACCTGATGCAATTTTGCAAGAGGATTTTAATATCCAGAGCTCTGGGGGGTTACAGTCTCCCCAGCAAGGTAAAGATGTAAGCCCGGCGAGGAGTGGCTTGCCTTGGCCTTTGTAGACTTACCCGCCTACCACAAGCTTCTAAGCCAATCAGTTCAAACCATCTGAACTCGCGCTCTCTGATGACCTACCAGCCTCTCACAGAGGCCAGAAGAACTAGTTAAGTCATTTCCACTTACATGGCCTCCACGCAGTGTTGTGCCCACCCTCCCCCACTGGCGTTGGGGATCCAGGTGCCTCCCACATGCCCAGGCACAGGGGATTCCTAGCTTATAACCTTATCCTTTCAATATCACTGGTAATATCTTTAAAATCTCTATTGTTTCTTAGTGTCTCTTTTGCGTCAATATTTTCAGGACCTCTAAACTGCTCCAGTGCTGCTGAGTTACCACTATATTAACATACTAAGTTGATTATGTGGGACTGAGGAATTTAAATTTTCTGTAGAGAGACATACTGGGCTGCTATGCCACCTGGCAGGAACTTGACATAGATCAAGGTAAAGTTCCTCCCCCCAACCTTGGAGCAGGAATTCCTGTGCTAGCCCTAATCCCCTCCACCTAGGGTGGAGCACTCAGACCAAGGTGAAGCCCATTGTTCTTCAAGTTCCCTGAGGTACCAGCCACCTGTGGAGCAAGTGAACCAGTTCTGCAGACCTATTTCCAGCCTTTGGGGGAAGGGTCTTCCCCAGCCTATATATATGTGGAGACCTCCATTAAACTTTGAGCCTTGAGCAGGAAATCTTGTCTTGGCTCCATGTTTCTCTCCTCACTCCCATTCCCATCCCCAGCTTTCCTTCCAGGTAACCCACTAACTCATTCAATGGAGCCACGGGCTGCTACTATTTTATGCTTTGAAATATGAGCTTCTCAATCAAAACTAAATAGGAAACAGTTTATAGGGAGTACCAGTATAGCTGATAATCAATAAATTAAGACTATAATCAGAACTGAAGTATATTCATTATCAAATTGGGTATTACATACAGAGCAGCATTTAAAATATTAAGTACAAGGAACTTAAAATTAGCCACTGGGAGTCATGTTAGTGTAATGTTATAGATGCATATAGAAATAGTAAGATTGTCTTGGAAAAATAAGTAAAATCAGAATAAATGAAATATAAATCTACTTTAACAGTAAGTAATTTTACTTACTTTTGTATCTTTTTTTTTCTTTTTTCTTTGGCTTTTCGAGACAGGGTTTCTCTGTGTAGCCCTGGCTGTACTGGAACTCACTCTGTAGACCAGTCTGGCCTCGAACTCAGAGATCCACCTGCTTCTGCCTCCCAAGTGCCAGGATTAAAGGTGTGCGCCACCACTGCCTGGCCTTGTATCTTATTTTTATTGAGATCATATTACTGGCTATGGTGTTGTGTGCTTTATCTGTTATCATTTGCCAAATGCTCATAGCAACTACTGCATGTGTTTTTAACAAATAATACTGGTTGTTGCTTACTCTTGAAAGGATGAAGGCTGCAGGGCTGGGAAGGTCCCTAGCATCCTTTCCCTCCTCGCCTCCTGCGGAGAAGCTGAGGCAAGGGCACCGCTGGCCCTATAACTGGAAGTACGTATGTGACGCTGTGCAGAACCCTGGCGTGACCCTGTGCATGGCGGCCACATAAGCAGAAATGACTTAACTAGTTTATCCAGCTTCTACAGGAAACTGATTGGTTCTCAGAGAGTGTGGGCTCGGATAATTTAAACTGATTGGCTTGGAAGCTATGGAGTGGCTTGTGTTAGGCAGGCTTTGCTGTAAATCTATAAAAGCAGTCTTGTTTCTGCACCCAGTGTTCACTGTCATCTACCCCGAGTGGGAATGCCCGTGACCCCAGAGCTCTGGAATAAAAATCCTCCTGCTATTTGCATCAAGACTGTTTCTCGTGAGTGATTGGGGTGACGGCTTCCAAGGGGTGGGGCACTGGGGTGCCCCCATTTTTCTTTCGGGTTTTACACTCTTCATGTTGAACTTGGTTGGATGGAGAAATACCTAGGAGATCAGGTGTATTTGGGTATATCCCTGAGGGTGTTTACAGAGATTAACTCAAGTATGGCCTTGAATATGGCAGCACTATGAAATGTGTTAGGAACATGGACTCAATAAAAAGGAAGATACAGGAAGTCTATGATCCAAGGCATGTTCCATTTCTGCTATATACCGACCCTGCTATTAAGAGCTCTTATCTGGCATGCCCTTTTCCACCATGCTGTTTTTTTAACCACCAGAGTCCTAAAAATGTGAAGCTGGCTATCAGTGCACCTAACTGAGTTGATATTTGGTATGCTTTCTCTCATATATTGTTACAATATTGAAAGATTTGACTTGATCATATGATTACTAGGCTGTTCATTACTGAGCAAGGACAAAACAGTTTCTCCAAGACTACCCACATCAGGAGAAAGGTAGATGACTCATAGTTACTGGTCTGATACTTTATCATACCTAACTAAGTACTTAAAAGTTGCAATTAAGTGCAAGTACAAATTGCATTTTAAATACATCAGAAAAATGCAGATTATATAATAGTATTCTAGAATTTCGATTATGTATTGAGGTAAAATTTCTGAGATATATATTAAGTAAAAATTCATGAACACACTTAGCTAACTCTAGGAGATTTGGTGGTTAATATATATCAATTGGCTCTTGTATATATTGTCTCTGTATAAATTTAATATCATTATGCACTTTTTTGTCTGTCTCAACAATCTTAAATTCTTAAAAAGCAGTGACTGTATCGTCTATTAAAATTTTAACAATTTACTTATTGGTGTAAAATATTGAGACCAGGTTCATTCACAGCTATGTATTGCACTCATTGGAGAATACAACTCTTTTGCTTTTTTTCTTCACTGGCCATATAATATTCTATCTATATTAGGATAATCCTATCTTTTGTGAACAACCATGTGTTTGAGTGTCAGCAATCTGATTTCTTAAATGATTTGTCCATAAATGATCCAGTGACTCACAGTCATTTGCCATCTTTTTTTTTTTTAATGTATAACACCTGTTGAGAGAATTGTGGGAAAGTTGATCATTTCTTATGGTAAAATGGGATCACGAAAACTGTGGAGGAAGAGAATCCTTTTTTACTGATTGAAATACTTTGCTAGGCTAATCCCTGCAGCTGTGACTAAGTGCTCTGCATCACAATAAATCTAGCTCAGCTGACACTCCAAAGATGAAGGGAACCTGGGTTCCTGTATCATTAGTTACTTAGCAACCTCATCAGCTACCCTACTGCCGCACCTACTGCTATGTCAGATAACTTATTAGTTTAAGAATTTTGACATGTACTCCATTTTTTAAACTATGAATTGCAAACATATTCTTAGTGATATAAATAACCTCTTTGAAGACAGAATATATCTTAGAAGTGTTACAGCAGTGAGGGCATCATTATTATGCTCCTTGGATCATATTTGATAGGTAAAGTATAAGATTTAACTCACTAATTAAATAATAAAGAGAAGGAATCTACTGGTACAGAATTAAATCTCATATAAGCAATCACCTCTTGGTGCCTTGAGGTGTGTTCCCAAAGACAAAATACATACATTGACTAGAAAAAGAAGAATCAAGGTAGACAGGTGCTTTTGTGTAATATACTTGGAAATTTATTTCCTGTTTTATCTCTTCAGTTGGTCATACTTTTCAGAATTATGTTAGTAATCAAGAATGTCTGTTAGCGATCCAAATAAACTTGACAATCAAATTAATCACAATACAATTTAGAAATGTTAAAAACATATTTTTTAGAGAAGTCTATTTTTATAACTTGTATTTACTCTTCTGTGAAATCACTGTTCATAGCTCAGTATAATCATGTTACCTTCGAGCACTTAGCACATTTGTTCATAAGGTAAGCATTTGGTACTTTTTGTAAGGAGAAAATGACACTTGACGATTCTAAGAATGTTATTATTTTAAGAAGTAGCACCATTTTGAAAAGAGCATGTTGGAGGAAATTTTTTAAGTATGCATGTGTTTAGCATGTAGACTAGAACAGTAAAGTTAGATGTCTTGTTCTACATCCTAATCTGGATGTTAGTGCCTGTTAAAGAAGAGTTTTTACAAATTTTAATAGAAAATCTTTTGAGAATTTTTCAAGATTAAAACCAAATGGTTTGTAATGAGATGTTTTGGGAAGTAAATAAATATCCTTAGTGCTTTGGTACATGGGAGTCTCTGGTATTATGCGATCCACAGGCATACAGTTCCAAAAGTCCTTTAAGAACATCTATAACCACTCCCATTTAGTGACAGATTTCTGTTGTAACATAGCTGATGGTTGAGATCATCAAGAGGAAGAAATCAGAGAGAAAAGTAAGAAAGATAAAAGAGCTTACAAAGTGAGAGTTACCATAGAAATAGAAGGAATGATGATGATATAACAGCCATGATAAAACTTTCATAGCAATTACAACATCAATAATACATCAAAACCATTCAGGATAAGTGGAGTGTCCTTGATTTCAACAGAGGCTTCAAAATGTCAGAACTTTAACTTAGGTGTCAGGGTACTGGACACACACACTCCCTCAAAATATCACTGAGTCATTGGCATTAGTGTTCCTGTATCATGAATTAAAGAATAAAATTTACAGATCAGAGATGATGCATTTTAGAAAGATTTATATAGGGTAGGCTTAAGGCAAAAAAGTAGGAAGAGTTTCTGTGTAGCAGGAGTGGTTCACAGAAAATGGAATCTGATGATCCCTCACTCAGACTCAGAAAGGCTTTATTGGATAAAAAAAATGTTTAATCCATTCAGTCCATCCACAAGTGACATCCAAGTGATATTTAGTTTTGAGCATGTCCTAACAGAGTTCCTATGTGGGGATGCTCACTTGGGAAAGAGAGAGAAAGTAAGAAACCAAGTTATCCTTTTAGAATCCTTGACCTATGACCAGAGTAGACCCATTAGCATTTGGCATTAATACTTCTATCATTTGATATTTATCAATTACTGAACAGTCAAAGAATCTAAGATAATTCCACATTTTGGCCAAAAACGAATACCCCCTATTTATTCTAGAGTTCCACAGCACCTGACAGTTCTGTCGCATCTCCTGCACTCACCATTAGCCTGCTTATATGTGTAAATATGGAGATTGTGCCAATAAATTAGATACCCTGGAAGTGAATGCCAATTGGGATAAATGGGAAGATAGCAGACAGCAGCATTTACAGAAAACTTCAATCTTGAATTTGATGTGTGGGTGATGGATGTTTCCCTAATTGAATTCAGCAATCAGACCTTATTCTATGCCCATAACGTGGTGTATAAGATCAATACATTCACAAGGACTGTGGAGTTTTGTGGAAGTGGTTTTGGGCTTAGGACAACAGCTACATCTCTCAAATTCTTTTCTTATTTGTCCCAGGTGTAACTCTAGCTCTGGTTACAACATAATCAGAAGGGCCAAGAACATGGCCTTAGATCCTAATCTTTCAGCTTACATTTGTGGAAGATAAAAGCACTAATGTGTATATAATTTTTTTCATTTGTTTGATTAGTTCTCTTAACTACTGTGAACAGACACCTTACTGAATTGTTAGTCTTTGGTATCTACACCGTGTTAAGCACAGAGCCAGCCTAGAGTATATACTTGCAGGTGAAACAACAAATCAAAACCAACAATAATAACAACAGCAACAACAACAAAGTCTGAAAAGAAAATAAATGATTCTTCCAGAACCTAAAACTGCAATTATAACTTATTGGTGGGTAAATACATATATATTAGGAGGCACTGAGTGTATTCTGAGTCACTTGGAAGATGTAGCTATTAAAGAAAAATTATGAGAAGCCAGCCTATGTAGAGGTCAAACTCAAAAGAAACCATGTTAAGTGGAAGGACCCTTTACATCAAAGCTCACTTCTCTAATATTTTCATTTTGTGCATCACAATATCTTCACTAAGGATAATCTTGAAAGAATCATGGATGAAGACCTCTCATCCATCATTTAAATGTGCCTGTTCCAGAGAAAAATCGCCATCTTCAAACATGCTCTTGAAAACTGCTCTACATCTGTCCTTACTAGGGCAGGCTAATTCAGTAAAGTTGGCTGGCCTCTATCTATTTTCTTTAAGTAAATTTTGGCTTTGTAGCTTTGCAGATCTCATAAAAATTCCATTCTTATTCTAAAGGTATATACATTTAAATGTTTTATTTATTTATTTATTTGTTTGTTTGTTTATTTTTATTTTTTATTTTTTGGTTTTATTTTCGAGACAGGGTTTCTCTGTGTAGTCCTAGCTGTCCCGGAACTCACTCGTAGACAAGGCTGGCCTCGAACTCAGAAATCTGCCTGCCTCTGGCTCCCGAGTGCTGGGATTAAAGGCGTGCGCCACCACTGCTGGGCTGTTTTTTTTTTGTTTGTTTTTTTGTTTTTGTTTTTTTTTTAAATTTAAGTGAAAGGAATACACAAAATCCTGCTAAAATTTGTCTAATGAGAAAATGCACATGAATAAAATTGTATTGGAACATTATTTTAACTTGAAATATTATTTAGTTCACATAGTAAATATGCCTTGATAATCACAATAACTTTCTATACTAACCATTGTGCCTTTCACATGGATTCATGTGTGTATGTGTGTGTGGTGTGTGTGTGGTGTGTGTGTGGTGTGTGTGTGTGTGTGTGTGGTGTGTATGTATGTGTGTGTATATGTGGATGTGTGTGTGTGTGGTGTGTGTGGTGTGTGTGGTGTGGGTGTGTGGTATGTGTGTAGTGTGTGTGTGTGGTGTTTGTGGTGTGTGTGTGTGTGTGTGGTGTGTATGTGTGTGTGTGTGTGTGCTATGTGTGTGTGTGTGTGTGTGTGTGTGTGTGTGTGTTTAGATTGGATATTTATAAGAAAAGCTGGGTTATTTAATGTATTCTGAATTTATCTATTTGCTTTCTTCCAACAATACCATATTGTATTCCCCTTTTCTATCTTCCTCAACCTTCCTCTAATCTTCTATGATGCTCTCTTTTATTCCTGTCTGCCTTTCTCTTACAAAACAGACATACAAATATCCACTCAGCTGTTATCTTTGTTAGTATACAAATAATATAATTGGGTTTGTCGAAGGGTCTCACAGTTGGTTTACTGTTCTATTTGATGCCTGTTTTGGCTATGGTTTTGAATTGAGACTATGTCAGTTTACCTTAATCCTAAAGTAAAACATTCTATAGGGCTTCATGCTACAGATGAAGACAAGGGAAGAATTCTGGTTGAGAAAACATAATATATAAGCAGAAGAAATCCTAAAATCTGCATAAATTAATAAGCCAATGACTTCATTCCTAAGTAAGACTATGTATCAAAGAGCTACTAAAAAGGTATTTAGAAAAATAAGAAGGAAAAACTAAATAGAACCTCTGTTTCTGCCTGTGTGTACACACTTAAATCTCAAGTCTGCTCAACATATTTCTAAAAAAAAAAAAATGCAATTTAAGGAAGCACCGTCAGTATGGTGGAAAAGATATTTTGAGTATGTCCACAGGAGTGGTATAGCTGGGTCTTAAGATAGAACTATTCACAATTTTCTGAGGACTTGCTAAATTGACTTCCAAAGTGCTTATACAAATTTGCAATCCCACCAGCAATAGAGGATTGTGTTCCTTTCTCCATATCCTCACCAGCATGTGTAGTCAGTTGAGTTTTTTGTTTTGTTTTGTTTTTTGTTTTGTTGTTGTTGTTGTTGTTTGGGTTTTTTTTCAAGACAGGGTTTCTCTGTGTAGCCCTGGCTGTCCTGGAACTCACTCTGTAGATCAGGCTAGCCTAGAACTCAGAAATCAGCCTGCCTCTGCCTCCCAAATGCTGGGATTAAAGGTCTGTGCCACCACCGCCTGGCTTTTCTTTCTTTTCTTTTTTTTTGGGGGGGGGTGTGTGGAGTACTTTTGATCTTAGCCATTCTACCAGGTGCAAGATGGATCTCAGAGTCATTTTATTTGCATTTCCCAGATGAATAGGGACCTTAAACACTACTTTAATGTCACAACCCTATCCAACCAGCAGAGGGACGACAAACGCAAGTCCTTCTCAGAGCAGTTTAATCATGAACCTTGAAGCATGAATGCAGGGAAAAAGCTACCTACTCCCCTTGTGCAGTCCTTTTATATCCTCCCCAAGTCTGCCCCGTCAGTCCACATCACGTAGTCTTCTCTGATTGGTCCACATAGAATGGTCTGATCACACATCATTGGCTATGCCTGCACAGTGCCCAAGAAAGCCTACTCAGGAGCAGGAAGAAGTCAGGTGCTTAGTCATCCAACTTGGCAGGCCTCCAGGCTTGAGGCTACTGCCATACCAGCTCTCTACATCTCCCCCTTTTTATATAAATAAAGGCATCCAATCAACCCCATAACACACCAGGTAAGCTGAGCATAGGTAGCCATCTCTGTCTTAGGATCAACCCTTCAAGCCCCTTCCTTACCCATCGTTGGATTATCTTGTCATCCTCAAGGCTCCGTGTCTTAAGTTGGTCAGGGGAAGGGAAGTTGCCCGTCCTCAAGAAGGTCACTCTAATAGCGCTCAGGGATGATAATAAAACCTTGCATCATGAGAGTGGTAACCCCTTCATAACATAGAAGGTATCTCATGGGGGCGGTGCCTCTGTCTTAGGCTATGTGAGTGGCATCCCCTCCAGCACTACTCTGGGGCACTGGATTACCAGTGGCATTCCCCAAAAGGCAGTGGGCCTCTGGTAAGAGGACTCACAATAATCCTGTCATCGAGCGATCACCGCAGCCTCAAGGATCCTGATTGCTAGCTGCAGAGCAAGGGGTATTGGGCCTGGGGATTATTCTTTTAAGATCGTCAACCAAGCCTGAGGAGATTGCCCTGCCTCCAGCGCTGCAAAAGCTTGCACGATCATGGTGTCTTTGGGCTATGCGCATCTTACAGATGCACCAAAGGGCAACAATACTGACAAGAATGAGCAAAATTTCCAAAGCTCCAATTCCCACCTACTCCTGAAGGTGATTCATAGCATTGGCAATCCAGGTTCCCAATCCGGCAGCAAAGGACACATCTACTTGGGTGGAATTTACATGGACGATGGCAATCCTCAATTCTTGTAGCAGATGATCAAATTCTCTGGACCAGTTCCCTGCAAGACGACTAGACAAGCTCTTTGACAAATTAGCAGCATGGGTAAAATTCTGATAGGGCACCAAGGTAATACATAGCTCCGTGTATCGCCATTCACACCCTAACTGAGCAACCTGCCAATGGGTATCAACTTGTTCCTGCACCAAATCAATTCTTTGATTAAGGATCATGTATGTCCAATTATAACCTGGAAAGGTTGCATTATATAGGGTCCCTATATTGGGAGAAAAGGTAAAAAATCCTCGCATAGCCCAGTGCACTCCATGTGATTGACACCCGGTCCATGGGGGAAAGATCTGATCCCTCTGACTCTTGCAAAAGGGAGACCATTTTGGCTGAGGAGGTACAGTATAATTCCCTCTAGCAGGCGCAGTGGGCCATCTTCCAGTTATCCATGTAGCATTAGTGCTATTGGGAGAATGGCCAACAACTATTGGATCAAACCATGCAGCTGCCTGATTGTATAAGCTAATACAATCTCCCTGTTCTGTAGGGCAGGAGCCTGCAACTGGACCCCATTGTATGAGGGTCGAATAATAAAAGGAACCTGAAATTTGAAGGTTCCCAGAAAAATTCTACTAGCTGTTTTTAGTAGTCATATCAACAAATTTTTGAAACAGTTCAAAAAGAACCTGTTTGATATCAAATAAATTCCCATTGAGATCTCCTTTTCAATCTTGGGTGGTTAAATTTTGCTTCTACCATTGTATCCATTAAAGCTTGTGAAAAGTAGCAACAGGCCTATACTGGTCACAGCTGTTTTTAACTTTTATCATTCTTGAAATAATCCTAATTACAAAATATGAGTGAGTTAAGAACTGTAAGCCTTAGATCAGACTCCAAACTTCAGTCAATGGTACACTGACAGTTGTTAACCATAATTCTTTCTCTTGCAATATTAGAGCATAACTACTACTTTGGAAAGCAAAACCCAATTTTAAACAATCTATTCTTAAAATCTGTGGCAAATGCATTATTTTCACATTACAAAGTTTGTCTGCAAGTTCTTATGTTCGAATGCATGATAGTACAACTTATAATACCTCATTAAAGAGACATTGTTTTAAACCTCATCCCTTATAAGTCTAATATCTAGGATACAAATTACATAAAACATTATGCCAATTTACAAGTATCTTTAGAGGCCTGTTTTTTCAGGGTTGAGTCATGCCACGTGTTGTTGAGATAACTCCAACCCTGAGTTACCAGTTTTAAACTAACTTTTTGTTACCAATGTAATAATTTTTAATCATGCCCAATAACTTATAAGCTAATACTCTATAGTCAAAACATGCAAAACATATTTATACCTTTAAGACCAATCAGAACCAAAAATGAAACAACTACATTAATCTTATAAATTTGAACCAAACAATTGTTTTCTAGCTATAATTCAAGAGAAAAAGCATTTTGTACCCAAAAGGAGAAATAACCACGCCTACTTGCCCTAGAACTTGAGAAGCTGCTGGCCCTTTTAAAAGCAGCATTTCTCTAGCTGTTCTTGACTCCTAGCTAAATGCAGAGCAACTTAAATCAGCCTGTGCTTTGTAAACCAACTGGATCAAGAGATGGACCTTCAGCAAAGTTTTTACAATTTTTTTTCAACATGAAACATTCAAACAACAAAACAAGGACAGACACATGTGGACAAATTGGTGCACCAAAGTCAAACAATACACAGAGAGGGAAGAGCACTTGTACCAGTACTAAGAATATCTCCATTGGGGTCCATAGAAGAAACAGGGTGTCTCCATGTTTCCCCTTGTCCCCAAGAGAGTTTTGAAATCCATTTTCCTTTTCTCATTTTTCCACTGTTCCTTTCTTAAGCTCGATTCCTTTCGGTTTTTTTTTTTGTTTTTTTTTTTCCTTAACAAATCTTGTTCTAGGGCTTCTTGACCCTTTTCAACTACTTTATAGTATCCCTTGAACCAAGGAGCAACTTGGTCCACCTCTATAAGGAAACATTCCAAGGTACTCCTTTTCAACTCTAATTTCTTTCCCTTTAACAGCTCCTTTAGAGCCACAAAAATTGGATGAGAAGTAGAGTTACCCATACTTTTGCTTTTCCTTTATAGCCTCTTACCGGAGGACTTTTTCGCTCCTTCCCGGAGACTTGAATTGGTCCCCCTTACCCGGGACTTACCAGCAGGCTGCCCTGACTGCAAAGAGTTCTGAACTGCGTTATCCCGTGAAGGGAAAGTGGTTGAGAATAGGTTCCCCATACGGGTCACCACTTGTCGCAACCCTATCCGACCAGTAGAGGGATGACAAACGCAAGTCTTTCTCAGAGCAGTTTAATCATGAACCTTGAAACATGAATGCAGGGAAAAAGCTACCCACTCCCCTTGCACAGTCCTTTTATATCCTCCCCAAGTCCGCCCCAACAGTCTACATCACGTAGTCTTCTCTGATTGGTCCACATAGAATGGTCTGATCACACAGCATTGGCTATGCCTGCACAGTGCCCAAGAAAGGTGTGGCCTACTCAGGAGCAGGAAGAAGTCAGGTGCTTAGTCATCCAACTTGGCAGGCCTCCAGGCTTGAGGCTACTGCCACACCTGCTCTCTACACTTTAAGGGCTTATTAGTCAATGTATATTCCTCTGTTGAGAATTCTGTTTAATTCTGTACCTCACTTTTAATTGGGTTATTTGGTTTGTTAGTATCTAATTTTTTGATTCTTTTATTTTATTGGATATTTTCTTTATTTACATTTCAAATGTTATCCCTTTTCCTGGTTTCTCTCTCAGAAACTTCCAATCCCATCCTCCTTCTTCCTGCTTCTATAAGGGTGTTCCCCACCCACCCAACCTTGATTCCCCTACACTTAGGCATCAAGCCTGCACAGGACCGAGGGGCTCTCCTCCCATTGATGCAGAACAAGGCCATCCTGGGCTACATATGCAGCTGGAACCATTGGTTGTTTCATGTGTACCCCTTGGTTGGCGGTTTAGTGCATGGGAGCTCGGGGGGTCTGGCTGGTTGATATTGTTTTTCTTCCCATGGGGATGCAAACCCCTTCATCTCCTTCAGTCCTTTCTCCAGCTCCTCCATTCAGTACCCCATGCTCAGTCCGATGGTTGGCTGTGAGCATCCACCTCTGTACTTGTTAGGCTATGGCAGAGCCTCTCAGGAAACAGCTACATCAGGATCCTGTCAGCATGCACTTCTTGGCATTCACCATAGTGTCTGCATTTGGTGACTGCATATGGTAAGACAGTCTCTGGATGACCTTTCCTTCTGTCACTGCTCCACACTTTAGTTCTATATTTCTTCCTGTGAGTATTTTGCCCCCCCCTTCTAAGAAGGACCCTTAGAGCACAGACACTTTGGTCTTCCTTCTTCTTGAGCTTCATGTGGTCTGTAAATTGTATCTTGGATATTCCCAGCTTTTGGGCTAATGTCTACTTATCAGTGAGTGCATATTATGTGTGTTCTTTTGTGTTCATTCAAGGTTATTTCCTTGCTTTAGATTGAATTTAGCTTCACTCAGGATGATTTCTAGTTCCATTCATTTGCCTAAGAATTTATGAATTCATTGTTCTTAATAGCTGAGTACTCCATTGTGTAAATGTACCACATTTTCTGTATCCATTCCTCTGGGTTGGAAACAACATCTGGGTTGTTTCCAGTTTCTGGCTATTATAAATAAGGCTGCTATGAACATAGTGGAGTATGTCTCCTTGGAGAATCTTTTGGGTATATTCCCAAGAGTGGTATTGCTATATCCTCAGGTAATATTATGTTCAATTTTCTGAGGAACTGCCAGACTGATTTCCAGACTGGTTGTATCAGCTTGCAATTCCACCAGCAATGGAAGAGTTTTCCTCCTTATCTACATCCTTGACAGTATCTTCTGTCATCTAAGGTTTTGATCTTAGCTGTTTTGATTTGCATTTCCCTGATGACTGAGGATGTTGAACATTTCTTTAGGTATTTTTCAGCCATTCAATATTCCTAAGGTGAAAATTCTTTGTTTAGTTCTGTGCCCAATTTTTAATAGTGTTATTTAATTATAATATATTCAATATATATATTGAATCTCTGTCACTCTTGCCCACTGGATTCTTTATATATTTTAGATATTAGTCCTCTGTCAGATGTAGGGTTGGTGAAGATATTTTCCCATTCTAGAGGCCGCCATTTTGTCCTTTTGACAATGTCATTTACCTTACAAAAGATTTGCTGTTTCATGATGCCCCATTCATTCATCTCAAGTTCTTTGTATATATTGAATATATATACAATATATTCAATATTGATAATATATTCAATATATATATTGAATCTCTGTCAGATGTAGGATTGGTAAAGATATTTTTCCAATCTGTTGGGTCCTGTTTTGTCCTATTGACAGTGTCCTTTGCCTTACAGAAGCTTTTCAATTTTATGAGGTCCCATTTGTAGATTCTTGATCATAGAGCATAAGACATTGGTGTTCTGTTCTGGAAAATTTCCTCTGTGACCATGTGTTTGAGGCTCTTGCCCACTGGATTCTTTATATATTTTAGATATTAGTCCTCTGTCAGATGTAGGGTTGGTGAAGATATTTTCCCATTCTAGAGGCCGCCATTTTGTCCTTTTGACAATGTCATTTACCTTACAAAAGATTTGCTGTTTCATGATGCCCCATTCATTATTATTTGGTCTTAGTGCCTGAGCTGTTGACATTCTGTCCAGGATGTTATCTCCTTACCACTGTGTTCAAGACCATTCATCACTTTCTCTTCTATTAGATTAAGTGTGTCTGGTTTTACTTTGAATTCTTTGATCCACTTGGAAATGAGTTTTGTGCATGTTGATAAAGATGGATCTATTTGTATTCTTCTATACACTGATATCCAGGTAGACCTGCATAATCTCCCTTTTCTTGTCTATGGTTTTGCTTCTTTGTCAAAAATCAAGTATTCATATATGTATGGGTTTACTTCTAGATCTTTTTTATATTCCATTGAGCAACCATGTTCAAATATGATCATATCAGCTTTGTCTGTAATAGCCAGAAACTGGAAACAACCTAGATGTCCCTTAACTGAAAACATGGATAAATATAAACGTAGTACATTTACACAAAGGAATAGTTGTCAGCTATTATAAACAAAGGCATCATGGAATTTGCATGCAAATGAATAGAACTAGAAATATCCTGAGTGAGCTAACCTAGACCCAGATTGATACCCTTGTTATGCATTAACTTGTATGTGGGCATTATCCTTAAAAATACTAGATGACCATGCTACAACTCACAGAACCAAAAAAAGGTATATAATAGGTGTGATGATTTGTATATGCCTGTCCCAGAGAGTGGCACTATTAGAAGTTGTGGCCTTATAGGAGGAAGTGTGTCACTGTGGGGTTGGGGTTGGAGATCTTCCTCCTAGATACCTGGGGATTCCCAGTCTGTTCCTGGCTTCCTTTGGATAAAGATGTTGAACCCTCAGCAACTCCTGCACCATGCCTACCTGGACGCTGCCATGCTTCTGCCTTGATGACAATGGATTGGACTTCTGAACCTGTAAGCCACACCCAAGTAAATGTTGTTTTTTATAAAACTTGCATTGGCCATGGTGTCTGTTCACAGCAGTAAAACCCAAACTAATACAGAAATTGGTACTGGGAGTGGGTTATTGCTGTGATAGACCTGAACTATCACAGAATAGGTTTAGAAGAATGTGGATCTTGGGACTTTGGGTTTGGAAAGCCATAGAATGCTTTAAGTGGGGATTGATGGGGCAGCCTCATAGGAATATGGAAGACAGTGGTATTGAGAATCATCTGAACTGTGTAGACCTGATAGCTCAAGAGGTTTCAGTGGAGAAGAACTTTCATATGTGGTCAAGAGACTGTTTTTTGTGATGTTTTGGTGAAGAACATGGCTGCTTTTTTGCCAGTCTGGAGACTGCCTAAGGCTAAGGTAAGGGGATTTATACTAATTGCCTTGATAAAAAAAAAAAAAAAAAAAGACTTTGTTTCCTGGTTAAGTTTGATGAAGAACATTTTGAATAAACATAGCAAGCTGAAAAAAGAAAAAATACAAAATATAGCTTGAGTATTAAAGGGGCTCAAGGAAGTGAAATGGATCTGAATTTAAGGATATTAAATTGAATTAAGGGAGTAGTGACCTTGGGGCAAGATTCCACCGAGCTAAATTTCAGTCCAGGTGTGGTAGTACAAGCCTTTAATCCCAGGAGGCAAAAGTAGGCAAATCTCTGAGTTCAAGGCCAGCCTAGAACAGAGCAAATTCTAGGTGAAGAAAAACTTAAATCCAGGCTTGGTTGATCACACCTTTAATCCCAGCGCTTAGGAGACAACTGTGCAGATCTCTGAATTCAAAGTCAGTCTATGGAGCAAGAACTAGGACAGCCAAACTTAGTCAGTGAAGGAGTTGGAATAAAGGAAGCTAGTGATGATGTAATAGAACAAGGGGACCAATGTTCCAGCTCCTGCAAGCAGCAAAACTCAGCAGCTTCAGCCATGTGTCTCTGGCTTTATATTCAAGAGGAGAAGGAGACTACTGGGACAGTTAATGCTGGTTAGCTGGAGCTAAAAAATTAGTGGTGATTAAGAAAAGACCAGCATCAATGAGGTGCAATCTTCTGAGAAGTGTTTACTGAGAGCACAAAGAAATTGTATTCCAGATATAGCAAAAGTTGGTGTGGCTGGACTTGGTAATGTGTACGAGTCACCCAGGTGATAGTGGTTTTGAAGGCATGAAGGTATCATGAAGAACAGCTGAGGCTTGGCACTGTGAGAGGTCACGGAAGGTCATTGGTGAAAGTGCAGCCTCAGTTGGACTTGACAGTCCAGTACTGAAGGCATCATCAAAGGAATTGAGGCTTGGTACCATGAAGAGAGCCTATGAGAGGCTTTGGTAAAGCCTAGTTGCAGTGGAAGATCCAAGCATATTGGAGATACCAGTACCATGGGATGACCATCAAGAGCAGCAGTGGCAGTGGAATGAATCAACCTGAACTTAGAGTGCTACAAAGGGCCGAGCTGGATAAGTGACACCTGCCCCTTGAAGATGCACAGAAGATCATATGTAGCTATAAGACATTGGAACAAGAAACTGTGAAGCTGAAGTTGGCTTGGGGACCTCAAGATGTTAAAGATGCCAGAGCCACAGGATGCCTTCCCGGAAAGCTGCTAACAGGGAGTAGAACCAGCCCAGGAGAAAGAACCTTGTTGCAGTCAACAAAGATGAAAAGGGAGTTGAAGATCTGAAGACTACTTTGCCATCAGACATGGTGACACAGAGTTTGGAGTTTGTCCAGCTTGTTTCCTGTCTTGCTTGGGGGATTACAGTTAAGTGATTGGATGAATCTCAGAAGAAACCTTGAACTTTGGACTTTTAACATCGTTCAGACTGCTATAGACTGTGGGGACTTTTGAAGTTGTACTAAATGTATTTTGCATTATGCTATGTTTAGGTATGGCTCCCATAGACTCATGTTTGAACAAGCCTATGGGGGCCAGGGAGTGGAATGTGATGTTTTGTATATGCTTGTCTCAGGGAGTGGCACTATTAGAAGGTGGCCTTGTTGGAGGAAGTGTGTCACTGTGGGGTTGGGCTTGGTGATCTTCTTCCTACATCCTGGGGATTCCAAGTCTGTTCCTGGATTCCTTTGGATAAAGATGTTGAACCCTCAGCTCCTCCTGCACCATGCCTGCCTGGATGCTGTCATGCTTCTGCCTTGATGACAATGGATTGAACCTCTGAATCTGTAAGACACCCCTAAGTAAATGTTGCCTTTTATAAGACTTGCATTGGTCATGGTGTCTGTTCACAGCAGTAAAACCCTAACTAATACAACAGGGAAAGCCCAAAGGAAGATACTTGAATCTCCCTCAAAATGGGTTATAAAATAGACATCAAAGGTGGATAGATGGAAATAAATGGGTGAGATAGGGGATGGGGAAGGGAATAAGGGTGGGGACCAGGGATAGTAGGGGGCAGGAGAGGGCTGACAGAGAGAAAGGTAATCAGTGGGAGGTCATCTTTAGGATGAGCCAGAGGAGGAGCAACTTCCCAGGAATTAGGAAGGCTCTTGTGTGTTTATAGATGTGACTCTCGCTGTGACTCCTAGCCACTAGGGATATGGAAACTGACATGGCGACCTCCTGTAGCAGGGCAGGACTTCCATTGGAGGGAGGAAGACACTCACCCACCCATAAAAACTGCAATCCAACAGTTTTTCTCCCTCCAACAAGATGCACAGGGATAAAGAAGCAACAGAAATTGAGAAAATGGCCAACCAATTACTGGGCTAATTGAGACACACCATGATAAAGAGCCAACCTCTGATACTTTTAATAATACTGTGCAGTGCTTGCAGACAGGAGCCTAGCATAACATTGTGTGAGAAGCTTCATACAGCAGCGTATGGGAACAGATGCAGATACAGAGCTAAACAGTAGGCAGAGCTTGGGGAGCCTTAGGCAAGCATTAGGGAAAGAATAGATGGAGCCTGAGGGGTCAAGGGCTGTGGGACAGTGAATAAGACAGGAAACTTGGTAAGGTAGACTGGGTCTGAGACCCTGGCACCTTGGCCCCCATCTGAGATGGTAGATGCCTCCCAGCTCCCTACTAGATTCCTGGCCTGGAACATCTGCTGTACTTCCCACATAGGAAAAGTGACTGGAGATCACATAGCTCAGAACAGAATTCTCCATGCTGATGAGGTATCCAGTTGCCTTGAGTGTTTAATCAATAAGCTTCCTTGCACAGACATTCCTTCCTGCCAAAGGTACTTAATCTTTGGTCCATACTGAGAGGGTGGTATGCATCCATTTTACCTGATGAACAGTCAATAAATGGTATGGATAAATATGAACTGTCTCTTTCATCAAAAACAGCTTTGGGGATCACTGAGAAAGTCTTAAACTACCAAACCACAGCCCAAACCTCGTGCAGAAGGCCTCTCTGCATTTCCAGACAACCATTACCAACCCAAGGTCAAACTAAGTCCAGGTTCTGATTCCCCTGGCTTGCGCTTGTCCTCAGCCCTTGTCTGCAACTCCATTCCCATCTCCTCTTGAACATCCAAGAGTTTGGGAGAACTCAGTCCCAGCCAGATCATGGGCCACTGGACCCCTGATCCTTTGTTCTGACTCCCCTGTGCATTTTATTTTTTTGGATGCCAGGGAGATTGGGAACCTGAGCTTTGGCCGCTCACTCCTGCCCTCTTCCACACCCCAGCAGCAAGGTGGAGTTTAGCCCACAAAGAACACCATAAGAAGAAATAAAAAGTCAACTAATAGGAGCCTATGGTGGCTTTAAGAGACTACTACCAACCAAAGAGCACTTATAAGCAGGACCCTGACACTGTATACGTGTGTAGCAGATGTACAGCTTGGTTCTACAGATGGATCCTCTAACAATTGGAGCAGAAGCTGTCTCTCACTCTGTTGCCTTAATTTGGATGCCCATGCTCTAGGTGGACTGCCATGTCTGGCCTCAGTGGGAGAGGATGCACTGTAGTCCTGCTGAGCCATGATGTGCCAAGATGGGTTTGTAGACAGCTATAGAGGTGCTTCTCTTTCCTTGTGGAGAAGGGAAGGTGATAATCAGGGGAGATGTGTATGAGCGTGGGAGTGGGAAGAGAAAAAGTGGGGCTGGGATTTTTATAAAAAGTGAATAAATACATTTTTAAAAATCCAGATTAGAGGTGATACATCAGGTTTCTCTGTGTGTCCTTTCCCTAACAACTTCTAGGAAGTCAAAGTTCTGACAGCTACTCTCTCTAACTCTTAGAACCTCCCAACACACTTCTGTTCCTACACCATTGAGCATATATGGCTATTATCCAATATTCTTCACTGGAGTAATTTTTTGGGAAGGTGAAGGTTTGCATATTTCTTGTTCATTGTTATTCATTGTTAATAATGTTTAACTAACAGCATTGAATAATTATGGAGCCTATCTTAATTCATAGATAACAGAACATGCAGCACATGTTCTGTTTCTTCATATTTATTTGCTTATCTATTTATTTTAGAAAAAATATGTATGAATGATGAATGAATGAATGAATAAAAATAAATAAATAAATAAATAAATGAATAAATAAATAAATAAATAAAGACTTGGTATATACCTCTTGCTAACCTTTAACTTCTGATCCTCCTACCTCAGTTTCCCGAGTGCTAGGACTACAAGAGTGCTCTACTGTAGACATTCTTGTTGGCTGTTCCAGTTGGAAAAATTCCATGAACAATGTTTTGGAAGCAGCCCAGAGGATCAGTTGGATCTGTTACCAATGCTGTGAGATGTTTGTGTTTCAAAAGCATGCTTTTTGCCTTAATAGAGTATCAGAGAACTATCTGGTATCTATGCCTTCCAATCTGATTTAAATTAATATCCTGATGCTGATTCCCATATGCCTTTGAAGCCATCCTATTACTTGACACTATATGCATTCAATTCCATTACAATCATTACTTTCTTTTAATAAGAGCAATTTAGTTCCAACTTCCAACAAACCCCTGCTAAGCCTCACCTATACATCATATTTTTAGGCAGAGTAAATTATTCCATTTTATATCATTTTAAAACTTTGAAAATCTATTCATATGTTGGATCTCATTTTCTGTTCTCAGAATACTCTTCTGCAGTAGGCACAGAAAAGCACAGTGAATCTAAATCTTCTTGCATTATATCTCAAAACCAGATATTAAACTGGGCTTCTCAGACATCTTTAAATATATAGGAGCCTTTAGAAATGCACCTTAAAATACAGCTCACTTTAAAAATTATCTCACAAATTTTGCTTTGCTGATGAACTTTGTCACAAAGATAATATGCATTTTATCTTTTTCATATTCCTCAATGTGGTATAGAGTGAGAAAATATTTCTATTTGTAAAGAATTGTTTTCAAAACTGAAAAGAATGAAGTGGTTGGAAAAATAGTTTATTCTTCACACTGCCCAACCCACTAAGATTCCACTTAATCTTGGTATTACTCTTTTACTAAATTCAAATATGACAATCAGAGAACAAATTCGTGAACTTTTTCACCTATATCTTACACCTTCAGATCTTAGACTGAAGATTCAGCCATGACTTCCAAACTTGCAAGGTAAGGGGAGAAGTTATTTCATCGGTTTATGAATTAAATCAAAGCCTTTAAATTAAATTAAAGCCTTTGTAAAACTAGGATGATAAAGGATTGATGGAAGTTATCTTTCCATAAGTTAATTAAAATATGTACATTCATATTACCATTAAGGTATTTAATCATATAAAGGTGCTTTTTTGATGTTTTCATGTTGAAGGGAAACAATTAACTTTGCTTCAGGTCAAGACTAGACTTAAGATGTGATGTCATAGTTGTTCTCTGTTGGAATGGTACAATTTGATGTGTCACAATGACAGATTTATTAATTTTCTTTATAGTCATAAATTCATATACTGTTAAGTACGAGACAATATGTTGACTTCCTTAAAGAGCTTTTTATACCTTAACCAGAGAGGAATAATGAAACTATTGCTATTCTTTCACTCTGAGTTTACACACTGTTTAGCTAGGCACCTATTTAGTGTCATGTTTTCTTTATGAAGCACAGAGGGACAATGTACATTAATACATTAATAAGCATTAATTTACAATTTACTGATGAGAAAATTAAACCTCACAAAGAAGCCAAGACTGTTTTATACACCTTGAGTCTCTGAACTCAGGTAGCTATTGCTAAAGGACTACTTTAAGTTCAAAACCAGTCTGAACCACAGCATGGAATCACATCTCAAAGAAAACACCAAACATGACAGAATTAATAAAAGAAACAGCTTGACTATGAACCCAGTTCTTCTGACACTGTTTCTTATGATATTACATTGAAAATACACATTTCATGTAATGAGGTTATAATCATCTTTCATGATAATATCAAATCTCAGACAAATCCATTCCCAAAGGTCACCTTTCTATAAATTAGACAAAACCAAATCAAAGCTAATAAAACCTCTGTTGACGATGAAGTCACTCAGTCATCATTTCCTAACCATAAAATCTACTTCTACTTTGAAAACACAGAAGTTATATGTTTCACATGGCTCTCAGAAGATCTAATATTTAAGTAAGATACTTGTTTTACAGATACACAAAGAAACCTTATTGCTTTGTGTCATGAATAAGAAATTAAGTCTGTCAGTCTTTTTTTTCATATTAAAATGAAACACTGCATGTGTAAATGTGTAAATGTATGTGTGTTTCTGTATGTATCTGTGTTTGTGCCTCTCTCTCTCTCTCTCTCTCTCTCTCTCTCTCTCTCTCTCTGTGTGTGTGTGTGTGTGTGTGTGTGTGTGTGTGTGTGTGTTGTTCCATTCTGTACTCCAGAAACTAAATAACATAATATCAAGATGTGGGTAATTTTTCCAAAATAAAAATATGTTTTAAAGTTATGGATGGAGAAAGTCTATGAACAAATTGTCTGATGAGCATGCTTGTGTTGGGCTATCTTGTGGGACAGAGTAAAATAGTAACACACATACACACACACAAACACACACACACATGCACACAGAGAGAGATAGAGGGCGAGATACTGAAAGAGGTCAAATTACATCTACCATATGGGAAAATTAGTCAAGCTTGTCATTTATTGAGTCTGATCGGATTTTAATGGAGCTGATAATATACTTTGACAACTTGCTGAATTATTGTCAGAAATATTGAACAATTGCTTCTTATTATGTATGACAGCTAGTTAAGTGCCATAAATTATGGAGCATTGTAGGAGTGAGGTGTGTTATGAAAGTGCACAGACAAGTGCTTAAGGAGAAGGAGTAACTGTGTTCTAATGACTGCTGTATATTAACTCAGAGTATTCAGATGCAAAGTTGTGAAACTTCTTTTGTTCAACTTCAAAGAATAGCTATTCAACTGAATATAAAAAAATTAAATGTATATATTGAATAATTATATCTATGTGGACATATATGTATTTATAAATATTGCTTTTCTTTTTATTCAAATGTAACAGGCCTGCTTCTAACATCATAATTCAAATGTCTCAGCCCCTGCTTCATTAATAAGTATTTGTTGACTAATGACTGGCAAATGGTGGTAATGAATAAATGGAGTTTAATAACACATTTAAAATATTTTATTAAAAACAAAGGTGTCTGTGATTACATATTACACCAAGCTATTACATGTTGAAATATTTTACTGTTAGGATTGATTAAAAGCATATACATACACACACACACACACACACACACACACACACACACACACATATACCCCATAATGTATTTTGTGTGATCTTGCAGAAACAAATTTTTATTTAAGGATAGAAGATGAGGACCAAAACACTATCAATCCAAAATGATTCATATTTCATTAAATCTTTCAACAATAGTGGCATTATATTGAACAACAAAGGTGTTTATGTACTTCATATGCCATTATCTTACTTTGTGACTTAATATTACATTATGGTTTTGTTTTTAATATCCATTATTATTTGTAAACTTTATGTTATGGGTGTACCAGTGTTCATGAATACATATGTATAAGAACATTATATATTTGGTAGAGAATCTACAGTAGACAGAATAGATTTTTGGAGTGGAAGGTGGTTGTAAGCTATGTGGATGCTATGAAGAAAACCAAGATAAGACCATTGGGCCATCTCCCTGAAATAATTTTGTATAATGATAAAATTAGTTTTAAGAGGTAGGAGTATTATAGCTCAATGGTAGGACAATTGTTTAGCATGTGCGTCAGCTAGACAAAGTAAACACAGAACAAACAAGCAAAGCCCTCACTAAATATAGATTTTAATTAAATCCTTCTAATTCCCAGTACCATGCTTGGTATGTAACAGTCCAAATTCCTTCACAAAAAGGAAAAACTGGGACTGAGCAGACAGTTGCAGCCAGGTACAGAGGGAACACCTGAGTGTAAGATCACTTGGGACATGGCCCACCAGGGCCACACCTGCACCCAGGAGCTGAGCAGTGCTCCTGAGTCACCTGGTAAGAAGTGAGGCCAACGTCTTCATGCATGTTACAGCAGGAACACACAGAACATCCAAGTATAAGATCACTTAGAACTCTGTCTGCCAGGGCCCCAGCAAGGAGCGTGGCATCCCCATAGCACTCAGTGACAGGGGAAAGCTGGTTACCCAGGAGTGCTGAGATAGGCTTGCAGGCACACAGGAGGGACAAGCACCAGCCAGTGACAGCAGGACCAACTAACACCAGAGATAACCAGATGGCAAAAGCAAATATAGGAACGTTACTAACAGAAATCAAGACAATATGGCACCATCCCAACTCAATTCTCACACAACAGCAAATTCTGAATACCCCAACACACCAGGGCAGGAACGTTGTACTGGAGACATTGTTGTAAATGTTAAAGTCCTGGATGCAGGATGCACTATATTTGATATTTAGTGGAAATATGTAGAAGTCTCATTTTTCTTTTCACTTTAGTAGCATAGTAGAAATCCAGAGCCGAAGGATATTGATCATATTGGAGAGGACCTCTTAACAAAGTCAGTGGGTGGCAGAAGAAAGCTAGTAGAGGTATATAAAAATTAAAGGACTGTACATATATACATAAGTGTGTGTTTGTATCTGAGTGTGTCTGTGTGTCCATGTGTATGTGCACATGTGCAGTGTCAGTATACTACCCAAATTCCATCTCAATGAAAGTAATAACATTAATATTTGTCTTTCTCTTGAAATATACAAAAGGTCAGAAAATTACTAAGTGCCCTTGAGAAACTGTTTTCAAATGAGGAGAGGTAGAACATGTATAATGATCAGGAGGTAGTTAAGTTCATATGATATAAATGTGTAAAGTACCAAGGTTAAAAAAATAACCCAGTGGCAAAATGAGTCATCAGTCATTGAGTCAACATAACTTCCCAAATCCTACAAAGTATTGACATTTCTCTTGATTACCAAACATAAACTGACAACAAGACATTTTCAAAAACACCATACTTGAGTCACAGAAAATGGGGAAATCAGACTAGTACTGATCTGAAAACTTTATCCTTACTGTCTAGATTTAATGGTTCTGGAAGGTATCCTGTTTGCTATTTGATGAGAATGGTAACCATCAATCACACCTAGAGGTGAACCTTGAGACCACTTTGACCAGGCCCATTGATATAATGGTGGCATGAGCATCATGCAAGTAATGGTTTGATAGGACCCTATTTCTGATTCAAGTTTTGTCATGTTCCATAAGATGAGAACTGTATTGCATCATTATCTGACAAGAACTGTAGCTAGATAGAATATAGGACCTAGAGAAGAAGCTACTAATATTAGTTTGCTTAATGGGAATAGTATTAAATGACCTTTTCTGACTTATAAACAAAGATAAAATTATCTCTCAGTCCTTGTCTAGGATACTTCCATTTGCAGTATATGGGGATTGGTATAGTTCCGGGATTGGCCAAGAGGCAGAAAATAAGAAATAATTCAATGTTTCTTTAGGCCTAAATGAAACACTTACTGTATTTCCTTCATAAAAGTCCCAGTGATCATGGCCAAAGTGGTAGAAGAAAAAAATATAAGAACTCTACTGTATGGATGATGACAAGAACATATTGGCTACTGAACACAGTGGAACAGTGATATCATGCTGTTTCAAACAGCATGCATAGAAATCTGTTCAAACCATTGAACTGAGCACAGGGAGGAGCTAGAGAAAGGACCCAAGGAGCTGAAAGGGTTTGCAGCACCATAGGAGGAACAACAATATAAATCTCCCAGTACCCCCAGTGTTCCCAGGGGCTAAATTGCCAACCAAAGAATACACATGAAGGGACCCATGGCTCAAGATACATATGCAGCAGAGGATGACCTTGTTGGACATCAAAGGGAGGAGAGGCCTTTTGTCCTGAGAAGGCTAGATACCCCAGTATAGGGGAATGCCAGGACAGGAAAATAGAAGTGGGTGGATTGGTCAGCATTGAGAGGGGGAATGGGTTAGGGGGTTTTCAGAGAGGAAACCAGGAAAGTGGACAACATTTGAAATGTAAATAAAGAATATATATAATAAAAAAATGAAAAAAAACCTGTGCAAACCCAAGCTACAGCAAATTCAATCTGTGCAACCCAAGCTACAGCAAATTCAATATTGTGAAGGAAGTTGGGGATACTATTCTCCACAAGGTTAGAGGTACATGCTGGCTGCTGGGAAAGCTTATGAGAGTTTTCTGTAAGACTGAAAAATCCACCATACTCCACTTGAAAACCACAGATCCACAAATATTTGGGCAGCACAAATTGATTACAATGGGTCAAAAAATAGAGTCACAAAATTGAAAGGGTGGGGGAAGGGAGCTGGACTGGAGAAGATCTGGGAGAAGCAGTAGAATATAATCAAATTATGTAGGAAACACTATACGAACGAATAAGGAATTTAACAGCCCATCTTCCTAGCTTTCTGTTATCAATGCAGTATCTATCTCTCACCAAAAAGCGATATTCATTCCATGAGACAAACATATGGGTAAAGGAATATGTAAGCAACACAAATATGTCACAACTCAGGGAGAAATACCCTGAGAAATACACAGGAGTCATCAATGCCATTGTGGTAAGAGTTCAGTTGGAAAACATGTGCTATGGATTGTTTAAGCAAAAGACAGGCAATTAAGAAATTAAAATTTATAATAAGAATAATATTTTGATATGTTTAGCAATAGATCTGGCAAGTCTGCTAAAACTTAAAAAATACAAGAGTAAAGACTCCTAAACTATATTTAAAAATCCACTATCAAATATTACATTCAATAAAAAAAATCAAACCCCTATGACTAATATAAATTTTCTAAAGTTAATATATATATATTATTAGGTTTTGACTATGTAAAATCCTAAACAATCAAATTGCTTATATTTACCTGTTTTAATCACCGATTTTTACTTTTATGATACATTTTGGCTTTGATGTATTATTTTAATTGCTTTGATTTTTTTCAATTAATTTTTATATTTACTTGACATTTGGGTATCATGTATACATGTGTTTCTTTCTGCAGTGCAAGGCTTAGAGCTTAACATAGTTGGCAACTCTTTTACATGCTGAGTCATCTTTCTAACTCCAATTTCTAAATTTGATTACAAGCTTTCTTTTTGATTTTGAAATAATTAATGCATTCTTGCTATACTAACCATGCTATATTTTATGTGCCCAGAATTTGGTTGTCTTATAGCTGTGAATTTGTATAACTGGACTAGAATACAGGATTTTCCACTAACCTCTGTTGCTTATAATCACCATTTTAGTCTCTAAACAAAAATCTGCCTCTGATTTTTGTATGATTTTAATTTTTATTGAGGACAGATGTTCGTGACACAACATATTCTGATCATGATTTCCCTTCACTTATCTCCTCCCCACTCACCCAAATCCACATCCTTGAAATTCCAACAGCAAATAACATTTTAATATTCTTAGTGATCAGGAAAATGCAAATCCAAATTACTTTGGGATTTCATCTTATTCTAACAATAAGAACAATAACAAAACTAACAATGCCAACTCATGCTTGTGAAAATTCAGAGTAAGGCGAGAACTCATCAATTGCTTGTAGGAGTACAAATTTGTACAGACACTTTGGAAATCAGTATGCAGTTCTTTGGGTACCTAAAAATGGATCACCTTCAAGATCTGACTTTACCATTCTTGCCATATATCTTAAGAAATATACCATTTTCTACACAGACTCTTGGACATCATGTTCATTGATGAGCAATTCATAAAATTCAGAAATTCAAACCAGTCTAGATGTCTGTCAGTAGATAAAGGGATATAAAACAATCTGGTGCCTTTGCAAATGAAATATTACTTAGTTGCTAAAAATTCACGAAATTTTCATGTAAATTGGTTGAGTTAAAATAAATGATATGATGAGTAAGGTAACCCAGACCACCAAAGATATAGCTATTCATTTGCTTATATGTGAATGAAAGCATTTAAGTCTTCAATAACCAGGCTACACTTCATACAAATACAGTGGTCAGGGAGAGAACAGGAGAATTGGGGAGGGAAGGATATTCCCAGGGGGGAGAATTGGGATATATATTTATAGATAGATGGGGGAAGACTAGAACAGGAGATTTGTACAGAGAGATGAGGGAGAGAGAAGCACAGGAATATGAAGATGAGTAGGTAAACTAAGGGTCACTGAGGGATCATATTAAAAATTAATATAGTGGAAGCATCTTAAACTGTATACATATATGAAAAATCTTAAATGGAATCATCAAATAATAGGAGAAACAAAAACCAACTAGACATCTCTTGCCACCATATGAAATCTCTCGTGCTATTGCCAAGATTATTGGTTACTTTATACCAACTGGTGATTTGGTCCTATTTGAAGATAACGCATACATATTTCACTAAACACAGAAAAGTCAGGATGCTGCCTCCTTAAAGCCTTCACCATTATATGCATCAGCGTATTCATACCTTGCATATTTTGGTGGTATAAGAGTGACACAAAAATTTGGGGAGTAACTAACCATTATGTGATTGAATTAATTCCCACTTTGTGAGAGAAGACCTATGCCTGATACTACTTTGGTGGCCAGGAATTTGGGACTAGATAGGACATGGACCCATGGAAAAATCAAGTACTGTCAAACAGCCAAAGGAACTTAGCAATAAGATGTCTTCTAATGACATTCTGGAATACTTTTGCATCAGCGTATTCATTGCTTAGCCAACACCATGTAAATTTCCTTCCCCAGTAGATGTGAACATATGCATGAACTCACAATTGGACAGTAACCAGAATATAGGACTCGTTGAGATGTTTACATTACATATTTCTTTAGGACTCCAGAAATGCTGCAGAAGAGGAAGCAGAAAGATTGTTAGAGCCAGATAGGGTGTAAGACACCATGGAAACAAGACCTTCTGGATACAACATGGCCGACATGCACATGAACTCACAGAGTTTGTGGCACTATGCCAAGGGCCTGCACAGGTCTAAGAAGGATGGGGTCCGTGAATGAAGAGGCAAGATAGACACAAGGTCCCTTCTCTAACACAGACGCTAACTCCAAATGACAACTGATCACATAGGGAAAAAAAAATTTTTTTTTTATTTAACTAGTCTCATTGAACATACAAATCACACTTTAGGGCAGACCTTAGTAACGCAATGGTTTCAATTGGGTGTTTTGTTACTGCCTCAGTTAGAGTTTCCATTATTGTGAAGAGACACCATGGCAACTCTTAAAAAAGAGAAAATTTAATTTGGGCTGTGGCTGGCTTACAGCTTCAGGGGATTGGTCTATTATCATCATGGCAGGAAGCATGGCAGCATGCAAGTAGGCATGGTACTGGAGGAGCTGAGAGTTCTACATCTTGTTCTGAAGGCAAATGGGAGAAGACTGACTTCCTCAGGCACCTAGGGGTAAGCTCTCAAAGCCCACCCCCAAAATGACACGCTTCCTCCAACAAGTCCACACCTACAAATAGTGCAAAGCATATTCAAATACCACAGTTATCTATTATGTTTTATGATTTTGTGTATTTATGGACTTTTCATGTATACAAAAGCATCTATATCTCTGCATTGTGTGTTTTGCTTTAGCTATTTTCCTATTTTTTTCTATTAATTTTTAATTATTTATTTATTTATTATTTTTTGAGTAGTCCTGTGTAAGCATCAGTGAGAACTTGTAATATTGGTGTTTCTATACCTGTGTATTTCACTTCGCGGAAGTCTCAAGAATTCCAGATTCATAAATGCTATTAGAAATGGTAGAGTTTTCTAAAATGTTAGAGGATTTCATGTTTATTTCATTATCATTTTCAAATTCCTCGTTTGAACAACATGTATTTGTATGAGGCACTTTCTTCATTACATTGTAAAATTCTGTTATGTATCACAAGAAGGTGAATTAATATGTATGAACTAAACTTCATTTAGTGAAATCTGACAAGACTGATAACGTGTTGTTTCTTAAAATTATGGCAAATTGATATAAACATACCGATTGCATTACAATTAATTATAAAGTGCATAACACAAAGTACTAAATTAAGTAAAATAAATTAATTTAAATTATTGGCTGCAATAGAATTAATGAAATCATAGTAGTCAATTGAAGGAGGCCCATTTACATTTAAATTGTTGAAAGCTACAGAATAATATTTCAAAGAATTCAACATAGTGTTCATTTACATAGATTTTATAAATGCCTTTATGCAAATATGTATTTCATTTGTTAATGAGTTATTTCTTGGTTATGACATTTATAGCAAAAACTGGAAGTCTTTTCCTTCAATTAAATTAATGTTTTGAATAAATAGACATAGGAATTTATTGACAACATGACATTCATTTATAGATGCACAAGATATGCATATCCATCATGCTCTCCAAAAACTAAGAGACTAGTTCTCTAAAACTTTAAAAGCCTTGTTCATACCAGTGACAAAACAAGCACAAATATTTAGACAAAATTACTCACAGTCAGAGATGTGAATATTAATTTCGATAGATGATATTGGCTGCATTCTTTCTTGGCTTAGAAACCAAATGGCACTCTTAATTCAAAATAGGCAAATGAACAGGCATGGTTCAAGTAGGGTTATCCTATTAAATGTACATCCCCAAAACGAACTGTTTTTCTATATTAACTCTAAAGCAATGGAAATAGTTCTAGGAATATCAAATCATGTTTCCTTTAGGAATAATGCTATATTACATAGTGAGGACTTCATAAACTTTACACACCTTGTCTTATTTAACTGGGCTATTAATGTAACACTTAGAACCAGATGTTAAATTACATTTGCTCTTTGCCATTGGCAATAAATATTTAAATCACAAAAAGGCAATTGTGAGGAATGTGGGGAATTCAATCAAGAAATTTATAGTGAGGTTTAAAACACTCTACTATTCAACTCAGGATGCTTAAAATTCTGCTAGTACTCATGTCCGGCTTCACTTTCATCAAAAATTAGGAAGGGGCGATGTTTATAATGGAGTAAACAAGAAAATAAAAGCATTATAGATCTTATTTTTTCTATGCTATTCTACTGAACAAAAGATATATATGACATATTCACTTTCCTAGAAATATAATTTAGCTGTCTAAACTTCAGCTTGACCAGTTGAACTCTGGTGTGGAAAGACAAGCTGTGGCCATAATGACAGAAGTTATTAAGGAGTGAATGACCCAGAAATGAAATGTCCCCAGGGAATTTTTAAAGTTCAAATCTAATAGCTCATGCAAGCAATGACTACAAAGATAACCAATAGAGATATCACCAGTTTTAAGTTCAATTCATACTGACTCTGTCTCTTCTATGTTGAGAAAACTAACAAATTTCAAATATGTTTAATCATCATTGAAGTGAGAAAGTACTTATTAAAATCTCTAAAACCAACTAAACCAAAGCAACAGGCCAATATAGTATTTGTTATGTCATTTTAGCTATCTCAGTTCAAATGGAATTTTCATTAATTTAAATCATCAGTGAAGTGTACATGTACATGCAGAATTAACTAGAAAAACACCACAGGGAGTCTATGGCTTTGGAAGAAATTTTACTGCTTAAAATATATATTGATTGTATGCCACAGATGACATAGTACAGATAAAATAGAGAGCAAACATACAAAAATGTATAGTTTTATTTATAGTGTTTGAAGACATATTAAGAACACTCAAACATTTGTGTGTATGCACATGGAGATACACACACACACACACACACACACGCACGCACATGTGCTCACACACACACACACACACACACACGCACGCACATGTGCACACACACACACACATGTGCACACACATGCACTACCTTTTATTGGTGCCCTGCATTAAAGACACTGACTGGCACAAGCTGACTTAGGAGAAAACTCTGGTCTATGACTGACATTATTTTGTGAAAACTCAAATTATTTTAAATAATGGAGGATGAAAATATATCTCATACATACGTGTGTATGTGTTTGTGTGTAACATATACTCAAAGATACGAATATATTTGCTTCCAATGCTATCAAGATGATAAGTATTTTTAGTTCTCAATATTAAAATCTGAGTTATAATTTTTTCAAAAATATCCTTACCTTCCATGCAGACACCAATTTTCACATTTATTAGAAAACATGTTTGCAACATAATTATTAAAGTCATACTTTATGATTATGTTACTTGAAGACTAAATTTGATATATTATTTATGAGCTCAGAATAGGGACTTAATAGTCACTGAATGACAATTGACTGATCACAACCCTATTTTCTGACACAGATAATCCATTCTAGATTCCACTATTTTCTTCAAAGATTCTCTCCCCAATAACAATTACAGAACATTTGTCATTGCCTTTCTAACTTCCAAACCTTTGTTTGATGGAAATTTTGAGGGGTCTGTTTCCAGTAATGATCTAAACATGACATATGCTTTGGACAATGGCGCCCAAATGATCAGTGCACATGAGAAGGGAATGTAGAAGGAACTTGGGATTGCAACCATCATGGTCTATAATGGCATCTTTCACTGCAGAATAAGTCTTTATCTTGAAAACAGAAAAGCTTTAAGGGTATTATAATTCCTGCTACATCTTTCTTCTCTTCTCTCAGCCAAATGAATAGTAGTCCCAAATGACACCTGGACTTTTGCTACTGTTCTGAGAACAGAGTACAGTCATCTTTATTGTTTTACCTTATGAATTCCTTCAATTTTGTTGCAACACCAAGGGTAGCTAACAGAAAATCTTTAAACATTGTGATATCACACATCAGGGCCCTGTGCATTACCTGTAAGTCTTATGACAGGATAGCTGTGCTTCCAAAACTGAATTCAACAGTGATATGTCCACAGCATTTGGTATGTAAAGTGGGTTCGTTTGCTGCCTATCCCTCATCAGCCTGTGCCACAGTGAATGACATCAGCCTCCCAGGCACTGTTTGCACCTTTGCATCTCCATCACCTCACAACCTCATTTCTCCAGTCTTTTTTTTTTTTTTTTTACAAATAATGAAGATGTTTATTAACAGAAAAACATTTAAAATAGAATCTGCATATATTGAGATGTGAAATTTTACCTGCTATACTAAATGTGCATAGATTAATACATGAATTAAAAATAAAATGCATCACACTGCATGGATGAAGCACACTATATTATTATTATTATTATTATTATTATTATTATTATTATTATTAATCAGTTTATTCATTTACATTTCAAATGCTATCCCCCTTCCCAGTTACTCCACTATTTCCCATCACCCTCCTCCCCTTTGCCTCTATGAGAGTGCTCCTTCATCCACCCACTTATTCCTGCCTTACTACCATACCATCCCCCTATGCTGAGGCATCAGACCTCCACAGGACCAAGAGCCTCTCCTCTCATTGATGTCTGAATAGACCATCCTCTGCTATATATGCAACTGGAGCCATGGGTCCTTCCATGTGTACTCTTTGGTTGGTGGTTTATTCTCTGGCAGCTCTTGGAGTGATCCAGTTTGTTGATATTGTTCTTCCTGTGGGGTTGCAATCCTCTTCAACTTCTTCAGTTCTTCCCCTAGCTCTTCCATTGGGGTACCTGGGCTCATTCTGATGGTTGGCTGTGAGTACCTGCATCTATATTGGTTAGGTGCTAGTAGAAGCTCTCAGGTAACAGCCGTATTTCTTGGATTCCACGTCCCTCAGCTCTCATTACCTAGTTACTCCACTGTCCTTTTCTTATGCCCATCTTTTGTAGAAAAGATGTCCTTTGACACAGTGAACATCCAGCAGCACATACATAGCCAGCTGATGGTGAGTTCAACTGGAAATATATCACAGGAAAATTATAACACTGCAAGCATAGGGAACTCAGTAGTCAAGGTCAAATTACATAAGCTCTCCTCCTCCTAAAGTCTATGTATTATACTATTTACTTCCTGATATTCAAAAGAAACCATAACAGCAAAGCACTAAGCAATGACTCTCTCTGAGTCATAAAGGTCATCCATCTCCTTATGGCTTTCCTGAAGCTCTCCCATCATCTGTTCCATGCTTCTGCCTTCATACTCCTTTATTCAGTCTGGAAGGACTAGAGAGTTCTTCATCTTTTGTCTCTATAAGACAATTTATAAGAAGGGAGGAGACAGAGTTGGAATATGAGAGCTTGATTTTAAAACGTATATGTTGAGTAGATAATTCTTAATTGAGGACTCAGTTTAGCATTCTTTCCTAAAGATGGTTAGTCATCCTGCATCTCTGCAAAACTGCTCAGCAGTTGCTTGAAGTCAACAGAGAATTCGCAATAAATTATACAAAGTAGAATAATTTCCATTCATTTCTAAATCATCCTTTCACTAAAAAATAAATTTTGTTTCTTAGCACATGTTTTCCTCTCACTTATCCTTGCTTTTCCTCTTATTAAACTTCATAAATCTGCATTCACTGTATCAATATTATCTCTATTGTTTAATCTTGTTTGTATCTCTGTGTGTGTGAGAGAGAGAAAGAGACAGACAGACAGAGAGAGAGAGAGAGAGAGAGAGAGGGAGAGAGAGGTGTCTAAGGGTAAATGATTCAAGAGATCTTTCAAAAGATCTGAGAGTCTTGAGGGCTGGTCTATATTTCTCTAGAATTTTACAATCTGAGCAGTTGATAATAAAACTTCACTTCAAAATAACTGTTCCACAAGATATATAGTTCACTGCCGCCATTTATCCCAACTCTGAATGATTGCTTGTAGATTTTCAATTTCATAAGAAGACCCATTTTAGGATACTCTTTTAAAAATGGTTAGTCATCATATAACTCTCCGAAATAACTCAGCAGTTGCTCATAGTCAACCTTTATGGAGGTGGGAAGATATTCAGTGCATGAGAACACTTATTCAGCAAACATGAGAAACCCAGTTTAAATTATCAGCCCACATCTGAAAATCTACATGGCTTCATATATCTGTAAATCCAGTACTTGGGAACAAAGGAAGATAGATCTCAGAGCTTTTTATCATTAGTCTTACCAAAAAAACCAGTGAATTTAGGGTTAAGAAGGAGACCCTGTCTCAAGGCAACAAGATGTAGAGAGAGATGGAGGAACATTCATGTCCTTCTCCTGGCATTGACATATATAAGTGCTTACACCAGAACATTTGAATCAATCCATCTCACATAAACACACCCACGCACACATGTGTACACACACACACACACACACACACACACACATACTCCAAAAACATAGTATAACAAAAATTTAAAATAATCATGGTTTCTTAGCAACAGTTGTCATGACAAGTCACTTTCCTTTCTTTTTGCATTTATTGCATGTGCTTTTAGAAGATACCTATACATTAGGAATTACACAATAGGAGCTGCTGACATATGTACTTATAGCTCTTGATCTAGTGAAATGCTCTTGATTGAGTATATTAATTTTCTTCTTTATCGTGTTTATTATGAAAATTAAATAAGAGTAATGTCACAGTTAAATTTAGGGTTTTGGCAAATATTTAAATTTGACCAAATTTTATGTCATAAATTAGAAGATACTCAGGCTGGAGAGATGAGTCAGACATTAAGAGCACTGGCTGCTCATCCAGAGATCCTGTGTTCAATTCCCAGAAACCACATGGTGTCTCCATGACTCTGTATCATGAAATCTGATGCCCTCTTCTAGTCTGCAGGCATACATGTAGGCAGAATAATGTATAAATAATAAATGAATAAATCTAAAATAAATAGGAGGTATTTACTAAAACTAGCAACTAAATCTTTAGGAATGATTGGAATTTTAAAACATAGAAAATGCTAGTATGTTTATAAGTATATAGTTTAAACAAATTATTTTCCTTTTTGTTTCTTGTTTCCCAGAATAACAACTCTGAGACTGAATTATATATGAATAAATGTCTAAGGTATATCTTTTCCTTGTTCACTAACTAGCTCATAACTTAATTTATGAGCTAGTTAGCTCATATGTATACTACATCTAAATGTGGTATAATAATCTGTTTTATTCTAAGAACTGTCATGTGGTTGGTTACCAATTTTATGTGACCAACTCCTTCAGCTTTCTGGGTAAATCTGCACCTCCAACTCTTTCCCAGAAATCCTCTCTCTTTGAACATCTACTTCCCTATTTCTTGCCTAAGCTCATATACATACAGCCTTGTGTTAACAGGTGAAGCATTCACATTGCACAAAACATTCCTGCCTTAATATAGTATATTACCTTTCAAATTAATATCTCATAAACACCCATTTTATTTTTAAAGCAAAAAGTGAATGAATAATTTTTATCTAGACATGTAAACACTTAGAACTCAGGGGAAAATAAATAAATATAAGGCATTTTAAAATCAGAGAATGTTTAATAATATTTAAAATTTCAGGATACTTACATACTTCAATTTCTAGACAAATGGCAATAATTAAACTTTGATTGTAAAAACACTGAGTATGGCATATACAAAGGCTCCCAATTGGGATATTAAGGGTTTTTTTATTAATTTGTCTTTAAAATATGTCCTGGGTAAGATGTGCTGTGAAATTTTTGTGAGGTTATTATGTCTCTTGAATGTGCAGATGAAGATGTCTTTATAATTTATTACATTAAAGGAATGAAATAATTTCAGTACCTCAGCAACCTCATTATGACTTTCCTGCTATATCTAATGATTAATATGCTCTGGAGGTAATATCTTCTTAGTTCTCTAGATTACTACATCTAAGTGTGGTATGAAATATTCAGTCACATATAGCCAAATCATTTAGGGTTGTCTTTGATTATACTCCTTTCTTCAAGTTTTAATACAATCTTTGAGGAATTTCTATAAACTCTGACCTCACGGCATTCTAACTGTTCACTATCTGCAGTCAAATAACTTTACTACCCTAAGTAGTCTCCCACGTTCATTTCCAATTCTCAACAGGACAGAGAGGGCCCATACTTGAAATTAAGCCATTTTATGGGTGCATTCTACTTTAGAACTGAGTATATTTCCAAATGAGTTGATTATAACAATGAATTCTCATATCTGATATAACTTCACTTTTGATTTTAATCTCATACCAATCTACTATGCTTGCTACATTACAACAGACAACACTGTTTCCTTGATTTCTTCTAATTCAAATCTTTTATTGATTCTTTTCAGAAAGCCTTAAATGAAAGGTCCAATTTATTATCCAGGTCCAGAAGATTCTGATTATTTTCCAATTATTCTTCCCTAACTATCTTCATGAGGCAAATGTTTGTGTTGCCTTCTTTGTATTACCTAACACTAAAGGAGAGAAACTAATCTTTGCTGGTTAAAAAATATAAAAATGAGCAGGGCATGGTGGCACACGCCTGTAATCCCAGCACTTGGGAGGCAGAGGCAGGCAGATTTCTGAGTTCGAGGCCAGCCTGGTCTACAGAGTGAGTTCCAGGACAGCCAGAGCTACACAGAAAAACCCTGTCTCGAAAAACAAACAAACAAACAAAAATGTAAAAATGGATGTGGTGAGATTGTTGGGATATTGCATGCTTGGAAAACACACATAAGGACCTGAGTTCAGATTATCATCTTACACATAAAAAGGTGAATATGGTGACATATCCATAATCTCAGTCTTGGGGAGGTGCAGAAAGGAGTATTCCTCAAGCACACAGGACTACAGGCCAAGACAAATTGATAAAATCTAGTTAACTGATAGAATCTGTGTAAAAAATTAAGGTAGAGCATTATTGAGGACATCTATTATCAACTACTAGCATCCACATGCACACATATACAGCTACATGTATGCATACACACACACACACACACACACACACATATATATACGTGTATGTATATATATACATATATATATATATACACATGTACATATACCCACTGAAATATATTATAAAGACTATGCATACATACCCAAAAGAAACTTCAAAGTTTTCTGTCACTTATATGATTGCAAAAAAAAAAAAATACTTTCAATGGATAATGTTAGCATATAATAAAGACTAATAGGCCTTTCCTAGATGAATAATGTCACATATAGATAAGATAGGCAGAGAGACAGAGTCACACAAAGAGACTACACATACAATGTGTGTTTCAACATGGAAAAACATGAATGTTTATAAAATTCAATATAAATTATAAATTACAAATTGGATTATTTCACTCGTTATATCTTACTTTAAATATCATAAAATAGCTCTATTTGATAGCAGTATTATAAAGAAATTAATGTAATAAGAGTATCTAACATCAAAGACATTTTACCAAATAAAATAGGTTTCCCTATCTCCCTTTTCCCTCTCTATTCATCTCCTGGTTAACATTAAAGAGTCCTGCATACTAGGTAAAATGCTTTCTTATTTAAGTTGTATTCATAGCCCAATAGGACTCTCTTTACTGAAGGGGAATGAAATGGTTTAATTACATATTTTTCTCTTATGTAGCACAAGAATTTTCTTTATAGGTGATGTTAATTAACAATAAGAGGAGGTAGAATTTTGTTTTTTTACCTCAAAAACTGAAATTATTTTATAGTAGTCTTAATATATAATACTAATTCAAATGAAAAAATTCTTTTTTTTGAAAAGCATGTTCTTTTATTGAAAAAGGAAGTAGAAAAATTTTGTTATAAAATTGAAGACTTACATGGAAAATATTCCTGATAAAATAGAAGAGATATATAGAAAAACATTAAAATTGACAATTTTCATGGAAAATTAAAGAGTAAAATGGTAGACATAAAAAATTGCTAAATTGAAAAAGGAATTAGAAATATTTTATGATAGAATTGAAGATTTATGTGGAAAATATTCCTGATAAAAATTGTAGAAAAATGTAGAAAAACATGTTAAAATTGAAGATTATCAAAGAAAATTTTATACAGATATAATAATGGTAGGCATAAAAGTATTCCTAAATTGATTGAAAAGTGGAATTATAAACATATTCTGATGAAGTTGAAGATCTACATGGAAGATATTTCTTATAAAATTGAAGGAATATATGAAAAAACATGTCAAAATTGAAGATTATCATGGAAAATTATACAGATAAAATTGATTGGGGAATAGCTGGGGGGGAGAGGAATTATGGGACATATGGTGGGGGGGGACTGGGAAAGGGGAAAGCCTTTGGAATGTAAACATAGAATATAGAAAATAAAAATTAAATAAAAAATAATTCTAAGTTGATTGAAAGTGGAATTATCAATATTTTCAGGTAAAACTGAAGATTTAAATGGAAAATATTTCTCATAAAATTCAAGAAATATAGCCAGACAGTGGTGGTGCACGTCTTTAATCCCAGCACTTGGGAGGCAGAGGCAGGCGGATTTCTGAGTCTGAGACTAGCCTGGTCTACAGAGTTCCAGGACAGCCAGGGCTACACAGAGAAACCCTGTCTCGAAAAACAAAAAACAAAAACAAAATTCAAGAAATATAAGAAAAACAAGTTAAAATTGACTATTTCATGGAAAATTATACAGATAAAATCGTGGACATAAAAACCTTTCAAAATTAATTGAAGGTGGAATTAAAAATATTTTGTGATAAAATCAGAGATTTACATAGAAAACATTTCTGATAAAAATAGAAGAAATATATAGACAAACATGTTAAAATTGGATACTATCATGAAAAATAATGCAGATAAAATTGTAGACATACATTACTGAATTATTTGAAAGAGAAATTACAAACATTTTCTGATAAAATTGAAGATTTACATGAAAAATATTTCTGTTAGTCTATGTCTTTTTATTGGAGAATTGAGTCGATTGATGTTGAGATATTAAGGAATAGTGATTGTTGCTTCCTGTTATTTTTTGATGTTATTTTTATGTTTGTGTGGTTATCTTCTTTTGGGTTTGTTGGAAGATTGCTTTCTTACTTTTTGCAGGGTGTAGTTTCCCTCCTTGTGTTGGTGTTTTCCATCTATTATTGTTTGTAGGGCTAGATTTATAGGACGATATTGTGTAAATTTGGTTTTATTGTATAATATCTTGGTTTCTCCATCTATGGTGATTGAGAGTGCTGCTGGCTATAGTAGTCTGGGCTGGCATTTGTGTTCTCTTAGGGTCTGTGTCAGATCTGCCCAGGATTTTCTAGCTTTCATAGTCTCTGGTGAGAAGTCTGGTGTAATTCTGATAGGTCTGCCTTTATAAGTTACTTGCCCTTTTTTCCTTACTGCTTTTAATAGTCTTTCTTTGTTTAGTGCACTTGGTGTTTTGATTATCATGTGCCAGAAGGACTTTCTGTTCTGGTCCAGTCTGTTTGGAGTTCTGTAGGCTTCTTGTATGTTCATGGGCATCTCTTTCTCTAGGTTAGGTAAGTTTTCTTCTATAATTTTGTTGAAGATATTTGCTGGCCCTTTAAGTTGTAAATCTTCACTCTTTTCTATACCTATAATCCTTAGGTTTAGTCTTCTCATTGTGTCCTGAATTTCCTGGATGTTTTGGGTTACAAGGTTTTTGTAGTTTTCATTTTCTTTGACTGTTGCATCAATGTTTTATATGGTATTTTCAGCACCTGAGATTCTTTCTTCTTTCTCTTGTATTCTGTTGTTGATGCTTGCGTCTATGATTCTTGATTTCTTTCCAAGGTTTTCTATCTCCAGAGTTGTCTCCCTTTGTGATTTCTTCATTGTTTCTACTTCCACTTTTAGATCCTGGATGGTTTTGTTCACTTCTTTTACTTGATTGTGTTTTCCTGTAATTCTTTAAGGGATTTTTGTGTTTCCTCTTTATAGGCTACTGCCTGTTGACCCATGTTCTTCTGTATTTCTTTAAGGGAGTTATTTAAGTCCTTCTTAATGTCCTCTATCTTCATCATAAGATACAATTTTAAATTCAACTCTCCATTTTCTGGTGTGTTGGGGTATCCGGGACTTGCTGTGGTGGGTTCTGATTTTGCCAAGGAGCCTTGGTTTCTCTTGGTAGGGTTCTTGCACTTGCCTTTCATTATCTGGTTATCTCTGGTGCTAGTTGGTCTTGCTGTATTTGACTGGAGTTTGTCTCTCCAGTGGGCCTGGAAGCCTGTGTCTGTACACCTGGGAGACCAACTCTCTTCTGGCAAGGTCTATGCACAGAAGGCTGTGGAGTCACCTGGCTCCCTGGTGCAAATGGCAGCCTAAAGACTCTGTCCCAGCTGCTCCACTAATCATTTGCCCTGTGTGCTCCCAGCTGATCACCTCTGGAGAGAAGGTGGAGACCTCACCTCGTCACTCACAAATCATGCAGAAAGTCTTGGAAAATAAAAAAAAAACATGAAATAAAAGAACAATAAAGGAACTTTAGCTTTTATTTTCCAGAAGTAATTGTCATTTCAGAGGTTTACTGCCGAATAAACTCATTCTTTCAATGTCTTTCTGAACTCTGCCTAATTCCACTCAGGTGTTCTGCCTCAAAATCCTAACCCCAGCTAACTGATTTAATCTGGCTTCTCTCAGCTTCTTAGTGAATTGATCTGCTTGTCCTCAAGCTCGGCAATTTGTTCTGATCTTCTGACCGCTTCTTATTCTCTGGCTTCAACTTCTCTGCTTCATGTACTATGTTGACTGAACTGGTTCAAGTGAACCACACTCACCTGGTGAACTGACTGAATGTTATTGCCTGTTGCACATAAGTGCCCCCTTTCCTGTCTCTTCTCATTTGAGCTGGGCACATTGCATCTCTGACTCAGTCCGTCAAATCTTTCTCTGTTTAGTCACTTTGTCTGCCCCTCAATTACAAGCCATTTTCTAGAATCGCTGTGCCCTTTTATAAACTAACTTCATCTTTCTTTTTTGAGACTAAAGGTATGCACTAAGGTCACACTTGTACTCCAGTCAGAGGTATTAAAGGTTTATCATTCCAGCAGGATCATACAGACCTAGGTGTTTAGATGTCCTCCCTTAACAGACCATCCATGTTGCTGTATTAAAATTCCTCTACATCTGATCTAATTATATTCTTCTCCATATAGTAAAAGATACTCCAGTTTCTGAAACTTCTACATTTTATACCATTGCAAACAAATCAGAAATTATTGTATATAAGTCAGGAAATATAAGTAAAGTAATTCAAAGCCCATATACTTCAGTTCAAAATTGGAGATGTATAAAATCATATAGTTTTAATAGACGTTTTCTGAACTTATTAATATAACACTAATACACAAGATTCAGAGGTTTCTGTTACACATAGAAACTAGTGTTATTCCTGATAATTCAGAATTAACATTATCATTTACCCAACTATAATAGATAATTCAAAACAGAAATTATGCATCATATATCACTCATATTCAATCTCATACTAGATTGGTCCATTGGTACATGGAAAGAGATTATAAACAATTATTAATAGCAAATAAGTTAGAAGCCTCAAAATTTTATTAAAGACTGTTATGTTAATAACAAAGGTTGAAAGAGAACAAAGAAATATATAAAAAAGAAATTTGGCATATGGTAATATCTTATTTTGCAGAATTTGGGAAACTAAAATTTGTTCATGATACTATTGGTACATTTTCTGGATTTCAATGGTCTTCTGCTTTGAGTTCTGAAAACATCAATTCTGTATTGCACCTTTGTTGGAACTGTTGACTATAATTGGAGATATCATTACAAATTAAGACTAATTCATCCACACATTTCCATTACAATGAATTTTTTTCATAGTATAACATAAAACATATTACAGGTATATCATACAATCCAACAGGTCAAGTAGTTATAAAAAGATCCAATTGTACTTTAAATGAGATGCTTAATAAACTAAAATGGGAATAAGAATTCCCAGAAATACACTGAGACATGTGTTATCAACTTTAAATATTTTGAATGTCAGTGAGTCTGTAATAACAGTTGCTGAAAGATACTGGATTGTAGAAAAATAAACAAGGGATAAAACTGTTGAATTAGTTCATCCTGTGTACATCAAAGATGATTTAACATTATAATGGAAGTCAGGGAACATGTTATGTTGGGGAAGAGGTTTTGTTTATTTCCACAGTTATGGAAAACTATGGTTTTCATCAAGATTGAAAAGATCTAATATGAATGTGAAGCTTCCACATGAAAGACACAGGTAAAAAGGGAAGCAGAAAGGCAGTAATACATACAATACTGAATGCTCAACCGTCCTTATGTAGGGACAGCTAAATCTTTATGCTGAAATGGGTATTTGCTGAAGGACTGATGATCAGTGTGCAGTTATGAAGGATCATAACATCAACATATCTTCATAAAGACATTAAGACTATTAGATTGTGGGAATCCTGATAGTTTTTGCTGTAACATTAAAACTGACTATGTACAATTTTAGCTTAAACAGAAAGGGCGAAGATATAGAGAAATGTTATTCCAGTAAAGTGCCTGCTCTGGCACGGTATCATATACAATAAAATTCTGGGCCTGTGTGATCTCGCTGGAATGAAACACCCTAACCCTAACCCTAACCCTAACACTAACACTAACACTAACACTAACACTAACACTAACACTAACACTAACACTAACCCTAACCCCATCCCTTAACCCTAACTTTAAACCCTGAACTCTGAACCCTGAACTCTAACTCTAACCCTATCCCTAAACCTAACCTCTGCTTGGAATACAGACATACCCTTAGTACACAATTTTAATCCCAAATAATGAAAGTTTGTAAAAGGAAACAGGCAAGTTTCAGAGACATCTAGCTGAGGAGTAGACAAAGTGACTAATCAGAGAATGATTTTGACAGAATGAGTCAGAGATAGGACATGCCAAACTCATATGAAAACAGATAAAAAGGAGAGGACTTAAACCAGCAGTCTCAACTTATCTGGATCCCTGAGATCTCTCAGACTCTAAGCCACCAAGCAGGCAGCATACATTAGCTTGTACCAGACCCCTGACACATATGTAGCAGAGGACAGCCCACTCTGGACTTAGGGAGAAAAGACACACATAACACTCCAGAGACTTGGGGACTGGCATGGTGGGGTGTTGGGGTAGGGACATCCTCTTGGATATGGGGGAGGAAGAATGGTATGAGGCAATATCAGAGGGTGGACCGGGAGCGGGATAAAGTCTGGACTATTAAAAAAAGGATGAAAGATAATAATACCTGTAAAGAAATTTGAATTCTATCAATAAGCTTTTATATACATGTGTTTTTATTTATTCCCTGTATACACAGAAACTACGTACGTGAAGTAATTGTTTTTCTGTGGAGAAGAATTTGCGTCTTTATGCAGACAATGAGTTTTCAGTAAAGAAAGAGACAGAAGACATTCACAGGTATACATACTTAAACTTATGGGGGAGAATATTATTTTTTTAATTTTCATACATATATAAAACATATAATAGATATTATATTATGTGTGTATAACTTATGAATTTATGTATTGCATATTTACCATATATATTATACATACTTAGCACATATAAAAATAAATATATGTAATGAATATTCACCATCTAGAAATGAAGGTATGTGTAGAGAATTCTGAGAGATTGTGATGAGCTGACTCTAGGGAAACATGGCAAAAGCCCTATAAGCAACGTTTCCCCATAATATGAATTATTCTTTAAGTGTGTTTTCCTCCCAGGTCTAATAAATAGGAATGGATTTACTATAGATTCATTTAGATTGAAGTTTTCAAGTAGGAGTTGTCCTTCTGATTGTATGCAGCCTAAACTCATGTGACCTTACCATTTTGCATATATATATATATATATATATATATATATATAATATACACTCTTGTACTCTCACCCATATGTGCATGTCTGGATGAAGGATCCTATTTAACGTTGTAGTCAGGAGAGATGAAGATGCAGATAAGATGTGGCAGGTGCTAGAAGTCATATCTCAAGAACTGTATTTAATGATTAATTCCAGCAAACTGAATTCTGGTCTTTCCTCTGGTTTTTAGAGACCTTAATTCAAGAAATTATTTAGTAGTGAGATTTTAATTTTATCATTTATTAAAGAAATTGAAAGAGAACATGCAGATAATTTACCTTATTTGATACTATGAATATTTATCCAGGCACATCTTATATATTTATTACATAGTTATAAAATGGGTGGCTTGTTCCTTTGCATTCTTTAATAAGACTTGGTAAAAGGACACACTATCTTACTTATCAATATGAATATGAAATTCCATAGCCACTCTGTTTTGCATACCTCAACAATATGAAATATATAGTGAATCTATTTTCAAAGGAACCTCTTTAAGTGCTTAAGGTCAGAATTGAATAAACATGAAAGGTATATGTTTTCAGGATAAAACAAGAATTTTGGAAAAAGTAACTAGAAAGTAATAACAGTTGGACACTATGAAGAAAGTACTGTCTCCTGAACTGTTTTCCTCTTCGTCTCTGATCCTTTCTGCTTCACTGTGGTTTTTGTACTTCTTCAGTGTACAAATAAGTATATTAAGGGTAGAGAATTTAATATCTACTTATAGTCCCTCCATCATTCATTTGAATACTGAATGGTCATGTGAAGATTACTTGTTTTTTATTCAATATATTCTTTATTTACATTTCAAATGATTTCCCCTTTCCTGGATCTCCCCTCCCTGAAAGTTCGATAAGCTTTGCGTTCAATGGTTGGCTGCATGCATCCCTGCCTCTGTATTTGTCAGGCTCTGGCAGCCTCTCAGGAGTCAGCTATATCAGGTTACCATCAGCAAGCACTTCAGGTATCCAAAAGAGAGTCTAGGTTTGGTGGCTGTATATGGGATGAATACCCAGGTAGGGCAGTCTCTGGATGGCCTTTCCTTCAGACTCTGATACACACTTTGATTCCATATTTCCTCCTGTATTTTGCTCACCCTTCTTCTTCTTCTTCTTCTTCTTTTTTTTTTGTTCTTTTTTTCCAGACAGGGTTTCTCTGGGTAGCTTCGGCTGTCCTGGAACTCACTCTGTAGACCAGGCTGGCCTCGAACTCAGAGATCCATCTGCCTCTGCCTCCCAAGTGCTGGGATTACAGGCGTGCGCCACCACCGCCCAGCCTTGCTCACCCTTCTAAGAAGTACTGGAGCATCCACATTTTGGTCTTCCTTCTTGGTCTTCATATGGTTCGTGAATTGCATCTTGGGTATCTGTCTTAGTTGGGGTTTCATGTTATGAACAGACACCATGACCAATGCAAGTTTTATAAAAGACAACATTTAATTGAGGCTAGCTTACAGGCTCAGAGTTTCAGTCCATTGTTATCAAGGCAGAAGCATGACATCATCCAGGCAGGCATGGTGCAGGAGGATCTGAGAGTTCTACATCTGCATCTGAAGGCTGCTAGTAGAAGACTAACTTCCAGGCAACTAGGGTGAGGGTCTTAAGCCCACATTCACAGTGACACACTTCTTCCAACAAGGCCACACCTCCTAATAGGGTCACTCCCTGGGCCAATCATATAGGAACCATCTCAAGCTTTTGGGCTAATATCCACTTATCAGAAAGTACATGCCATGTGTGTTCTTTTGTGACTGAGTTACCTCACTCAGGATAATATTTTCAAGTTCCATCCATTTGCCTAAGAATTTCATGAAGTCACTCCTTTTAATAGCTGAGCAGTATTCTGTTGTGTAAAAGTACCACATTTTCTATATCCATTCCTCTGTTGAGAGACATCTGGGTTGTTTCTAGCTTCTAGCTATTACAAATATGACTGCTTTGAACATAATGGAGCATGTGTCCTTATTTCCTGTTGGAGCATCTTCTGGGTATATGCCCAGGAGTGGTATAGCTGGGCCCTCAAGTAGTGCTATGTCCAATTTTCTGAGGAGCTGCCAAACTGATTTGTCAGAGTGGTTGTACCAGCTTGCTATCCTATGAGCGAGGAGTGTTCCTCTTTCCTCACATCCTCACCAGCATATGCTGTCACCTGAGTTTTTGATCTTAGCCATTCTAACAGCTGTGAGGTAGAATCTCAGGCTTGTTTTCATTTGCATATTCTTGATGACTAAGGATGTTGAACATTTCTTTAGGTGCTTCTTGGCCATTTGAGTTTCCTCAGTTGAGAATTTTCTGTTTAGCTCTGTACCTCATTTTTAAAAACAGGGTTATTTGGTTCTAACTTCTTGAGTTCTTTGTATATATTGGATATTATCTTTTCCCTATCTGTTGGTTGCCATTTTGTCCTATTCATGGAGTCCTTTTCCTTACAGAAGCTTTGTAACTTTATGAAGTCACATTTATTGATTTTTGATTGAAGAGCATAAGCTATTGGTGTTCTGTTTAAGAACTTTGCCGCTGTGCCCATGTGTTTGAGACTTTTCCCCACTTTCTTTTCTATTAGATTCAGTGAATCTTGTTTTATGTGGAGGTGCTTGATCCATTTGGACTTCAGCTTTGTACAGGGAGATAAGAATGGATCAATTTGTATTCTTCTCCATATTGACCTCCAGGTGATCCTGCACCATTTGTTAAAAATGCTGTCTTTTTTCCACTGGATGGTTTTAGCTCCTTTGTCAAAGATCAAGTGAAGAAAGGTTTTTGGGTCTTCAATTCTATTCCATTGATCTACCTGCCTGTCACTGTACCAATCCTATGCAGTTTTTTTTATCACTATTGCTCTGTAGTACAACTTGAGGTCAGGGATGGTGATTTCCCCAGAAGTTCTTTTATTGTTGAGAATAGTTTTTGGCTATCCTGGGTTTTTGTTATTCCAGATTAATTTGAAAATTGTTCTTTCTAACTCTATGAAGAATTGAGTTGGAATTTTATGGGGATTGCATTAAATCTGTAGATTGCTTTTGTTAAGATGTCCATTTTTACTATATTAATCCGGTCAACCCATGAGCATGGGAGATCTTTCCATCTTCTGAGTTCTTTTTTGATTTCTTTTTTCAGAGACTTGAAGTTCTTGTCTTTCACTTGTTTGGCTAGAGTCACACCAAGATATTTTATATTGTTTGTACAATTTTAAAGGGTGTCATTTCCCTAATTTCTTTATCAACCCACTTATCCTTTGAGTATAGGAAGGCTACTGATTTATTAGAGTTAAATTTATATCTGGCCACTTTGCTGAAGATATAAGTTTTTATAACCTTAATCTACCAGCTCTGACAAGTTAGCAATTTTATTTCAGTTATTGAATTGTTTATCCAGTAACATCAGTTTCTTATTCTTTCTTAATATAGGAATGTATGTATGTGTGACATAGCCATAGTCTTAGCTAAAAGTGATGCCTTTTTCAGAACCTCTGAGAATTTGGCAGGCACCTGACACATTTGACTAATGAAAGTAATTAGGGTCTTTAGAAAGCATCCCCCTTCCTCTTTATATGTACAATACAAAGGATATAGAGCAGTGAGGCAGTCTGGTAGTCACAAAACACTAATACAAGGCTGTAGTCTACACATCAAGTTTGTAGAATAAAGGAATAAATGTATCTTGAATATTGAATACATTACTGAGTCCTACAGCATGATCAGCATCTCTTGATTTGTTGGTTCTGACTCAAGTACACTTTCATATTCTACTCTCTGTGGCTAAATGCACTAGGAACTGTCCCAGAGAATATGCGACCACTGACTTAAAAGTCATCTAGCTAAATGATTAAAATTTTCCCTTTTCTTAATACATCCCTACAGGTAAATATACAGCCACATTAAAATTAAAAATAATGGCTGCTGATATGATTTGGGAGCTATTCAAAAAATTAATAGTTAGAATGTGGTTATAGAGATAGTAATTACACTATTCAAGGGCAATTCTGATCTGGAGAAGTTCCCATTTGGAAGTTAGCACTTTCATCTCTTCAAACAGAGGCACATGAACCATTATACTGAAGTATTACAGACTTTTAATTCCACATGCATGCAATATAAAAATTTCATGAGTGCATACTCACTTGACCCCTATGCCAGACTTATAAAACAATGTTATCCTTACAGCCCAGTTCATCCATTTCAAAACTTTTAAAATTAATTTGAAGAACAGGTTTTATGAATCATGATTGTTTAGGAAAGAGGGATCATTTTGTAAAAAGCATTTATTAATTAAAATTATAGTCTTTCAGTGATGCTGTTCTCAAATCAGAATATTAAATACTGTATGAATTATTTTCCAGAAAGTTTTAAGTACAGAGCAGTTCATCTTGCTCTTTGAAAAGCAGGCAATGTCCTTATATAATTTCACTGAAATTACCCCCTTCATTTTCACTACAGAACAATGTCCATGAAGGTCAAAATGTTGTTTTACTCTTCTTTTTCTTCTTCTTCTGAACTCTATAAAATGTTGGTCAAACAATAGTTATTTTTTTAACTTAGCTCATTTTGAGATGAGAATAATGTAGCAGTTCCTAAATATCCAACTGTTGCTACTATCTCCGACCAGCAGAAAAGAGCGACCACATAGCGTTCTTCTCAATGCGGTTTAATCAGGAACCTTGAAGCATACATGCAGGGAAAAAAGCCCCTCCTTCCACTCCCCTTGAGCAGTCCGTTTATATTCTCCCCAAGTCCCATCCATCAGTCCACATCACAGTCTTCTCTGATTGGTCCACATAGAATCGTCTGATCACATGTCATTGGCTATGCCTGTGCAATGCCCAAGAAAGATGTGGCCTACTCAGGAGCAGGAAGAAGTCAGGTGCTTAGTCATCCGACTTGGCAGGCCTCCAGGCTTGAGGCTACTGCCACACCCACTCTCTACATCCAACTAAACCTGAAACAAGCTGATATTTAGTTATATGTTTCATAAAATGTCTTATGTTACTATGAAATGGACTAATAAAACCACAATTAAAATATCTAAATATTTTATCTAAAAATATCTAAAATATTGAGTTTATTTATGTCTGTTAATATTACCTAAAATTTAGACATGAGGTTTCTGTATCTAAAGGTATATCATTTGCCACTAGGTAAGAGGTGTAGTGACTGTCCCTGCCCATACCTTTGAGTTGCCACAATAAAAAGCACCTACTAACTCCCAAGTAATAGGACCCACTATAGTCAATAAAATCTAAAAGAGAAATAGTAATAACCTTTTAGTTTAGAGAGATGAACATTTAGAATGAATAATCCTTGACAATGCAATCAGAATTCTGGAGTCCCACATTCCAGGAAGGAAATAATCCTCTCCTATGGGCATAAAATAAGTACGTTATCCCCAATGTTTAAAACCAAGGATGTCTTTCAGATCCTGAGTCTTGCCTGTCTTTGAAAGTTAATATACAACTGCTCTCTAGGGTTCTTCCAGCTCACTAAATTATAAATTTAATCTCACGCTTGTCTTCTACTATATTTCTTCATGTTTCTGTGAGATTTTTCTCAATGAGCCCTACCTTTTTCTTTTCATCCCAATCGAAAATAATCATAGTCTTAAGAGCTTATGTGTCTACTTCACTATAACTCATCAAAAGTCTTTCTAAAACAGACAGCAGGCACAAAAGGAGCCTTCAGAAGAACATCACTAGAAGAGTTATATTTTATGTCTATAGACAGTTATGATAGGAACCTGAAGAGACAGACAGGAGACTTTGAGTCCTTCAGTATCCTTCAGAACAGAGAACACGAGAGTTTCAAACTTCTTTTGGTATTATGGAGATAAAGCAAGCTCTATTCAACATGACCTGCCTATGTTCTAAAAGATATAAGACTGATGAGAGTCAAGTTATAATTTAAGGTTTCTTTGACCTTGCTTGAGCTGCAAAAGAGAGGGAGACCAGAAGATACCTTTCTTCCAGGAGACTATGGGGGGGGGTGATTCACATTTTCTCTAAAAGGTACCTATAGGTTTTGTGACCCAACACTTTCCAAAATGTGTTTTGCTTGGTTTTATCAATTGAGATGACCTCCTGTGAATAAGTTCTTATCTTACCTCCTTTATGTCATGATATTATAGTAGCAGGTTCTTCTCTTCAACATTTTGTGCATAATATGTGCACGTTTTCTTAGCAGTTAATTCTAGAAAAGCCTTTCAGTGCTACTACTTTAAAGATATTTGTAACCTAGATACCCTTTAAGTGACATATTGCTGGGTTCCTCACCACTGGGGTGCCTCACCACTGGGGTGCCTCAGAAATGCAGACAAGCTCCTCAGGGGAGGCAGAAGAGTCTGCAATTGAGGTCCCAGTCCCTTTTTCACCAGGTGGGAACCAGCCAAGTCTGAGATAGATACTGTGGTTCCAGGTCTCCTCTGTACCCAGACTCTGCTGGGGTATTGCTGGGAGTTGGGAACAGTGTAGAGAGACTTATTGAGGTGCTATGCCACCTGGCAGGAACTTGACATAGACCAATGTGAAGTTCCTCTCCCAGACTTTGAGTGGGAACTCCTGTGTCAGCCATAATCCCTTCCACCTAGGGTGGAGTGCTCAGACAAAGGTGAAGCCTATTGTTCATCAAGGACCTGCAGTTTCCTGAGAAACACTAGCCACCTGTAGAGCAATTGAACTGCTCCTGCTGAGAAACTTCCAGGCTTTTCCCCTGCATGTATATGTGTGTATATATATATATAAACTTGTCTCCAAGTTTAATGAAGAACTCTCAATATATATATATATATATATATATATATTGAGAGTTCTTCATTAAACTTGGAGACCTTGAATAGCAGGTGTCATCTTGGTCTCCGCCTCTTTTTTGCTGATTTCCCATACACCCCCAGCTTCCCTTCCAGGTAACCCATTTGACTTAACTGTGGGCAGTTACAGAACACGATCTGTAAGCACTTCCCATCAGGGGGTCTATGCACCAGGTAGGAAGGGAATGGTTGAGCCTAGGACCAGGGTGGACTTCTGAGTGAGTACCAGGAGTACAGAAGAGGTGAAGGGGAGAAAGCCTTCTCTGAGAGATTTAGGCTCTGCTCTTTATTATCATGGCCACCCCTCACAGAGATCCTATAAGAAAGAGATGGCCCTTTCTTGTCCAAATGCTTGTATTTGATGATGAAAGTACCCTTTACTCAAGGTGTACCAGGGATTAAATATCTTTTGCAGAAAGTAATGCTCAGGAAGGAAAGCTCATTGGCTAAGCAATCAGGACCTATGTAGATTCTTCACTAGCATGGAGAAGGGCAGGTTTTTATGCTATATTACCCATTGTTATAGTCCTCTAAATGGGGTGTCATGGTTACATGCTGCAGATGAGGTAGTTTGGCCGGGAGCTGGCTCTACACCCGCCATTCTCAATTCTGATATTCCCTGGGGTTTGAGCCTGCTTAGCCTTACCAGTTCTGTCTGGTGGCACAGTCCACTTGCCCCACAGTATACAATCATGATTAATCTCTAGTAATCCAATACAACAAAGGGATGAGATAAAGATAACTTCCAAATTGTATACATTTGGCCCTGTGGACGTCCTTTTTCCTCTTTAAGGAAATGCTTGCCTTGAAGATATTCTTACTGTAATGTGTGCAGAAAAGTAGATGGGGGTGGTTCAGATCCCAATCTGCTGAAAAACTGAACCACACCACCAATCACATTAAAGACATGTAAGTGTCCCTGAAAAATTGAAGATTTACCTTTTCCAGATAATTATTGAGATGTTGTAAACTCCAGCTTATGCAACAGTACCATTTGCAAACATCATGAAATCCAGGACCTATATAATCCGCACCTGGATTTTTGATTTAGAACATCTGTAAAACAATAAAAATAACACCAATAAAAATACCTATGAATTAATGAATCCTGAGAGTTCAAGCCACAAGCTTTGCTCATTTGTTACACAGCAATAAACAATGATGTAGATTTGATATAGAAATAGGTAGGTACCATAAAAAAAACCTGAAAATATAGGAATTGTCTTGGTACTGGATGATGAAGTAGAGGATTAAAGTATTTTGGACATAATTTTAGAAAAAGTCTAAGCTGCATTGGGCTAGTTGGTAAAGGAAGTGTCACAGGGCATTAGGGCTTTTTTTAGAGATATCTTTCATACATCTACTGTTTGCCCTTCTGTTCCCCCTTAACTTTGAAGAGGAAAAATACTCTTAGCATTCTTCTTCTTCTTCTTCTTCTTCTTCTTCTTCTTCTTCTTCTTCTTCTTCTTCTTCTTCTTCTTCTCCTCCTCCTCCTCCTCCTCCTCCTCCTCCTCCTCCTCCTCCTCCTTCTCCTCTTCCTTCTCCTCCTCCTCCTCTTCTTCCTCTGCCTCCTCTTCCTCCTTCTCCTTCTTCTTTTTTCTTCTCCTTCTCCTCCTCCTCTTCCTCTTCCTTCTCCTCCTCCTATTCCTCCTCCTCTTCTTTTCTTCTTCTCTTCTACTCCATTCTCCTCCTTCTGTTATTTCTTACCCTCCTCTCCTCAGCCTCCTCCTTTTCTTCCTGTTCATTTTCTGCCTTATTTTTTCTTATTCAAGTCAAATTTGTTATTTTTAATTTATTTTTATTCACTTTACATCCTTATTACAGTCCTCCTGCATCATCTCCTCCAAGTCCTACTCTTACAAATTCCTTCCCTCACTAACCCTTCCTCTTCTCCTCAGAGAAAGTGAACCCCACGTAGGTACCACCCCACCTGGGACATCTAGACACAGTAGGACTATACATAACCTTTTCCTCTGAGGCCCAACTAGGCAGTACAGGTAGGGGAGAGGGAATCCACTGGCAGGGAACTGAGTCTAAGTCCCACACAGAGACCATGTTGCACACTTGTGACAAATATATAGGGGCCCCTAAGTCCAGACCCTGCCTGCTTCTTGGTTGGTGGGCTGGTCTCTGTGAGTTCTCATGGGCCCATGTTAGCTGAGTCTGTAGGTTTTCTTGTGGTGTCCTTGACCATTCTGCTTACTCAGTTTTATCTTCCACTCTTTCACTAGACTTCCTGAGTTCCTTCTGATGTTTGGCTGTCTCTTTATCTGACTCCATCTGCTGGATTAAGCTTCTCAGGAGACAGTTATGCTAAGTTCCTGTCTGGAAGCCTAGTAGAGTATCATTAATCATGTCAGGGGTTGGCTCTCTTACATAGGATGGGTCTCAAGTTGGAGCAGTCATTGCTTGGTTGTTGCCTCAGTCTCTGCTCCATCTTTATTCCTGAAAACTTTTTCAGTAATCATTTGTACAGTATGTTACTCTAAGGCTTCTAAAAATGTGTTTTGTTAAATGCCCATGAGGATTACTACTGACCCCTTTGAAAAATGCTTTGAAAGCACAATGGAAGTAGATATTTTGTTAGCATCTCTGAACCACATTGTTAAGATAGCTTGAAAACCATTTAGATTATTGTGTTCTCTGTCTCTCTATCACTGTCACTGTCTGTCTCTCTGTCTCTGTCTCTGTCTCTGTCTCTGTCTCTCTCTCTCTCTGTCTGTCAGTTTCTCTTCTTTCCTGCCACTGTGCTGTGCATGGTGATAAGTAGGGTCTCAGATTTTGCTTCAGTGCCAACCATACCTGACTCCTACCATACTCTGTCCCTCCCTGCTTGCTACCATTCTCCCCACCATAATGGTCATGGACTCTAACCCACTGAAAGTATAAACCCAAAATAAACTATTTATTGTCAGGATCATGATGTCTGTGTCACAGAAAAGTAAGGAATCTCTAGATAGTTAGGCAGTATGCCAATGCCAAAGCACTCTGCAGAAGTAGTAGTTTTGGTCAGCTTGTGGGAAATTACGGCTTGTCTCTGAATTATGAAAGTCATACTTAGCCAAATTGTCCATCCTCAGCAGATGCCCATATAAATTATTTTCTTGGAGCTGAGAAATTTGCCACTCAATAATAATGTCTGATGGCAAAGGGATTAATAAGTGGCTCCCAAACTTCCTAAGGCTGCAACTGCATCATAGCAATCAACATGTGGCGGTAACACACCCCATACAATTATTCTTGTTGCTACCTTATAATTATAATCTTGCTATGGTTATAAAATATATAACATACCTGATATGCAGAATATCTGCTATGAGACTCCCAGAGGGGTTTCCTCAGATAGAGAACCCCACTTTTTCTCTTAGACTTAGATGATTTCCCAGCTTTCTGCCATATTCATATTAGCATGTCAATTGCTCATGTCATTTTTCAAGTCTTGCTTAGGAAGTTCATCGATACCATTTCCTTGTCTCTCTCACACACACCATGCACACACACTCACAATGTATTATTATGTAGTATAAATATATTTATACTTGTAAGATCCTACCCCTAGATGAAGACCTATAGGAAATTAATGCCTACAAAGAAACAAAAAAAAAAAAAAAGAAGAGAACTAGTCTTCTACAAGGATGAACCCTGATTTACATATGATTAATACCAAATGAACCACACAGTTAGTTGTTTTCTATATTTTGACCCATTGGTGCTTTCTGTAATTGTCTTCTCCTATCCCCCAGCCTAGGTTAATAGTACCAGTAGAAATATTTCCAATTAAATAAACCTTAAATCTGATTAGATGACTGTTGTTTATCCCAAAAAATAGAAGTAAAAAAAATGTATTCTTGCGAATAATTTGCCGACAAGGTGGCTATTTTGGCTCTGAAGCTTTCTAGCTGAGTAGAGATGTTGGTTAGGATTTTGTCAAATTGACACAAGCTAGTGTATTTGTAAAGATGAAACAATAGAGAAAATGCCTCCATCAGTTCACTTGAAAGCAAGTATGTAAAGGATTTTTTTTGACTAAGGAATGGTTTGGGAGGGCACAGCACTAGACCAGTTCTACATCTGGGCAACTGGTTCTACATTGTATAAGGTTGCTCAAGTTGGAATAGCAAGCCAGTACATAGTACCTCTCTATAACTTCTTCATCCATTCCTGACTCCAAGTTCTTGTCTCAAGTTTCAACATTGGCTTCCCTTCATGTAGTATGACCTTGAATAGGTTAGGCCCAAATATTTTTTTCTCCCCAAATTGCTTTGGGCAGAGTCTTTTTTCAAGGTAAGGGAAATCTAACTAAGATTTTAGTGACATTAATCACATTTCACTCTTGGTAACTTGCATAGCATAATCAGATACTTTGAGGTCTAGTCCTCAAGAAAGAGGAGTCTGGTTAATTTTCAGCAAGACCGTGATGTCTTTAGCTACTTGACCTTCAATATCTAGAAGAAAACTAAAGCAAAACAACGATCAGTTTTGCTTTGCGAATGTATGACCACCAACTCAAAGGGATGTTTCTTATATATGAACCTGAAAATTCTTTAGATGGTCTATCGCTTTTGGGGTAGGGGAAGATTATCACTCTAAGTGTTATAAATTAATTTCAACTATATGTATATGTATTCATATACTTCTGTAAGCATAAAATAATGACATTTTAAGCACTCCTAGTGTTATTTCTCTACCACTCTTACTTCATAGACCATCACATGAAGGTGTATTAAGCATTTATGCTAGCAATTATGATTTGTAATCGTATCATTACATTAACAGAGAAACCATAATTTCTACTCATACTTGAGAAAGAAATCAGCATCTGTGCTGATTATTTTTATGTTGTAGATTTTATTACTTACATTCACATCTGTTTTTATTGAGTTCCAGATAGAAAAATGGATATGATAATCCATACTTCAATAAGACCTGTTATCCCTTGCCTTCAGTGCTGAAAATAACAAATTGAACCTCTTGACAGTGGCCGTGTGATAAGGAGTCAGAGCACCATCCTAGGATGTCCTACAGCTCATGCTCCTCTGGAAAATGTCTGCCAACTGTGTCTACATCTTAGTAGAATACCTAGTTTAAGAATATGAGTGGTATTATTATATTCAGCTTTTGGAAAAATATGGGGAAATAAAAGCTGTAACTATAGAAGTTTATTAAACATCTTTTCTTCAATTGAATTCATTAGTAGAATAAAAATACAGGTTAGAGAACTAAAGAGATTCTAGAAGAAACAAACATATATAGTGTGTGCAGAAATACTAGTAATAAATTTCCTGTTGAGAAAAAAGTGTTGGATATTTTGAAATATATAGATAAGAATAATAAAAATTACTGTCGCTTTTGAACATGTTATTTTTATGCCTTTTCAGATACCTAAAATGGTAATATTTTATTCATTTAATAACACTGAATAAAACCAGCAAATATTTAATTATTTATCTAAGCACAAGGCATTTGGCACTGACATCTTAATATATATTTTAAGAAGAGCAATTCCCAACACATATTCTGTACTCTTCCATAACAAAACAAAGAAATCCTGAGCAGCTATGTTCTGACTATAATTTGAGATTCTTTTAAATAAAAAACAAGCCATTAATGTGTAAGCATTTTGGCTTCAAATTCCATAAATCAGATCTGAATAAGAATATTTCTCTTCTGATTTTCACATCATTTCTGATACGCCAAGGATGTGTTTCCCTATATCATCTTTTGATAGTATACTATGTGACATACACACAGTTTATCAATATAGATCCTGACAGTTGAAGATTGTTAGCATAGCTCCTGTCCATGTGGTATGGTGGAGCATTATTTGGGTATATGCCCATGACTGGGTCTTCAGGCAGAACTATTTCCAGTTGTATGAAGAAGTTCCAGATTGATTTACAGAATGGCTGTATCAGTTTGCAATCCCATCAGCAATTGAGGAATGTTCCTCTTTCTCCACTTGCTTGCCAGCATGTGGTGTTGCTTGAGTATTTGATCTTAGCCATTCTGTTTGGTATAAAGTGAAATCTCAGTGTCCTTTTGATTTGCATTTCCTTGATGGCTATGGATATTGAACATTTCATTAAGTGTTTCTCAGCTATTTCAGATTCCTCTGTTGAGAATTCTCTTTAGCTTTACACCCCATTTTTAATTGGTTTATGAATTTTTTGAATTCTAACTTCTTGTGTTCTTTATATATTTTGGATATTAGCCCTCTCTCAAATGTAGGATTAGTGAAGATCTGTTCCCAATCTCTAGGTTGCTATTTTGTCCCATTGACAGTATCATTTGCCTTATAGAGGCTTTGCAGTTTCATGAGGTCCCATTTTTCAATTGTTGATTTTAGAGCCTGAGCCATTGGTTTTCTGTCCAGAAAATTTCCCCTGTGCTAATGCATTTTGTGGCTATTACCCACTTTCTCTTTTATTAGATTCAGTGTATCTGGTTTTATGGTGAGGTCCTTGATCCACTTGGACTTGAACTTTGTACAAGGTGAAGCATATAAATCAATTTGCATTTTCCTACAAGCCAACCAGTAGTTAAACTAGCATCATTTATTGAAGATGCTTTCTTTTTTCTACTGTATGGTTTTGGCTTCTTTTTAAAAGATCACATGTCCATAGGTGTGTGGGTTTATTTCTGGGTCTTTAATATTATTTCATTCATTGACCTGTCTCTCTCTATACAAAATACCATGCAGTTTTTGTTATTATTGTTCTGTAGTAGATCTTGAAGTCAGGGATGGTGATTCCCCCAGAAGTTCTTTTATTGTTTAGAGTTGTTTTCATTATCCTGGGTTTTTGTTTTTACACATGAAGTTGAGAGTTGTTCTTTCCATGTCTGTGAAAAATTGTGTTGGAATTTTTATGGGAATTGCATTGAGTCTGTAGATTGCTGTTGGGGAAAAAATGGCATTTTTTCCTATGTCAATATTATCAATCTGTGAGCATGTAAGATTTTTCCATGTTCTTTTATTTCTTTCATCAGGGATTTGAGGTTCTTGTCATAGGAATCTTTCACTTGCTTGGTTGGAGTTATACCAAGATACTTTATATTGTTTGTGGCTATTGTGAAGGGTCTTGTTTCCCTAAGTTTTTCTCAGTCTGTTTATCATTTTGTGCTCCACTATGTTCATAACAGCTTTATTGAGACTAGAGAGAAGCTGGAAACAACCCAGATTTGCCTCAACTAATGAATGGACACAGAAAATGTGATTCATTCCTTCAATAGAAAACTATTCAGCTATTAAAAATAAGGACATCCTGAATTTTGCAGACAAATGGATGGAACTAGAAAATATCATCACAAGTGAGGTAACTCAAAAGGGCATGCATGGTATGTACTCACTAAGAAGTGGATGTTAGCCAAAATATACATAATGTATCATGGATACATGATACAACCAATATACCATAAGAAGTTTAACAAGAGGCAAGACCCAAGTGAGGATACTTCAATTCCATTTTTAAGGAGGAATGAAATAATCACAATCTTGGGAGGCAGAGGGAGGGTTTGACCTGGGTGTGACAGAACGGGGTGAGGGGAAAAGGGAACAGGGTCGGGTAAGAGGGAGACAGGAGAGGAGCCCAGAAGGCCAGGAGCTTGAATTGAAATATGCAACTGCAGGGGTTGGTGGATGGTAAGAACCTCTAGAAAGCCCCAGAGATGTGCGAGACTCCCAGGACTCCATGGGGATGGCCTTAGCCAAAATGTCCAACACTGAGGGATTAGAACCTAAAGAGACCAGCTCTAGTAGATAGACAAGGCCTCCAGTGGAGAAATTGAGTCACCAACATAACTTCATTTTTTTGTCTAGAATTGGTCCTGTTTAAAAGATTTAAGGAAAGGCCATCCAGTGACTTGCCCAACTTGGGATCCAGCCCATGTATGAGCACCAAACCCAGACATTATTAATAATGCCATGTTGTGTTTGCTGACAGGAGCCTAGCATGGTTGTCCTCTGAAAACTCAACCAGCAGTGGACTGAGACAAATGCAGATAGTTACAGACAGCCATTAAACTGAGGTTTGAGATCCCTATGGAAGAGAGAGAAGAAGGAATGACGGAGCTGAAGGGAATGGCAGCCTCATAGGAAGACCAACAGTGTAAACAAACCTGGGCCCCTGGCAGCTCCCAGAGCCTAAGCCACCAAAGAGAATACAGGGGCTGGCCCATGTTCCCAGGCATATATGTAGCAGTTGACTGCCTTTTCTGGCCTCAGTGGGAGATAATATAGCTAATCCTGTAGAGACCTGATGCTCCAGGCAAGAGGGATGTACTGGGGGGGACTAATGTAGGGATAGGTAGGTAGAAGAGCAGTTGTGGAGAGTGGGGCAGCACCCTCTCTGAAGCAAAGGAGAGGGGAATTGTGTGAAGAAGTCTTGGAGGGAGAACCAGGGAGAGGGCATGATTTGGAACGTAAGTAAATAAAACAATTTTTAAAAATTAATAATATACATAGTTAGCATAGGCTTTGACCCCTTAAACCTTACCAGTAATCTCATCATAAACCATGAATTGCCTGCTTTCATCTTCTCATTTTTCTTCTCATTTTATCTTCTCATTTTTCTACACTGGTAGAGAGGATCAGTATTGCGATCACTGAAGAAATATCATTTTTGTACCTCATCGCAACCAACGATGACATTATATTTTTCAAATAAGATTCCCTATAAACAGAGAGGAGTTGTGTTTCCCATGAGCAAGGCATTTGTGGATGTGGACAAGGACAAAGACTTCATGTTACAACTGACAAGTGATTTGGGAGTATTATAAATGGCATCATGAACAGAGATAATAGTACCATATTTTATATTGTACTTTTGCTGAGTAGACCTTAGGTATATACAAAATGACAGCTCTGAGGTACTACTTTGTTAACTGCTGTTATTGTAGTGTATACTTCATAGTGGACATGTAAATCAACTCATCATATACATGCAAATAAACAACTTTACATTTTATCTATACCTCAATTAAGTTCCAAAAAGAAACTATTCTTGTTTCACATTAAAATTCTAATAGTTGCATAATTTAACATCATATATATTTTATTTATCATAGTACTTATTAACAAAGAAAAATGTGTATAATCCTTTTATTTTAAAAATGTATTTCATTTTATTGATAACTGCCACCAATGAATTTTATACAATTTAAGCCAGATTAAATACTTTACAAGTAATTTATAACATCACTAGCAAATCAATTTTAGAACATGTATGTGTGTGTGTGTGTGTGTGTGTGTGTGTGAATGAATCACACACACACACACACACATTCAAGATGCAGTGGTTTCCATAAAAGTGAAAGTATCCAAAGTTCAATAACATAGGATACCTACAAACCTTGATAAATTTGGAGCAAGAACCTGCAAGAAATTTCTTTTCTTTGGACTTTGCAAATTTTGTTGTGGGTTATTGAAATATTATAGCATTTTTTGATATCTACATGTTGTGCTGTAGTTAGACCTTTGATCTGACAAAACTCAATGAAATTTGGAATTACTGAAGCAGCACTCCTTGTAGATGAGAAGAAGTAAGAAAATTACTGCGTTGTCCAGGCAACACCATGTTCTCTGCTTTTTTGCTCTCTATTTGCTTGCTCTACTCTCCCTAAGATTTTTCTCAAGCTCCATTATTATCCAATTCTATCTTATTTCTCAGCTAATGAATTAATTTTTATATCATTATAAAATAAATTAAATTTGTCATCTAAAACTAATGTGGTGGCTTACATGAAGCGATTAAATTCAATGAAGTTGAGAACATTATTTATGAAATTATGAGAAATCTTACCCTTTTGATCAATGCTATTTCAATAGTTTTGCTAAGAAATGGGATCTTGGCATTTAGACACTTAGAGAGAAGCAAAACAATAGGAATAACATACAAAATTTTTAATGTGCTAACCACTAGAATAAAATAACAAAGCAAGTATAGTATACCGGAGGGGCACATAAATGAAAATGTAGTATAGACAGATATTCAAGTCATCAGTGTACAAGCTGAGATTTGGAGAGCTGAAATGGAAATAAAAAACAAAATGCAAATAGGGAGAGGGCAGGGGAAGCACTCCACAGGATAAACAGCATGCACGTAGCCCCACACTTAGCCATCACTCCATGCCTTCAATGGCTATCTGCTTTGGAAACATTATCTCCGAGACACAACTCTTAACATTAAGAATACAAATTCATAGCATCAAAAAGCAGGCCCTCATCTATAACAGTGCTTTCAATTTCAGGGAATAAAAGAGATTTATAATAGTATCATAATGAAACACCAAAATTGTAACTGTGTTAGATTGTGCTTTTGGGGAAAGCAAAAGCATAATTTAAGAATAGGATGTGGCAGTGAATCACATATTCTGAATCCATTCCTTGGTAGAGGGTCATTTTCCTTGTGGTATGGTGGTACATCTTTTGGGTATATGTTCAGGAGCAATATAGCTAGATATTCAGGTAGAACTATTTCCAATTTTCTGAGAAAATGTCAGATTGATTACCATTTACACAATGGAATACTATTCTGCTATGAAAAACAAGGACATCATGAATTTTGCAGGCAAATTGGACTAAAAAAAATCTTTATGAGTGAGGTGATCTAGACTCTTAAAGAACATGCATGATATGTGCTTACTCATAAGTATATATTAGTCATAAATAACAGAATACCCTTGATACACTCTACAGACTCTAGAAGTTAAACAAGAAGAAAGGTTCAAGTAAGGATGCTTGAATCACACTTAAAGGGGGACATAAAATAGTCATAGGAGGTAGAGGGATGGAACGAAATGGATGGTAGAGAAAAGGGGCAGGGGAATAGGAGTAAGGATCAGGTATAGAAAGGGACAAGAGACAGGTTCAGAGGGCCAGAAATGTGGATGGAAATCTGCAGCTGCTAAGGGTGGGGTTGGGAGAATCTGATACCTCAGGTAGAGTATGTTCCTAGGAGTCAGTGCTGGTGACTTTTAGCTAAGTTGTCCTACAGTGGGCACATGAAAACTAAAGAAGGCACCTCCTGTACACAGGCAGGGCCTTCGGAGCAGGGATAAGGACACTAACCCACCCACAAGGCTTTGACCCAAAATTTGTTCCATGTAAAAGAAATGCAGGGACATAACTGGAGCAGAGACTGAAGGAATAGCCAACCAACAACCAACAACCCACCCAACTTGAAATCCATCCCTTGGGCAAGCACCAGTCTCTGACATTATTAATGATAATCTGTTATGCTTGCAAACTGTTTTTTATTTTTTGTGACACAAGCTGGGGTTATCAGAGAGAAAGGAGCCTCCCTTGAGGAAATGACTCCATGAGATCCAACTGTAAGGCATTTTCTGAATTATCAGATCAAGAGGGGAGGGCCCAGCCCATTGTGGGTGGCGCTATCCCTCGGTTGATATTCCTGAGTTCTATAAGAAAGCAAGCTGAGCAAACTAGGAGAGCAATCCAGTAAGCAGCACCTCTCCATGGTCTCTGCATCAGCTCTTGCCTCCAAGTTCCTGCCCTGTGTGAGTTCTTGCCCTGACTTCCTTTGGTGATGAACTGCAATGTGGAAGTGTAAACTTAATAAACCTTTTCCTCCCCAACATGCTTCGTGGTTATGATGTTTTGTGCAGTGATACAAACCCTGACTAAGACACAGACAAAAGCCTAACATAACCGTCTTCTGAGAGACTATACCCAGAAGTGGATGGAAACATGCATATCCATAGCTGAACATTAGATGGAGTTCAGGGACTCTTATGGAGGATTTGGGGGAAGGCTTGAAGGCCCTGAGGGGGGTAGAACCTCTCAGGAAGGCCATCAGAGTCAGCTAACATGAACTCCTGGGAGCACTCAGAGAATGAACCACTGACCAAAGAACATACATGGCTGTAATAAAGCTCCTGGCACATGTGTAGTGAACACACTGCTCAGTCTCCATGACTGACCTATCTGGACTTAGTGAAAGAAGATACAGGGACGATGGCGGAGACTTGGTATGCCAGGGTAAGGGGAAACCCAGGGGAGCCCCATGCTCTCAAAGGAAACCTGCACTGGAGATGGAGGAAGGATTGTGGGAGCGGATGACAGGGAGGAGGAACATTTGTGATATAAATAAATAAATAAATAAATAAATAAAGAATAGGATGTTGGAACTGGTCACTCAAATGGTGCCTTTCATAAAAGAAATGGAGCGTGTTAAATACTTACTAATATCCAAATGTATGCATGTGTGGGTAGGCATGCCTCTATGTGCCACAGACTGTCTCTGCTGTTTCAACTTGGTTCAGTGTTCTGTAACTTTATAAGTTGGACTTTCCCAGAAACAAAAAAGAAATGGCAAGAAGGGTCCAGCACACTCACCTGTTTGACAGGAAATGAGAGCTATATATCCATTTTTAAGCAACTAATGAGATCAGAATAAAACAATACAGAAGAGGAACAGGATTGAGAGTGTTATTGGTATGATTCTTGGACTATTTTGAAATACAGGGAAAAAACATGATCATTTTAGAATGTTACATTTGTAGCTTGTAAATCTCTTCCTTTAAAGCTACAGACATATAGAGGTGATTTAAATATCAAAAGCCATTTAAAAACAATAAGATTTATTTTATATACTAATCAAAACATTCATTAGAAACCAAGGCTCAACACACACACACACACACACACACACACACACACACACAGGCACACAGAAACACACATATATCTAAAAATATATGTTTAAAAGTCTAGCATATAAATGTTTATGCAAACTTAAGGTAACACAAAATTTCAAGCTCAAAAGTAATTATTGGAATCAATCATCAAATATTGTACTTCATCTCTGGACTTTAAGAAACTGCAGTTAATTTGTATTCTTAACAAAAATGAATTCTTATGAGAATAATGTTACAAAAACAATCCTATAGCAACAGAGTCTTTCCCATTTTATATTATTGAAAGGCACTCAAAACTCATGGTATTAGAACTGAATTCAACACCTAATTTTCTTTCATTGAAGACAGAAAAGTTCCTCAATTGGGGACCACATGCTCAGTCCAATGGTTGGTTGAGAGCATCTGCCTCTGTATTTGTCAGGTACTGGCAGAGCCTCTCAGGAGACAGCTATATCAGGCTCCTGTCAGCAAAGGCTTGTTAGCATCCACAATAGTGTCTGGGTTTGGTAACTGTATATAGGATGGATTCCCACATTGGGCAGTAACCAGTACCTCCAGAGCTCCCAGGGACTAAACCACCAGCCAAAGAGTACACATGGAGGGACCCATGGCTCCAGCTGCATATGTAGCAGAGGATGGCCTTGATAGACATCAAAGGAAGGAGAGGCCATTGTTCCTGAGAAGGCTTGATGCCCCAGTATAGGGGAATGTGGGAGTGGGTGGGTTGGTGAGCAGGGAGAGGAGGGATGGGATAGGGAGTTTTTGGAGGGGAAACCAGGAAAGGGGATAACATTTGCAATGTAAATAAGGAAAATATCTAATAAAAGAAGACAGAAAAGTAGAGTTTTTCAGTGCTGCTCATTGTTGTTAAATCCTGAGTCCTTTGTGATGACTTTCACTTTGTCTCTATATGTGTGTGGTTTAATTTTCAGGAACTAAGGATACTTGATGAAACTTAGAAATAGTTGAAGAGGAACAACTGAGGAAATAGGAACTAAGTCAGCTGTTTATGTTGCTCTGGAGGACTGGTTCTCAACTTTGCTGATGCTATGATCCTCTAATATGGTTCTCCATGTTGTGAGGACTACCAACCATAAAATTATTTTTTGTTTATTTTTGCTACTTTTTGTTTATTTTTTTAGTCTTTAATCTTTTCTTACTGCCCCCTCTTTATCCCCATGCAAGTCCACCCTCCAACTGTTTCTCATCCTATTCCTCCTCCCCTCTCTCCAAGAGGATGTCCCCACTGCCCCACCCAACCAGATCTCCCCACTCCCTGGGACCTCAAGTTTCTTGAGGGTTAGGTGCATCTCTCACAGAGGCCAGAGCACAAAGTCTTCTGCCATATATGTGTTGGGGGACCTTATATCACTGGTGTATGTTTCCTGGTTGGTGGTCAGTGTCTAAGCAATCTAGGAGGATCAGATTAATTGAGACTGCTGGTCTTCCTATGGGGTCGCTCTCCTCTTCAGCTTCTTCCAGCCTTCCTCTAATACAACCTCAGGGTTCCTTATCTTCTGTCCATTGGTTGGGTGTAAATATCTGCATCTGACTCTTTCAGCTGCTTGTTGGGCCTCTTGGAGAAAGCAGTGCTAGGCTCCTGTCTATAAGCACACCATCCCATAAGTAAGTGTGTCAGGCTTTGGAGCCTCCCATTGATCTGTATCCCAATTTGGGCTGGTCACTAAACCTCCTTTCCCTGAGTCTCTTCTCCACTTTTGTCCCTGCAGTTCATTTAATCAGCGACAAATTCTGGGTTAGAGTTTTTGACTGTGGGATGGCAATCCCATCCCTCTACTTGATGCCATGTCTTTCTACTAGAGGTAGACTCTAAAAGTTCCCTCTACACACTGTTGTACATTTCATCTAAGATCTCTCCCTATGAGTCCTGAATGTTTCTCACCTCCCATATCTCTGGTACATTCCAGAGGGTCCCCCATCTCCTACTTCCTGAGGTTTTCATTCTTTCTTAACTGTAACTTTGCTATTGTTATGACTTGTAAAGCAAATACTTTCGGAGATAAAGGTTTCACAAAGGAGTCACAACCCACAAGTTGAAGGAACAAGCTTTCTGTAAATTAAAATTTGGGTTGAATTTACTTCCTGACTGTTTCATGTTTGCATACAGTGCTGTTTGGTTATTATTTGGTTGTTCTCACCTACATTTTCTTATTTACCTTTCTTCTATGACTTTTCTTTTCCATATTCATGTCTTTTTTTTTATTTTCTGATCCCTGGTTTTAAATAGTTGTTTGTGTGAGCATTATTTTGGAACTGTCCAAAAGTGGTAAAACTGTCTGTGGGTATACAACTGAAGAAAAATTTAAAAGTATAAGAAAGTGAAATATAATAAGATAAAATAAATGGTATCACATCGAAATTGGACAAGACAAACCAACAGATGGAAAAGCCTAAGAGAAGGCACAAGAAGCAGAGACTCAGTCATTGTCACACTAAGGAATCCCATAAAAACATCAAACTGGAAGCCATACTTCATAATCAGAGGACCTGGTGATGCTCCATGTAGGCCTTGTGCATGCTGCTTCTGTCTCTGGGAGTTTCTGCTGAGTTTTGTTCATGTTGACTTAGAGGGTCTTGTTTTCTTGTGTCCTCTTCCCCATCTAGATCTTACATCATATCTGGTTCCTCTTCCTAGGGGTCCATTGGTCCCTGAGAGGAGGGATTTAATGGAGACATCACATTTAGGGGTCACTCTTCCAAGGTCTCTCACTCTGCATAATATCCAGCTATGGGTATTTATATGTGTTCCAATTTGCTGCTGGAGGAAGATTTTCTAATAATAGCTGAACATGTTACTGATCCATGAGTATGAGTCATTTTACCACCACATATTTTTGTCTTTTTTTAAGACCAGTAATGCTTTGATTTACCCTAGCTCGATCCCTGGGCTATGTACTCAGATTCTTGGTCATCCAAAGAGTGTCAGATATAGGTTCCTTCTTGTGGAGTGGGCATTAAGTCAAATCAGTTATTGATTGGTTATTGTTTTAAAAGAATAACACTGACATATTGATAGAGATCTCGTTGATTCTGGAGATTGCTATGACAGCATAGGGTTTCTATAATATTAATTCTTCCAGACCATGAATATGAGAAGTTATTTCATTTCCTAGTGTCTTAAGTTCACTTCTCAGGGTTTTAGCAGTTTTACTACTCATGGCCCCAACCCCTATTTTCTTTGTCCCAAGGAGTTTTCTTTCTTTCTTTCTTTCTTTCTTTCTTTCTTTCTTTCTTTCTTTCCTTCCTTCCTTCCTTCCTTCCTTCCTTCCTTCTCTCTCTCTCTCTCTCTCTCTCTCTCTCTCTCTCTCTCTCTCTTTCTTTCACTTTTTACTCAGGCAACTACATATGATAATTTCTCAGGGTTTTTTTTTTTCTATAACGATTTTTATCCATGTTGGCATTCTGACTATATGATTGAATCACTTCTTATTGTCTCTTTAAATGACTTGTTTTAGGCCAAGGAACATTGAAGAGAATTCACATATAATATGTTGGGTCAGCACTTTCACAACAGTTAAGCAGCTCACTTGTTCTTTCTACCTCTGTCATGTTAATAATTATGTGTCAAGAGAACATCTCTCTCAACTTGAACTCCTGGGTAAAAGTGATGAGAAGGAGAGTTCTATTCAAGAGTGAGCTTTAAATATTACCCTTTGATATTTTAAACTTGTACCCTCAACACTCTGACTGATAGAAGCTTCTGAATCTGCACTGAAATATTAATTGTTGAAAATTAATTTTGTATGACCAGAGGTAATAATGATGCAATTTCCTACCTGAAATTTTATGTCAAGAAAAATATCTTTTAGGAATGACAATAAGATAGAAAGACACTTCCTCACACTTAAGAAAGTGTAATAAATAATTACATTATCAGGAAACTGAGTCCACGCAATCTTAAGTATGTACTACGAAATGAGGCTATATAAGTCAAGAAAATACTAAACATGTAAAAAAATTAAATATAGAAGTAACTTTATAGGACAAACTAAAATGGAAATAAATGATGTTTTCTTCTACATAATTTCAAAGAATAGTAATTAATAAAATACAAAACTGTCATTCTTTTCTTTTATAGTTATTGTACTGGTGATTGGACCCAAGGTCTTATGCATACTAGGGAAATGCTTCTCAACTGTGCTATAGATTTAGACAAAGAATCACAATTTTATTTGAATTGAGAAGGAAAGAAGTAAAGAATTCTAGTATTTTTACATCCTGTAGGAAAATAAAATAGGTACATTTGTGATTTTTCAGAATGAAATAATTATAGGTTTCATCAAAGAGAAAAATATTACTATTATAATTCTCTATTCATGATGTTCAAATGTGCCTTCTTTTTTTAATTCCTCTTATGTTTGAAAAGTTATGTTCACTACTCTTTAAATTATATTCACTGCCAACTTCTCTTACTTTTCCTTCATTCATTAATGCCTTAATTTTTGCTTTATTTCTAAAGGATATGTTTGTTAGACAATAATTTTAATGTATTTATGCAAAGGTATTATTTATGATAATAAAGAGAGTAATTATATCTATATACAGTACATATGAGAACAATACAGATAAAGATCAAGCATTTCAAACCATCTAGATTATATTAATTATAAATTATTTTACACACAATGACAAAATATAGCTAGAAAGTAAATATGAATATCTCAACTATCACAATGTTGGCTAATTACAAAGGAAGGAAGTTGCCACAGACAGGATGTGTCTGAGATATGCTTGGTGTCACATTTCTTGACATGTATGATAGTATAATAGTATATATTCTTAATACAATTAGTCTTTAAATTACATATATCTGTTTTATGTACCTTTCTGTAAAGATGATATACTTTATAATAAAACAGGAATAAAATAAATGAACAGCACAGCAAATTTCTGTAATGAAACTTCCATTAGAAGGATTAACACCAATATGAAGCAACAGTTTTTCCATTGGAAATAACTACTTGGAATATCATTAAATTTATGTTACTTCTCATGGAAATTGCTTCTCTCTTCTGATAAGAATGTTAACTTCTATCAGGATTTTCATGGATCTGTGAGTAGTGGCACCTGTGTTGCTTTCACAGAAGGGCATTGGAATCACGCCATAATGTGACAGACCTTCTCTGAACAATAGCTTGTGACAGCAACATACCACACTGTCCCTTTAGTAGTTTGGTATTAGAGCAAGTGAATTACCATATTTGTTGATTAGTCATTTCTATGTCCTTTTCAAATACCTGTCAGTAAAATCACTAACCTAAACTTATATTGTTTTAATTTGATAGTTAGTAGAGTGCATAATGATGATGATGATGATGATGATGATGATGATGATGATGATGATGCAGACAATACAATCATGTGAAAAAAACTACTGCCCTTTGTTCATTGACCTGCAAGGGACAAGTACTCTCTCCAATTCTTACCACATTGCTTCATTATTTTTATTTTTTCCCCAGCCTCAAAGCTCTATCAATATTCTTAAAGCTTTTGGTATTTTTATTGTAATCTGTGGTGTAATATAAAGGAGCCTATCTATAAAACGGATAGCATACAGTGTTGTAGAAAAGACACCCAACAAATTAAACTAATGTAGGGTGATGGAAGATGTCATTTGTCTAAAGTAAATGAATGCATATTCACTTCTGAGCAAGTTGCCACATTCTAAGAGCTAATGTTTTCTCCAGCATATCATAAATACGATGCCTGTCAGATCTATGACAATAAATGCAAACAAAGACTTTTTAAGAAAGATTATCAACTACATGTAAATCATGTTAAACATTTTTGGATGGGATAAAATTGTTAAAATGGCAAAATCTCGAAGTGTTTATTTACTTATTTCTGACAAGTTCACTTGCTTTGTGTTGCACAGCTTCCCATAAGAATTGCTGCTGGCCTCCACATCCATTTGGATCTCTTTGCATGACAATAAAAAGATAGGCCCATTAAAGTATCATTTACAATGAATTTATATCCTTCCTCAGGGATAAATCTAGCTATGAGGCATTATGCAGGAAGACTGACTTTTATAAAAGACTACTGCTCTTTTGGGTTCCAAGCTGTGTTCAAAGAATGCCAAGATACAATAGAAAATATTTGACAAAAAAAGTAAGGTAAATTAACATTCACATGACCTCACATTGCCATTTTAAAATTACAGAGAGAATGATTATAAAATCCAAAAGGTAATTTAAAGGCTACCATAGTATAAGGATCTGCATTATACTCAGAAGAGATTCAATATTCAAATATGGGTAGAGTTTTAGATTAATTTTAATGCTCCCGAATCTGTTGAAAGCCCTTCTTTCTTCAGCATTGTTATTAGTTGCTTGGAAAATATTCCAAAAGAAACTTGGAACTTCCTGGCCACAATTTTAAAACAGAAGGTTATTTTGCAATTTCTGATGACATTTGAAGAAATAGTATTATCTGTTTGGCATACTTATGGTAAATGAGCTATATGCAACTCAAACATGGAACACACTGTCTGTTAATATGTTTATCTAATAAAAAATTGAGAGAAATATTACAAAAGAACAGGTGTATGTACAGTCTACTTGTAAGGATTAAATGTTTCTAAATAATAGTACAGTTCAAGTCTAATGATTTTGTAGAAGTTGGGAATGACATGGGTAGATTCAATAAATACTAAATAATATAAAACTTATAATAAATATTTAGCTGATCACAAACAAATGGTTAAAATTATTATACTATTTATTCTTAATTAAAACTTATTTTATGTTTCTGGAAAATTCCAACATATAAAGTTACAGAAGACTGACCCTAACTGTAAAACCAGTGACAGTGTGAAGTATATTCAGGCATACATGTGAATACATACATGTAACTTTTTGTGTACATGCATACATTTAGGTATTAGTACATATTTAACAAACTCCACTCCTTTATAAAATAATCTATTTGATTGTGCAATTCCAACAAACTAAGAATATTTTTATTATTTTTATTAATTATTAATTATTTATGAAGTATTCTAGAATTTTGAGAAAATTTCAATAAATGAAATGTGTGCAGTGGTTATTGTTTATAAGAAAAAGTGATGTGAAGGGAAGACGGGTACTTCTTTGCTACGGACCACACTCTCTTGGGGTTGGGGCTAGGATTCTTTCATGAAGCAGGAAAGCATGGGTTCCAGGTGGAATGGTAAACAGAAACCATGACACATAAATAGTTTGGAATCTGAGTCTATTTGGTATCTGAGTGCATTTTGCTGCAGTCAGCCAGGGGATTTTAAACAGGAAATCTTTACATATCAAAGGATGTATCCAGTACAGCAGGCACAAAAGATAATTAGCAATAACCATTTGCCACAAGGAAATGTAAAGTCAGCTAGGTAAACATTTTCCGTGTAAAAAGCCATAGGTAACATTTGTAAAAGGGACTTCAAAGGACATTAAGCCAGATCTCTCAGGCCTTAGTGAAATTCTGTGAGTAACCTAATTATCACTTGGCCCTCTCTGAGGGAACCTGAGATCATAGTGTTAAGTTAAAGTTTTGTAAATCACAATGTCAGAGCCACTTTCATCAGCATAGCCATAAAAGTTTACATTTTGTTGGGAGATCAATGTAATTATGTAAACTACCAAGCAAAGCAATGCTGCCTAGAACTGAGGTTTTTTGGCCAGTATTGTAGTTCAAAGAATGAACTTTTAACTAACATTTTTGCCTGGTTACTTATAGCTCAGGCTACCAGAAATTCTTGTGAATAAGGAAGTAGATCAAAGGAAAGTCATAAAGGCAAGGCTGCCCTGAGATTAGAGCCCAGAATTCTCTCTGGCCAGGGAGCTTCCACAGAGAAATTCCCTCAAGGACATGGCGAGTTTTACTGGAGGACAGCCTTATTGTACAAGGCCTTTACCTGTGAAAATTATCACACAGTGTCCACTGAGATAGTGCACTTTGCCTGTGGAAATTCACAGTGTCCACTGAGATTTGTGCGGCACTCGTTGGTTCTTTATTTGGTTCAGAAAGAACAAACGAAGAAGAGAACTAACGAGATTTGAGTGCCAAATCTGTAGAAGAATGGTTTGATTGTTGACAAAAAATAATGTGATAAATAATGTTCTTGGAATTTCCATTTGCTATTGAAGACAGTTTTTGCAGGTTAATATGACCATTTCATTAGCCAAAAGTAGATTACTCAATTCAAACAAAATCATAAGTCTAAAGTACTTTAAATGGTTCTCATATTGATAAAAGAAATTAAAGCAAGAACCCCTGCCATTTTCTCCATGTAAACTTTGCCCAATTCATGAATTAGGAGTAGAACCCACAGACTGAGAACTTTTGAGTTGTTCTTATTAATGAACATTATATACCTTGCATAGTGAAAGGTAATCTTTTATTACTTTACATTCAATATACAGATTTAAATGTAAGTGTAACTTAAAATTTGGTTTTAGAAACAGTTATCTTAAAGAATCTACATGAAAACAAATATACTTTTTATCTTAGAGGCTATTCACAAAAGATTCCAAGGCCATGGGCATTCTGATCTTTCATATAGAATCATAGGATTATAGAATACAAGGAATGAGAGTAATTTTTAGTTGATTCTCCCCTATCAACTATCCCAAATATGACCTGTTTGGGGATTTAAGTTTGAAGAACTAGAGTCAGAAAATCATGCTTAGAAAGGCTGGCCAACACCTATGATTAATCAAGATCCCCACCTCCAAACCCAAGATATGAAAGAGAATATTTTGGCTATTTTTTAGGGAGAAAAGTGATCTAATGACTGAGTATTTTGAACAGGAGCCCAAGCACTGAGGAAAAGAATGACTAGAACCACAAGTCTCTTTATTTACAACCAAATGTAAATAGACTATATTCTGAAATGAAAGCTTAAGTAAGGTCCATGTGACCTAGCATGAATGTTGTAGGAGTAATGTATGTATCTTCACTGAATAGTCAGTTTCCTGTTCCCTAGCTAAATATTCAAAAAGTCATTGGATAAATATATAAGGTATTATTATATAGTTTGGGCTAGCATAATTGAAAATATGGGTTAAGACAAGTTGTTTTTATGGAAATAACTATGGGAGACTAGGGTATACATATTTTAAGACTATCAATTGTTGTATAGCCCAAAATATACTTTTTGACCAAATTGATTAAATGTTAATATAATTCATAATTTCCTAATAAGTGCTTACCTGATCAGACTTGAGACTCATTATATAATGAACCTTTCCTTTGATAAACCATATATAGTAAGAAAAAATAGTCAAAATTATCATGTAGCCTGGTAATTTGCCTAAGAGTTATAAGTTTGATGTTCTATATCTGCCAGTTTCCAGTCTCATTCTTCCTGAGAACTTTTTAAAAGTAGAATTAATCCTATCAAGAAAAAAGAACAGGAAATATACATCCCAGCAACAAAACACATCTCTCTAGTCAACATTTCACTTGGGTTATCCGAGGTTGATATCTGGTTTCTGGAGTTCAGACATCTGATATATAATTATGGAGAGGCAGAGATATTGCTCACTCTATGCATAGTATTTAATACTGCTACACAGTTTTAGATAACTTATTGCTTTAAAATGCTATTAAGAGAATGTACTGAAGCTGAAAACATAGTAAAGTCAAGGTCTGACAGTTCCACAGGATGAATTATGTTTTCCCAAATTTCTCTCTTTTAAGTCAAACTCAGAAGTTATCTACTAAGTACTAGAAAATGTCAAATTATAAATTACTCTGCTTTGACTATCTGGAACCCAGATTTTAATGTGTGTTATTAATGTTTTGAAGTTTTTATGTTCTGATTCCTCAGACCATTAAGACAGATAAACAATACTTAAATAATGACCTGAATTTAGTTGTACTATTAATTAGTTGTAATATTTTATATAAAAATATTTGTAATATATGTATGTATAATAAAAATACATGTAATATTTGTCTAGATTAAAAACCGTTTTATTTATATTTTATTTAAGGTGTCTTTCTCATAAATATCATTATATATTTTGAGATATTTATCTGGCCAGCAAGGATGATATTTTACTTTATATGAAATATTTCTTCAAAAGAAATTAGGGTATTTTTTGTTTGTTGTTTGCATACTTATTTACAAAACTCATTTTTCAGCTCTCTTTCACATTTAAATCTACAGTGGTAAGTGGATTTTTATGCTTTTCCAAAGGCTTTTAACTTCCCTATTAAAGAATTTAAGTAGAGTTATCACATAATAAGAAGCACAATGCCCCAACTGGACAAGATAAACGTACCAGGAATGGGTAAGTAACATATTGTTGAGTTTGGGCTGAAGAGGTCCCATACACAGCCCTAAACACTGTAGGCTATTGTCACTACTTAGATTAACCTCTGTAATATGACAACAAAACCCTATTCTGTCATCAAACATGGATAAATTAATCTGGTGCCCCACTAGAAGCTTGACCTCTACTGACTAATATTTACAGTCCTGTGTGATATTACACACGCTACTGGAAGAGAAATATAATAAGCCCCACCTAACTTCAAAGCCTGTGACCTACAACACTGACATTTCTGGAAGATATACTGGTGTAATGGTGACATAAACGGAGTAACCAACCACTTTTCGGGTAGATGTAAGGTCCACTCCATCAGCTAGAACCCACATTTGGCACTTTTAATGAGGCTAAGAACTTGAGACTAGGTAGGTAGGTCATGGGCCCTAGGGGAAAAACATACTACAATCCTGGTCAATACATTTAGCAGTAAAATAACCCCTAATGACTTTGTTATATCCATAGATTATTACCTTACTCAACACTCACCAGAGAAAGTACTTGCAATAGATGCTAATTGACACAGAAATCCACAACTAAGACATGAGAAAACAGCGTTAGACCATGAAAACTCAGTCCTAAATGAGATATCTGTATCAAAATCATCCCTGAAGTGCTCAAGATTTTATAGGGATAAGGAGGCCAAAGATTATAATGATTCCAAGGAAACAGGACATCCCAAAGACAAGGGAGGTCTGAAGTACATCAGAGTTCACAGAAACTGTGGCAGCAGGCACAAGACTTAACTAAACTCAAGCACAACAAAATCCTATGACAAGAAGGAAAATCAGACAAGGCAACTGGTAGCTTCTATGGAGGAAAAAAAATCAGTTTTCTTCAATGGATTGGCATTGCATATTTCAACAAGTTCAGTCTTTGGTAGCTCACTCCTTGGTTTATGTTGGGTTAGAATTTTTAAAGAGTTTATGATCATGTGACTAATGAATATTGTTGCCCAGAGTGATCTAGGCATTCCTCCACAAATTTAAAATCAAGATAAACTCTCAACCATTATGTTTACAGGACAGTCTGATCTCTTAGCTGACTTCTGGAAGGATTGTAGACAGTGTCTCATTACTCATTAAAGCTAACCTGAGCTGTGAATTTGAAAATAAATAATAGTAAAAACAAAGAAACGCAACTGAAAACACTTACAGAGGTGAACAATGTATGCCAGCACTTAATCACCTCAAATTAATGATTTTATGAGTAATTAAAGTAAAAAACATCAAATATATGTCTTATAAAAGTGGGTAGTACATATGTATATAGTATAAACAACAACACCACACACACACACACACACACACACACACACACACACACACGAGCAAGCCCATGCCATCTATTCTAATTGGTCTTTCTTTGCCAATGGTTATATCAGCATGTAATTCTTTCTCTGCTGTTCTCTCAACAGGCTTTCTCTCTTGTTCCATTATCCTTGCTTTAGATGTCATGGCTTAACCTTCTAATGCTATAAGCAATCTGCTAACAAACATTTTCTTAAAAAATTCCCTTGGTAATGATGTCATCACAATAATTTCAAATTAAATAGGACAACATAAACATACTTTACCCCTTTTAAGATAAATTATTTTCTATTTAAGATAATTTTTAAATATTTTTATTAATTAATTATTTTTAATCAAAGATTTGTTTTACTTATTATATGTAAGTACACTGTAGCTGTCTTCAGACACTCCAGAAGAGGGAGTCAGATATCATTATGGATGGTTAAGAGCTACCAAGTAGTTGCTGGGATTTGAACTCAGAACCTTCAGAAGAGCAGTCAGTGCTCTTAACCACTGAGCCATCTCTCCAGCCCCTAATTATTTTTATACACACTATATTTTATTCCCCCACACTGCCAACCCCTGTCTACCCTCTGACTGTTCCACATGCCATACCTCCTCCCCTCCCCTTGTCTCTATATGAATGTCTGTACCCACTACCCCACCTGACCTCTAAACTCCCTGGGGTCTCTAGTCTCTTGAGGGTTAGATGCATAATCTCTGAAAGAACACAGACCCAGCAGTCATCTACTGAAGGTGTGCTAGGGGCCTCATATCAGCTGGTACATGCTGCCTGCTTGGTGGTCCAGTGTTTTAGAGATCCCCAGGGTCCAGACTAATTGAGACTGCTTGTCTTCCTACAGAGTCACCTCAGCTTCATTCAGCCTTCCATAATTCAATAGCAGGGGTCAACTGCTTCTGTCCTTTGGTTGGGTGTCAATAAAGATGTGCATGATTGTAATATATATATGTGTGTATGTATATATGTATATATATATAGACATGAAAATATATGTGTATGTATATGTATGAGTTATTGTGTATGAGTTTGTGTGTATGTGTATGTGTCTGTGTGTGTATATACACACACAGACACATACACACACATACATACACACACACACACATATATATATATATGTATATATATTATATATATGTATATATATATATATACACATATATTTTTATATATATATATATCCTGTGACTGTGTACGTTTACTTTCTTTAACTATGTATTTGTGATATGTGTCCTGGGAGGTAGAATGTATTCATAGAAGAAGGTCAGTGGATTGGTTCTGTAATACAGAGCTTCAGGTGAGCCCTAGAAGAGTAAAGACTTGGATAGCTGGAGAGATCATGTGGTGAGAAAATATTGAATCATATTTCTACTTATGTATTATCCGTCAGAGCAAGATGTTAGTGAAAAACAAGCAAATGGTCACGGAAAATGGACAGACTCACATCTGTTCATAGTTAGAGCGGACAGTCAGTGGTCATGGGGAAGTATGACAATAGAAGTGTAGGGCAGCTCATCACACGATATTCATGAACAGACACCGAGAGAGATTAATATTGCTGTGTAGCCCATGCTATCAAACTCTTATTCATTCTAGAATTCTGCTCTAGCAATGGTGCCAGCCGCATTTAAGGGAGGGTATCCTGCTCAGTTAAGTCTTACTGTAAAATCGCTCACTGATGCAGTAAGAGATAGATTTTCCTGACAATTCTAATGCTCATCTAGTTGACAATGTGGATTAGTCAACGTAATGGTAGGTAAACTATTCTTAATAGCCCTCACCTTTCTTGGGTACATGTGATACATTTATTTTGATTGAGTCTTTTTGTTTCTTATAAATTTCTGTGTTATCTGGTAGTGTCTGTTGGAACACCAGACATTTTAGTAATAAGTTACAGCAACGTGTTCAACTTTTTATTTGCTTGTCATTGTTATTGTTGTTCTGTTAGGGAATGTCCTTTTTTTTAAAAAAAAAAAATTCCCTATGTTTCTATCTTTACCTTATTTAGATAGACACTTGCGGCTGATCCTGTTTGTTTAAGATTTGGTAGAAATATCGGTATTTAAGCAAAAATGCTATGTCATATATCAGATAAATGATGTAACTTTTAGCTATTCTAAATTTTCAGGTGATATTCTAGAACTGTCTTCTGAAATATCAAGTGTATGAGGCATCAGCATTTTTTACCTCCAAACTATGAACTTAAATAACATGCTATATTAAATAGTAAAAACTGTACAATTTCATCATAAGAAGATATTTTATAATGATAGGTTATCTTTTCATTTATGAAAATAGAATGTTACCATTCCTTTTCCACATTTAAACCTGGCAACTTGATAGGTACTTTGTTCCTGTTAATGTTTTCATTGCTATCCTCAGCCTTTAGTTTAAGGAGAGTTTATATTGGCTTTTGTTATTGTCATCTTTATATTTCTCCCAAATCATAATGCTTAGCCACATTTTTCTACAGTCATAACATAATTCTACTAGCTGCAATTTTTCAAAAGTAAATTTTTCAGTCTATGCTTGGAGATTTCCCAGTGCCTTCTGCAAGTTAATAAGCCCAGACTTTATAATCATCAGTTTTAGGAAGATCATATAACCACTTCTGCCATCTCTATTCTAGTCTAAAGCATTTGTTTTTATTTTCTAAGTAATTATTTCCCGAGTAGTTACCAATTAACACAATTATCAATGCTTCAAATATGTCACTTTTTTGTTCCATACTAAATTCCCCAAACTCGAAACGTAAGCAATGCTCTTTAGATTTATTTAACTAAAAAAAAATCTCGACATATATTTTCAAATAAATATTCACTAAACTGTAAAAATATTTATAAATATTAATATTAATTTATATGAATTATAATATACAAATTATATATTATATTTGGATTTTATATATATGAGAGGGAGCTAGAGAGAGGTTTATGTACATATTTCATTTTATGTTGTTATACACTACTTGATTTTAGCCACGGTTTGATGTTTCATCATTTCTACTCTATGTTATAAGTCACACTTGTAAAAAAGACTACAATGTAATTCTTCTCCAAAATCACAATCATTCCATGTGCAGTTCACCTTCATTTATAACAACTCCAGAGTTAGAAAGCAATTAATGTCAAATTTAATTAGACTCTAGAACTTTCCCCAGAGCAATTATTCCCAGCTCACAATGGAAGCCTTTGCTGAGTGAGGCTCCTGACTGTGGCACCAAGAAAAAGACAATATGGCAAATAATGAACTATCATATAAATAAAGCTGTGGGAGGAGAAAGGGCTGTTCAACATTCAACTACAGGTGATATTCCAGAAGGCAGGGCACTCTAGCTATAGAAAGAAAAAAAAAACAGTCTTTAATAGAGACAAAAATTTGTAAGTGATGCACTACAATATCCTTGCGAAATTTTTGGTGCAGATTCAGTACTGAAATGTGATTAGTCTTCTGGTGTGTTAATTGTCGGGACTCATTTTGCCTGCTTCTATGAGAGCCTGCCAGGCAGTCAAGTCAGGCCAGGATCTACTGGCAGACTGGTCTGTTGACCCATAGAATAAGAATGGATGTACCTGAAGCTCAAGGTGAGGGGCTGAATGTTCTGTTAATCTTGGATGAAGGAACAGGGAGGCATAAAGAAGCCTCCAGATTGGTACAGATCCAATGTACATCAGCCATTGTATCTGCTGATGTTCGACTTTGTTTCCCAATGTATATAAAATCTAGGAGAATTAAACTCAAGGCTGCTGCAGTACCGACTTTACAGCCCTTCTAATTTCTAACCATTGACTATGCGTCTTCTTTTCTGTCTTTCCTATAATCATCCTCACTTCCCCCTCAAATGACTGCTCTACTTCATACTAGCCAGACCAGTACAGTTAGTACAAATTATAAAATCAAAAGATGGACTTTGAAAAACAGTAGCATAAAGGAAAGTTAGAGTCAAGAACCTGAGTATATACCTGAAAACATAGGACAGAGAAATGTGTGGGACCACAGGCAAAAGGATATCATAACAATCAACTAATTTGCTCTGGGACTCCCAGATGCCCATATGCCTGTGAAAATCTATCCTTAGCAAGACTGAGATTCACTTGGGGTCCATGAATAATGAGGATCCCAGGAAGTCATTTAACTGGATTCTTTAAGGAAAGGAATTATTTTAATTTTGTCTCTTGCCACCTAAGGCTGGAGATCTTTTATAGGTTTGGCTTTAGGGACTTTTCAGTGTAGTTGTGAGCAGCTAGAGTCTGCATTATCTATATATAAGGCACCAGTGCAGCTCAGAATTACAGATCAGTTCAGACTGGAGCAGTTTATCTGAGTTCAGTTGAGTTTCTGCAGTTCAGTTCAGCTTTCACAGTCAGTGACGTCAATGGAGATGGGTGGAGTTCAGTTCAGGGGCAGTTTTTATGGGGATAGTTTCACTGAGGCAGGATGCGGAGAGAACAAGCTAGATATCAGTGAAGGTAGAACAAGTCTGAGAATGGGAAGGAGCCAGAAGATCAGAACAAGTTGTCAGAGCTAGTTTGAGGCCAAGCAGAGCAATTCAGTGAGAAGCTGAGAGAAGCCAGTCTGAATCAGTGTAAAGAGAAAAGCACTTTTCAATGGAGCAATAATAGTTATTTATGCATTCATTCACTTGTTAGGACTTGCTCTTAAAGTACTATTGACATAAACTCACATTTGGAAATGCTGGTTAATAATTAACACAACATTATCATTTATGGAGTGTTAATGCTTGTCGTTTTCATGAGTTATTTCACCCAATCTACCTAAAACCTTATAATTTAGAGTTTGTTACTATGGTTGTATCGCTAACAAGGTTGGGTTCAGATGAAGAAACCAAGTTATAAGAAGTCAAAAGGTTCTCAGCTTGTAAATTTTGAAGAGAAAAATCTACCCCCTTTTATTAATTTTTTATAATCTGTCCTTAAATTTGAAACGTCCTATTTGAGACATATGTAATTATTATTAATATGAAACCCATGAGAATTTAGAGATTTCCAGTTATTAGATAGATGGTTTACTTGATATGATCTGTCTGCATTAATGGATTGCCACGTGCTACTAAGTAAATTTATGTCTGTCCATGTCAATGCCTTACATGAATATTTTTGTAATCCAAGTAAATTATTATGATACTCTAAGACTCAAACAAGTCACCCACCATTGTAGATCATCTCATCCAGTGTTTATAAAATCTCTTTAAAATGAGATCAACTTTTCTTAGCTACTGTAGAGGTTTGAAGGATGTGACCCACCATTATCATGGGTATTTGAGTACTTAATCCCAGTTGCTAGCACTGTTTGGGGAGGGTTATTATATGTGGCCTTGTTGAACGAGGTATGTCACTGGAGGCAAGCCTTGAGAGTTTAAATACTGGTGCTATTTTGAATTTGTGTTCTCTACTGCCTGCTCATGTTTTCAGAAGTAAACTTTCAACTTGTTACTTCAACTCCCATGCCTGACACATCTCTACCATAGTGTACTCTTTCTGCAATTATAAGCACACACAAACTCAAACAAACAAATAAATAAATAAATAAATAAATAAATAAATAAGATTTTGAGCTAGAACATCTGAGTCGAAGCAGCCAGCTAGAATTCTGAGGTCCTAAAAAGTGTGAGCTTCTTTAGCAGTAAGTCTCCTGGACAATAATTACTTCTGGCAAATATGTTACTTTTATAGCTATTCATCAGTCTTTCTAAATAGGTACACTGACTCAATTTAGGTACTCAACTTATACAAATTATTATACTTGAATGATCAAGTAGGTTATTAAGTTTTACATTTTTCTTTGTGAGCCTGCATGTTTATTATAACTCAGGAACAAATCGTGTTCTTGTTTCATGGCAAACACATGTCTTAGCTTTTACACGGCTCAGGTAGTTCTGGAAACTAACAGAAATACTTCCATTTCTCTGAGCTTGGCTTGAGACTAAATAGGGCAAGAAAACAGATTAGAATATATATATATATATATATATATATATATATATATATATATATTTCCCACAATTAAAAAACCATATTATAGGCATATTATTTGCTAAGCCTGTTATAACAAAAGTCCCACAAACTATTGGGCTTGACAGATATCTACTTAATGTAGAATGCCGTTGCCTTGTCTTACAGTTGTAAAGGTTGCAGACCCAGCAGCAGGCTCCTGACAGAGTCTGCTCTATGGAATGCTTTAAGGGAGAATCTGTTCCTGATCTTATTCCTAGTTCTGCTGTGCCTGGAAACACTCATCATGCCTTGACTTTCAGCAACATAATTTCAGGTACAGTGTCCATTATCACATGGAATTCTTTGTATATCTGCATCATATGGCCATATTTTAAAATTATGATGAGTTCTTTGAACATTTCATATAATATGTGTTCATATAACTATATCAAAACAAAGAGTACTGACCTCAAAACGTGGACTATAGTTCTCTTCGGTTGATTTGAAATTATCACGTATATAACATGATGGTGAGTCATGAACATTGGATTCCTTGCCTTACATAGGAATCCAACGAGAGATCAAAGAAATGATTCCATCCAAGTTCATCCTGTAGAATCAGTAAGTTCATAGGCTGGCCCTCAGAAATGTAGGTAAGGAACTATTGAATGAGCTACTTAAAGGAGAATGAATGAATAACCCAAATACAGTTACAACATTGAAAAATCCTAGGCATGTCTGCATCCTAGACTGTTCTTGCATGAGTCGTAGGCAGAAACAATATGGAGATTAGCTTCCTATCCACTAGCCCATACTGCTTATAAAGGGCAGGCTGAATTTCCTAAGTTCTGTGGACTTTCTTAGACGTGTAAGTTGTTTGCTTTCTGCAACTTACCTTAATGACCTCTGCATAAGTCGAGTATTATTTCAACTGGGAACATTCTGAAAATTAAAGGGTCTCCCTTCATCCCAATACTTAAGAAATTGCTATCCAATAGAATCAAATTAAGTTACTTGTATAGTTATGGTTTAAAAAAATAAAAAAAAGTTGTTCTTTATGTAAGATAGAGTTGGTGCTTGGCTCATTATGTGGATCTTCCTAAACATTAGTGAGGATTAATTAATGTGAGCTAGAAAACTTTAAGTTAAATCTCCTAGGCTTATTTCTACTCCCTAGTTTGTAAAACTGTGACTCTACATTTTAAGAGTTTTGAACATTCCTCTATAATAAATGTCAGCACAGACTTAAACTTTGATTTGGACTCAATCCCTGTTTTCATGTGTCCACCTTCAGGAATTATAATTTAAGTGAATGTGTCAGACAGGCAAATGGCATACTTAGCCAGTTTTCATATACAAATCAATTACCTTGGCAAAGTGTGAATTTTTGGATTGTTTTTCTTTGATTGCAAAACTGCCTTGTCACATTTCCATGTTGTAATTACCTATAAACTGAAAGCACACTCATTTTCTGACTTCGGGGTAATAACCAGCATCTTGTGACATTTCTTCTACCCTCATTTGACAATACATTTCTTGAAGTTCCTCTTAATGGTTAACACCATTGTATTTTTCCCTTTAAAATGTTTTATAGCAGAAGTTTGTTTTTTTTAAAAAAATTATTTTATGTCACCACAGCAGATATTTTTGGGAGGGATGTATTGTCTGGACGGATGTTGTGTTTGTTTGTGCCAATTTATTATACCTAATGAGACATCTTGGGGCAGCAGTCATTTTGACAGTAAAAGTAATAGCTTTACAAAAGCAGTAACCTGTGGCCACATATTGCTCTTCTGAAAAATGGATGTATTGGCTCGGGGCACATCTTTTTATTGAGCATCCACCATCTATGATGGAAGATATAGGTGAGAAAAGCACATTTCTAATCAAAGAGCACTCAGATAAGGAGGGCCAATTAATCTTTGTCCTTTCAAACTGAGGGGAGGAATTAACTTCTATAAACTAGGGGGGATAGCAAAGTTCACATAAAACTTACATTATTAAAGTTTTTGCGACTGTCCTTTTTCAGCCTGTGCAAATTACATCGCACCTACGTTGACTCTTGACTTAATATAGTTGCAAAAGACCCGCTTTGGTAGCAGTGCTAACAAACACTGAAGACTATAAATTATCTTGGCAGTGGCTGTTATCTATGCCCGAATGGCGGAGTTGCATTTAGATGAGCTCATCTTAGCTTGTTGTTATCTTGTGGGACTTTCACCTTAATGCTACTGAGTGAGAAAGCTAAGTAGAAAGTGAAATTCAAATAAATCCTTTCTTGCCTGCTGGCAGTCTCTGAGTGTGCGAAGGGATTAAGGAATACAGAACACATTACCTGTTTCAAAGTTTGATCTAAATATATCTACGTTTATGGCAAAACTGACCTCAGAGTGTGGAAGATTCTCTGAGTATTGATGAAATCTTAAGGCATACATACTAGAGCAAGCTCATGGGTGATAGTTCAGACTTTACTCCCATAGCATATAGAAACAAGTTAATACATGCTTATAGAATTCCTATATAAACCTAATAATTTTAATTATTGATAGCAATTTAATCACCACCTATGGTTTGTTTTAAAGCACTGCTACCACAAGTGGAGAAAAATCCATTGTACAATACAAAATTATTTGCACTACATATTCTGAATTACACAAGTATTTCTTAACTAATAGAAACTAAAAATAATATGATGAATAGTTTGTAAGATCAAAGCAATGTTAGCTCAATCTCATACAATAAGGAGGTTAACTAGGGAAACAAATTCTCACCAGGAAATTTCAATTGTTTGAACCAAAATTCAGTCCGAAGCCAGGTGTGCTGATGCACAACTATAGTCCCTGAATTTAACTAAAGAAGTTAGAACTTAACTAACTTCTTTAGTTAAGTTTAGCACTTAGGATACTAAGACTGGACTCATATATGTAGTGAGAGTTTAATGCTAGCTTATATTACATAAACATTACCACAAACAAGCAAACAATAATACAGCCTCAAATCAACATCTGTGTAACAAATCTGTATAAATACTGGGTTATACTCTTCATAACTGTTGAAGTTGAAGTCTTTGACAATGAGATTATTCACATAATAACAATATTCTGCTAGAATATATTAAAAATAATCTAATGTATAATAACAGTATCACCACTTTGGGCCCTGTAATTTTACTCAGTACTCTATTTATGTAATAAGTATTACCTTGCAAAAATGAATACTTAACTTTCATACATTTCTTTATGAATGTTCAATAAAATGGAAAAGAAACTTGAAGGTGTGAGAGAATACTTAGTCAACATGACGCTGTTCCCTAGGTGATCCCAATATTAAGGTTTAGTTTCAGGTTACGAGTTCACCAATCAGCATGTTCCAAAATTGCTTTATAGAATAAAGATGGACATCTCTTGCTGTTATTAGTTTGACATATTTTATGAAGTATGTTTTATTCAATCATCTTCCAGATAAACTGATTGAACTATATGCTTTTGTCAGAAAGCACCTATGTTGGAAGAATCCCTGTTCACTTGTAACAAGAAATAATGTTAACTCTTCTAATATGTTATTTCACAAATCTATAAAGTGAGGCCACCTGTTTTCTGGGCTTTATTTTGTTATTGGTGTGTGTGTGTGTGTGTGTGTGTGTGTGTGTGTGACATATTTGTTTCTTCTCCACAGCCCTCTGAGACAGCTGTATGAAGGAAGAAACTATGACAGAAAAATCAGCTTGCAACCTTCCAGGGAACACTGGTCTGCAGAAAAAAAAAGAAGAATTTATCAGAGCAAAACCTTGTGATGCATATATACTCTATTTTGCAGGAAATCATTTCTGGTATATTTCCTCACTATGTGTCAAGGCGATAATAGAATTCTGTAAAATTATATGTTGCTCCGTTCCTGCCTAACTGTAGCCTTGGTTCTCAAAAAGGCTTTCAACAGAAAAACTGGCTTGTTTTATATAAGGTCCCTGAAATTTTCTTATTGTTCATATCCAAAGAACATAATGTAAGAGCTTTTGCTGAGATCAACATACTGCACAGAACCTTAACATAATTTATTCCCTTTTCACTGTATTAAAAATAATTGGTGAAATGTACTATTTGTGTGACTGAAAATATTAATGGCTGACTTGTAGTACATTATTGATTGGCTTGGCTCAGGACTTGCAGGTCTTTCAATGAACGCAGTAGTTTTACAGTCTTCAGTATCTCTTTATATAAAGGGAAACGGTCTCTCCCCATTTTCCCTTCCTTGTTCCTCTCCTCTGTCCTCCTCTTCACTTCAACCACCCATTCCAGTGCTACCCACACCATACATTCTTAACTATCTCTTCTATTTCCATTTCCTTGAATATCTATCTGCCCCCTGATCTCCAGACACATATTCTATGAAAAACCTTCAGTTCTATGGACTGTATGTTAGTTACCATTGACTTAACAACAACACTTAAGCAAATATATAACTTATTGGCCTTTGTGGGTCCTATTTTCTTACTCAGGATGACGTTTTTCTAGTTTCACCCATTTGTCTACAGCTTTCATTTTTATTAATTTTATTAAAAACAGATTATTTCCACCAAATTTTCGTTCCTCCTCTATCTTATTCTCCCACCTCCTCTCCACCATCCCTCCCACCCAGATCCACCCCCATTTTGCCTCATTAGGGAAAAAACAGGCTTCTATGAGATAATAATAAAGTAAAACATAATAAAATATACTTTGAAAACTGAAACACATTGGAATAGAACAAAAATAAATGAAAAGAAGGAAAAGAAACCAAGAAAAGGCATACACATGGAGAACCTCTTTGCTCACAAACTCAGGAATTCCATAAAATCTCTAATCTGGAATAATATATAATAATATATATTATAATATATATCCAAAAGAAGTATAGGGCAAAAGAGAAAAGAAAAATAGAAATACAATAAATATATTATATAACATATAATATATTACATAATGTAAAAGTTAAAATTAAAAAACAAAGAAAAGAGAGCTTGACATGATATTAAGAAACAAGGAGTCACCATCTATAGCAGGGCATGCAGCCTACTATTACAAGTGGGCTTTTTCCCCAGTGAGACCCTCTTTTGTTGTAAATAAACTTTCATAAATTGCAGATGTGTTATTTAATGGACAGAGCTTCTGTGTTAAAGATATGGTCATTTGTCCATTTTTCTTTTCAGCTCTAAGACAACAACTGCTGTAGACACGTGAAGACCATGTGCATATTGCCTTGGACTCTGTCAAGTTCATATATAATATTGCTAAATTGAGTCTTTGTTTTCTTGATGTACTCCATCTTGTCTGGCTATTAAACTCCTTTTGCCTCATCTTCCACTGGGTTCCCTGTGTCCTAAAGGGAGGAATTTTATTGAAACATTCTGTTTAGCACTGAGTGTTACAAGGTCTCTCATTCTCTGTCTGTCTGTCTGTCTGTCTATTTATCCGTCTGTCTGTAGATGTGTGCATTTGTTCCCATCTGCTGCAGGAGAAAACTTCTCAGATAATGTTTGTGCAAGACAATGATCTACAGCAGAATGTTAATATGAATCATTGTATTGTTGTATGTATATGAGCACATATGTGTGGGTCTATGAGTGTGGGGGGGCATGTGTGTTATATGCTTAGAAAACTAGTATTTGGTTTACCCTAGGTCCCTGGATCCTCGGTCAGTCAAGCAACATCAGGTATAGTTTTCACTTTGTGGAGTGGGGTTTCTGTCAAATTAGATATTAGTTAGTTACTCCCACAAAATCCATGCCACCATTATATTAGAATATCATGGAAGTGGGATACCATTGTAAATCAGAGTTTGTGTGTGGATTGGTGGTTATATTTCTCTTTTGGTAGATTTCAAAGTACCTTAATGTACCAAAGGTTCTAGGGATTCCAAACTGGATATCTCTACACCAAATGAAGCTTCTAGTTCTGGGATTGGATTATATTTAATTTCATTGTTAGCAAAAGGTGTCCTGTGAAAATATGCAAAATAAACAAACAAACAAATAAACAAAAACAAAACAAAATATCCAAAACAAACAAAACCCCCACAAAATAAAACAAAACAAAACAAAACAAAACAAAAAACTAGCATCAGGCTGTTGCCAAAACTTTAGGTTGCTCTCTATACATTGAGGGCAAGGTTCCTTTGCTGAAGGCAATATCTACACAACTTACTGAACATGGAGAAGTTAAACTGGTATCTATGTAGAGACTTACTTAATTACTGTGTACTTGAGTCTTTGATACAGAATTATATTCTGTATGCTATCATAGGAGAAATACAAACCCTTTGACCTACAATGATCACTTTTGACATACCTTCCTGATATACCAATTCAATAACTATAGTTAGCCATGTTCTATCCTTTAACTATACGAAAATTGAGATAATAACTTCTAAAAAGTCCTGAAAACTTTCTTGCTCTTTCTGAGAGTAAAAAGACTCTGGCTTAGGTAATTGGCACCTGTAGCTTAACAGGGGGATTATTAAGTAATTTGGCCATTGTCCTATCTTTGCAGGAACTACATGGCTCTTTTAGTCTACTAGTAGAAGTTGCAGGAAGAAAAACAGACTCTTTTATGGCATTTATTTCTAAGTTATAAAATGTTGCCCATGAAAGCTCTCGAAGAAAAAGGGAGAAAGTGGAAAGATTCTAAGCAGAGCAGGAGAAAAATTTTCTCGCTCTTTTCTCTTTGTCTTCAGTGCTTATACATCTTTCAGAATACACGATCACATGGTAGGGGTTCATCATGAGTTTACACAAATTCAAATAATAAATCAAATAAGAAATTTACAACAGTGAATGTTCACATGCACATACATTAGGAGTAATTATCTAGCTAAACATTCTTCACCTGTCACAGCTCCACAGGGTCATTGAAAGTTAAAAACCATAACTTAGTTATTAGTGAAGTTTTGTACAGATAAACCCAGTCAATATTTTATCTTCTGTTCTAGCACTGATAATAAATTATGAGTTCACCTTTAATGACCATTGCTTAATGGTTTTACAATCTCTTGGAATGTAGTCTGAGTAGTAGAAAGTCTAGCTAGAACTAGAAGCAATTAAATGGTGACACATGGGAGACTGGCAGAGTCTTTTCATTGCAGTTTTGAAGATCAGAAGAGATCCAATAGAAGTCCCACTATTAAAAAGGCTTAATAAATACTGATATAATTTTATGAATTCTTATAGGATCATTAACAATTAACAATTGAGAAGTCATCTATTTGTCTATACACCATTCCTACTAGACAGATCTTCATAGATCTGCAGAGATTTGCTCAAAATGGTGGGCTAATACTTAATGATTGTTATATATGTTCAATAATAATTGGAAAATATATTAACAGCACAAATCTTCCTAAAATTAATTTCTCCTGGGTCTTGCCTATTGGAGTTCCATTGTAGAGGTTAATCTAAGGCGGTCATCTCAGAAAGATCACCTGCCAGCTTTTAGCTTTAACTATGATGGCTCCTGCCAAGGAAACATGGCCCCATCACTAACCCACAAGATATTCAGTTGGTAACTACTTGCAATTGAAAATCTTGTCCTATACAATGTAGTCTCATTGGAGAAATAAACTGTTTTTAAGGGTAATCTGCATGCCCAACAGTAGATGGCCACCAGAAAATGAACTTAATTGCATATTGCATCTTGGGAGGTACCTTGTTTTATAATGTCATGTTTAAGTGATTCCTTGTTTTTTCCTTTTTATTTTTTAATAAAAAAGGAATTCTCTCTCTCTCTCTCTCTCTCTCTCTCTCTCACACACACACACACACACACACTCACACACACACACACACACACACACACACACAGAAACAACCTCTCGTTTTACCCCCCCAGGCCCTCTTCATAAATATTGTAGTTTAAAGTTTAGTGTTCTTTAGGGTGTGCAAACAAGTAGTTCTCTGACTCTTGTGCCTTCTCTTTGGCTCTTTTACATCTGTTTGTTTTGTCCTATTCAATGTGTTTGTTTTTATTATATTAAATTATTTAATATTAATATCTTTTAGAAGGCAGTTATCTTTCTAAGCTGAGACAATGGGGTTGAATCTAGAATAAGGGAGGTCAGGAGGAATCAGGACCAATAAAGAGAGGGAAAATGGCAATCATGATACATCGTGTCAGAAAAAGTTCCATTTTCAATAAAAGAAACATATTTTGAAAAAGAATTTAGAAACTCTCAGTGATGTTATATGATAGATAATCTTTATGGTAAGAAAGCTGTAGAGAAGTTCACTTCCTGAAGATAAACTTGCTGTCTTCTTTATTCATTTATACTGAAAAAGGCCATTCCGGTTGAATGTTTTTGTTATCATTCAGGAAAGCCAATGGCTCTTTAATTTGTTTATATAATAATTGCACAAAATTGTCATAAAATTATTTTGCATTTCTAATTGGTGCATTTTTAATTCTCATTTTACTTGAGATTTTCAAATGGATATCATGCAGTGGGTTGTCCTGGTATGTTAGAGAGACTCTAAAGGATCACGTTTCCCTTCTCCCTGGAGAGGCTGTTATACACTCATCATCACTAAGAAGCTATCATCATTAAGGAGCTTTCTTTTGCTGCCATTGTCCTACATAATTGCATTTTCCTTCTGCTACCCAGGGTTCTAATATTTTAAATAATGCTATATTACAGTTAATGTTTCTATCATTACCCCCTCCCCATAAGTCCCATAAACCCTCTTCCCTCTGCCCATTCACCAATCACCCCCCTCCCATTTCTCTGTGCTGGTATTCCCCTACAACTCAAGCAAATCAATAGCCTTCCTATACTCAAAGGATAAGTATGCTAAGAAAGAAATTAGTGAAATGACACCTTTCACAGTATCCACAAACAATATAAAGTGTCTTGGTGTGACTCTAACCAAACAAGTGAAAGATCTGTATGACAAGAACTTCAGGTCTCTGAAGAAGGAAATTGAAGACGACCTCAGAAAATGGAAAAAAATCTTCCATGCTCGTGGATTGGCAGGATTAATATAGTAAAAATGGCCATCTTGCCAAAAGCAATATACAGATTCAATGCAATCCCCATCAAAATCCCAACTCAGTTCTTTATAGAGTTAGAAAGAGCAATTCTCAAATTCATCTGTAATAACAAAAAGCTCAGGATAGCTAAATCTATTCTCAACAGTAAAAGAATTTCTGGGGGAATCAGTATCCCAGACCTCAAGCAGTACTACAGAGCAATAGTAACATAATATTTCAAATACAGCAAAACAGTGTACCTCTGCTGTATGCTTTGTTTTCTACAACTTTCTAAAATGCTTTTCAAATATTTTGAATCATCATTTTCATATATGCCTTCCTCATCATCACTCATGTGTAACTTTGTGTGCATGTTTCCCAGTTCATGTGTGGTTGTTAGCAAACAAATGTGTGGAGTTAGTTTTCTTTATCCACACATGCATATGTTCCAAGGACTAAACACCCAAGGCTATATATTCATAGGAATAGCTTTTCCCATGTAAGCCATGTTAATATTCCAAAGTGAGATCTTTAACATTGAAAGACAGATATAATTTAAATAGAACATGAAATCCAAGGACACAGGTTCTATTATTGGAGAATTGGAAGATTGGGTTGATACTACAAGTGGAGGTGGGAGGGTAAAGAGGGTGGAATAAATAAAACTAAATAGGTATGAAGAGACCAAAGTAAATCATATTACTTTATATCCATATAAAATTATACATACAAATGCATCTATACAAAAATTAAGCTTGGGTGACAATGCTTCCCACCCAAAGGATATAGATGTTTAACAAACACTCAGGCGCCAGGCATAGGAACTCCTCCTTAAACTTGTTGGTTATGAGATTTCAAGAGACTTCCAAAACAGGATAGGAAGTTCTCATTGCTTTGGGTTGTCTTCCAAAGAAGACAAAAAGAACCATATTGTTTTGAAGGCATAAAATACTTCAGAAGGAGGACTTACTAAAAGCAATCTGGGGCTTACCTGGAAGCCTCCTTCTTGAGAACTAGCTTGTATAGAAGGAGCTATAAAAGTGGCTATGCCATAAAAGTAATCAATAATTATGTCCAGCTACTCTATCTGTAGAGAGTAACACCCATAATATTTAGATATTCTGGAAGGTACAATAGTGGTACTTATAACTTAGAAGTAACCAACTGCTATCTAGTTGGATTTCCTGCTTACCTCAGTAGGAAAGAATTAACATCAGAATCTGTAAATCTAGCCAAATACACATAGCCTGTGAAATCACTGAACCTAGAAGAGAAATGGCTATGGACACCACACTAAACAGTTAATATTTCTAACTGCAGTCTAAATACTTATTTTTATACACACACAGAAGTGAGATTGTAACCCCTAACCAAACAACTTCATTTTGGCCAGAGAGAGTTGATTATAGAAAGCCACAACTATTTAAAAGGAGAAGGAAAGCTGAGTGTGCATTGCTTAGTCCCCACTGACACATCAGCCATTCAAGCCATAATTTCTATACCTAAGGCTCAGGGATTATCAGAGAAGAGGGTCATAGAAGGACTGTAAGGTCTAAAGGAAGAAAACTGGATTGCTGCTGTGAGAGTATCTTCTATGTATGAGAGGGGATCCTGGGAATCCCAAAGGTTGGTTTGCCTATACAAGACTTAAAAATGACACCATTTGACATAACAATGGGGTTGAAAAATTGTCAAATTATCACTGGGCAGTTGCAGAAAGAGGGAGAATTAGTTCTACAGAAATGAGTCCCTTGAGAGGTTAGCCAAACCTAAAACATGAGGCCATATAAATATATGAACAACACTAAATATATTCTCAGGAGGATATAGTTATATTTAAAAATGTGTGTGTGTGTGTGTGTGTGTGTGTGTGTGTGTGTGTGTATAAAAACAAGAATAAGAAGACATAAAAAGAAGACATTTATAATTATTCATATAATAGGAGTTTTGGGGATTAATGTTTCAACCTTGGATTAAATTGTTTATAAAAGGAAATATTGTGAGAGGTAAAAGGAAATTATTGTCTAAATAAGTGTTCAAATAATATTTTTTTCTCAGTTCATTTTGCTAAAGAATCTTAGGGATGGATAATACTAGCTTTCAGTTCATTTGCTAAGTATTCAATAGTAGAATCACCAAGGTAATGACTAGTTTTCTGATAACACTGATATCTGTTTTTCCATCATGTTGAGGCAGTTATACTGTTGAAATTTTCTGGGTGCAGTCACACTGTGCTCTTAACCTCCACTATGATCCATTCCAGAAGCCATGAGGCACATGGATTAGGGATTATAATCACTTCTTCTTTCAATTTGAAGCACAAACAGACCAATAAGAGTGTATTCTTCACTGTGTCTCCTGCCCAATACTGCCCAAGATTCACCTTTAACTTGGTTACAATATTTAGTTTTTTTTTTAACAGCTGCAGTCACAGAAATCTAATTCTAATATCTTGGAATAACAATGGGGGTGTTTTTTCCAAACCAATGACTTGCATTCATCTAGCTGCTACAACCATACTTCCTACCTCCATGTTTATATTTTAAGTCTTGAAAAAAGCATACAAAACCAGAGTGAACACTCTCACACTGGCAATAGATTATGCAAGGAAACAAACAAACAAGCAAACACACACACACACACACACACACACACACACACACACACACACAGAAATAAATAAATAAAAATAAGCTCCCTATAACCTACTGAAGTAAAATTAAGTAGAATTTGGCTTATATTTCTGTGTATGTTTGTTATTTCCAAACAATTCTAGTAACACTTGCATGTGTATACATGTATGTGTTTGTATGTGTGTCTGTCTGTCTGTGTGTGTGTGTATGCACTTGTACAGTAACAAAGTCTTAAGGTGGGTGTTGAGTATCTTATTCTATCACTCTCCATTTTATTTTTTGAAACAGCATCACTCTCTATATCAAGAGAAACTCACTGTTCAAGCTGTACTGGCTGTCCAGAGAATGCCTATGATCTGCTTATCTCGGCTCTCTCACTTGTGGAATCACAGAGGACTGCTGTCATGCCTGGGCTGAACTAGTGCTGGCAAATCAAACTGAGAACTTCATATTTGAGCAGCACACATTTTACCCAGTGAGCCATTTCCACGGCCTTGTCCAATACTTCTAAATGTTGCAACTACCCTCTCAGACCAAGCTAAACACATTCATTGCCAAATTTCTTCCTTTCATACTGTTTGAAATACCAGGATCATGCCTTCAGTCAACAGATACACATAGAAATGGTGAGAAAGTTGGACAAAACTTTTTTACTCACAATAAATCTGAGAACTAATGTAGGGGATCAAGTCAAAAATACTTGGGATGTTTTGGTATATGGCTTTAGAAATATAAAAATGTACTTTACATTTTCATAGCTGTTTCAAGCACCATTAAAATTAGGAACAAAAGTTTCTACTTCTTTTTTTTAATTACCCAATAGTTAAGAAAGCTAATTTCATTCATGACAGGACACAGAACAATACCATTGACTACATAAAACATAAAATGTGTGACAAAGAAGTATTGACATTTGCATTGAATTTGAGGCTGAGTCTCCTAATGAAATATTTTACACCTATTTCAACGAAAAAGCTGCATGTACAATATTATTCCATATATGTATACCTTTGTGTAAAAAACTGCCTTTTTAAAAAAGTTATTTTCATTTATCTTTAATGCCAAACTTTCTCTGTATATATAAAACAAGGGTTGGGGAAGGTAGTATCTTTAATTACAATGGAAGAGAATCTCAAACTACAGAAAGTAGAATTTTTTTCTATATTTGTTAGACTTGTGTAATTAGTGTCATTTCCTTTTGGTAACTTGCCCAAGAAATTAAATATTTTATTAAATATTTTCCATAAAATACCAAGCATCAGGTATTAGTAAAAATTATTATAACAATGAATACAAGGCAATATTGAAGATAAATTACAAATTCCTATAAAAATGAGTTCAGTGATGAGGTAAAGTTTTATAATTTAATAGAGAACCTTTAAATTAACATATCAATTATTTAAATAATATTATTTTGTAATTAAAATGTACCATAATTGTATCAAAATGTGGCACACTAAAATAAAAATTCAAATTTTGCTGCATTTAGTGACTGAACGTTTCTATAAAAATATTTTAGGAGAAAGATGATATGGGATGGGAGAATGTGCCTCAGCCAGGCCATCCATACTTCCTCTGTGGTTCACCACTCGTCAGACTTGAGAAATATTCAAGTCTTTCAAAGGATATTTTTAATATCAGACTAAGTGTCCATGGTATTGAACATTTTGACAGTAAGTCTTTACATTGTAGTTCCATAATGTTCAATATCCATTTCAAATATTGAATCAAATAATCTTCCACCTGAGCCCTAAAATACTATATTTTAAAACATACACCAAATATGATATAGAAAACAATGATTAGGTGTCACTTCAAAATAGAATGTTGCAGCAAATAAATAAGACATGACGGAACGAAAGAGATGGCTTGGCCATTAAGAGTGCTTGGCCGTTTTTCTACAAAAATGAAAATTTCATTCCTAATACTAATGTCAGATAGTTCATCTTTGTATGTAACTCAAGTTAGAGAGGTTCTTGTACCCTCTTCTAGCCTCTATGGTACCCATGAAAAACATGTATAAATAAACACATATAATTAATAAATTATAAAATCTATTTTAAAAAGAGCTTGGTTGTGTATAAAATGTAATTTTGGGATTTTATATTTGCACTTTTGTATGTCTCATTTCTTAGAGGTGGTTTTTGTGGAAAACTAATTTGTTTAAAACATTTCTCATATAAACAGATATTTTCATTGTGAAGGAATCACAGTACTAACATGCTACATTTTGCTTTTGGTTGTTCTGTTTCTGTTAAACGTAGAGCTCTCACATATACAAATACACACTTCATACACTACTTCTTTTATAAAGATTAAAAAATACAATGTAATATAAATGCATATTTAAATTTGCCTCTGTACCTCTCCACATATCTATATGTCTCTCTTTATGTATCTGGAATTTAAATATATTCTTATGACTACTGAATCCAAATGCCTTAGTTACTTTTCTATTGAGGTGATAAAGTTGTAGATAAAAGAATGTATTGTGGATCTATAATTTCAGGTTATAGTTAGTGAACATCATGGCTTTGAGTATAGCAGAAGGTAGGCAGGTTTCTGGAGCAGTAGGTGACAGTTCCATTTTAATGCACAACCATAAAGCAGAAACAGACACAAAGGGAATGACGTAAGTCTTTTGAGACCTCAAAGTCTATCCCCAGTGCAACCTTTACTCTAACAAGTTCACACTCCCAATCCCTTTCAAACAGATCCATCTACTGGGGATCACATATTCAAATGTTTGATCCTACGGGTGCTATTATCATCAAAACCAAGCTAACCATGGATAGGAAGAGGACTTCCTTCCCTAGGATGTAAACTGAACATGTACCAAACTTGGGTCCATTGGAAAAGCAGTAACTACTCTTAACTGTTGAACACTCTCTCCAGTCTCCAGTGATTTTTTTTTTACTTTTCCTCCAAAGTTCCTTCTCCCAAATTCATTTAAATTCCTATTCCCTAGGGAATCCTATTCATACTTCTATTGTGACCAAAGCCTCAGTCATTCAGTGGTCATTTCAAGAGCACTTGTCTCTCCCAGTTATATTTCTGTCTACATGAATAGAAATTCTTTACATTTCAGCACATCCAGCTTTTCTAGTCTCATAGTTAGTTACACCGATATTAATACTATCTAAGATGAACAAGCAGTCTTTTATGAAATGTGTAAGTGCCAAGTATTTGGTGCTATGGAATTATCATATTCCCAATATCTATTCTGTTGGCAGATGATGATATTTAATTGCATCAGACTATTGTTAATATTTTCAGCTTTAGATACAGCACATTGGCATATGCACAAGTGCTCTAAAGAGGACACACAGTGCCTACATGGTACAAGCTTCCATTCATAACCCCAGGTCAGGAATTTACTCTCTGAAGAAACACCCATTTTATATATATATATATATATATATATATATATATATATATATAAATTTATAATTAATATAAATATATATTATATATATTATATATATAATCACTAAATATAAAAATTTAATACAATTCTTTCAAATAATGAAATAGTAGGATAAATAAGCTAAAATCAAATATACCAATAGGAAGACATGCACCTACAAAAATATTCAAATGCCTTTATATTACATTTAAAGTCATAAACAATTTTGGACATATATTTATTGGGATTATAAATCTACAATTACAAATGTTTTTAACAGTATAAACCCATCCAAACTGTCTAATAAACTCCAAATGATCTAGAAACTGATTTTCCAAAGAGCTGGATGTCTCAGTAAGGGTTTCTATTACTGTGAAGAGACACAATGACCACAACAACTCCTATAAGGAAATAGTTGATTGAGGCTAGCTTAACGTTCAGAGGTTTCATCATGGAAAGAAGCATGGTGGTAAGCGGGCTGGCATGGTGCTGGAGAGGCAGGTTAGAGTTCTACACACAGATCAGCAGGAAGAAGAAAGGGATTGAGACATTGAGCTTGGCTGGGGCATCAGAAACTTCAAAGAGCATCCACAGTAACACACATAACATACATAACACACAGTAACTCCCTCCAACAAGATCACACATGCTCCAACAAGAACACACCTACTAACAGTGTTATTCTCTGAGTTATGGAAGACATTGTCATTTAAACAACCACACTGGACAATCTTTAAGTGTTGTTGGAAATAAATTATTAAACAATAAAATCATTCATAAAATATGCCATTTTGTAAAAACCAATCTAGTTGAAAATAGTCATACAAAAAGAAAGGTCATATAATGCAAAAGAGCAATAAAGACCAGTTGGAATTTCCTATTTTTTAAGACAGCATTGCTTGCAGAAAATTTGTCCTCTATGGAGAACTGAATAATGCGATCAGACCACCATCTTTACATGACTTACAGATGAGGATAAGGGGAGGGATTTTTTGAATGAGATCAAATTAGTGCCCTTTCAGCTCCAGGAGAGACCATTAAACCAGGTTCTATGAAGAGAAACAATTCAATTTATTTAGTTTCCATACCTCTACTAGCTTTTACTCATTTTGCTGTACTTGATGTTTTTTATTCTTTCTTTATTACATGTGTATACATCCCTGCTTTTTTATTTATTTATTTATCTATTTATTTATTTATTTATTATTTATTTATTTTCTATTGTTAAGTAAGAGGTAGCAGTCTCCACTATGTTCATAGCAGCCATACTTATAATAGCCAGAAGCTGGAAATAACCCAGATGTCCTTCAACAGAGGAATGGATACAGAAAATTTGGTATACTTATACAGTGGAGTACTATTGAGCTATTGAAAACAATGAATTCATCAAATTCTTAGGCAAATGGATGGAACTAGAACATATCCTGGGTGAGGTAACCCAATCACAAAAGAACACACATGGTATGCACTCACTGATAAGTGGATATTAGCTCCAAATACAGAGATACTAGCAGCCAACCAGTAGACAGAGCTCAGGGTCCCCAATGGAGGAGTTAGAGAAAGGACTAAAGGAACTGAAGGGGTTTGCAGGCTCATAGGAAGAACAATATCAACCAACCAACCCCCTGCCCCGAGCTCCCAGGGACTAAGCCATCAACCAAGGTGTACACATGGCTCCAGCTGAATTTTTAGCACAGGAATGACTTGTCAGGCATCAGTGGGAGAAGAGATCCTTGGTCCTATGAAGGCTTGATAGATGCCCCAGCATAATGAAATAAAGGGAGGTAGGTGGGAGTGGGTTGGGTGGAGGAACATCCTCATAGAAGCAGGATTAGGGATTTTCTAGGAGGAGGGGAACCGGGAATGGGAATAATATTTTACATGTAAATGAAGAATATATTCAATAAGAAAAAGAAAGAAAGAGGATGCAGTATGATTTCAGGGAAACAGAAACTGTATGCACTTTAAACTCACTCAAGCATCATCTATGAGAAGCAGAAACATGCTAAGCAAAGTAAGTGCTTTATTTGCTCTTTCATCAGAAAATAGTCATTTGCACCATCCAGGTAAAAGAATATTGTAAAAACATTGTGTAAATATTAAGTGAGATGCTTAACTAAATTTACCAGAATAAAAGAATATACGAATTAGATCATTGCATTATTCATTTACTTAAAAATGATTGCTGGGTTTTCAATATGCTTAACTGGTTCATTTGCTTAACGTTCCACATTAATATTATTAGCAGTATGATGACTTGAATTAGGCTCCTGATGGTCACTTACAAAGGACTTCCTTGATCTCAGAAGCATCAGTTATATTACTGAACTCGAAGCAGACCATGAATTATACTGGTTAAAATATCCATGTTGCAGAAGAATATATAATCATCTATTCTAATTAAGATCAGGTAGGGTACATAACTGTATTATTAACTGCAGTATCAGAAAGCAGTATTGGAACTAACAAAGCAGGAAAAGTCTGTGGTGGAATTTAGAATCCCTCGTTTCCTTTTTCTTTTTCTTTGTTTTTTTTGGCTTTTTGGCTTTTTGTTTTCTGGTATTTTGGGGTTTTATTAGATATTTTCTTTATTCATATTTCAAATGTTATCCCCTTTCCTGGTCTCCCTTCTGAAAATACCCTATCCCATCCCCACTCCTGCTCTCCAACCCACCCACTCCTGATTCCCTGTCCTGGTATTCCTCTATACTGGAGTATCAAGCATTCTCTGGACCCCAGACCTCTCCTCCCTTTGATGTTTGAAGGCCATCCTCTGCTATATATGCAGCTGGTGCCATGGGTCTATGTGTACTCTTCGGTTGGTGATTTAGTCCCTGGGAACTCTGGGGGTACTGGTTGGTCCATATTGTTGTTCCTTCTATGGGGCTGCAAGTTCCTTCTGCTCCTTTGGTCCTTTCTCTAGCTCCTTCATTTGGGGTCTTGTGCTTAGTCCAATGGTTGGCTGAGAGTACCCACCTCTGTATTTGTCATGTACTGCCAGAGCCTCTCAAGAGACAGCTATATCAGGCTCCTGTCAGCAAGTGTTTGTTGGCATCCATAATAATGTCTTGGTTTTGTGACTGTATATAGGATGGATCCCCAGATGGAGCAGTCTCTGGATAGTCTTTCCTTCAGTCTCTGCTCCACACTTTGTCTCTGTATCTCCTCCCATGGGTATTTTGATCCCCCATCCCTCCTTTCTTTATTTTTCAAGACAGGGTTTCTCTGTGTAGCCCTGGCTGTCTTGGAACTCACTTTGTAGACGAGGCTGGCCTTGAACGCAGAAACTGGCCTGCCTCTGCATCCCAAGTGCTGTGATTAAAGGTGTGCCCCACCAGTTCCCAGCTTTGTTCTCCCTTCTGAGAAGGACCAAAGTATCCATACTTTTGTCTTCCTTCTTCTTGATCTATGTTTGGTCTGTGAATTGTATCTTGGGTATTCCAAGCTTCTGGGCTAATAACCACTTATCAGTGAGTGCATACCGAGTGTGTTCTATTTTGATTGGGTTACATCACTCAGGATGATATTTTCTAGCTCCATCCATTTGCCAAAGAATTTCATGAATTCATTGTTTTTAATAGCTGAGTAAAATTCCATTGTGTAAATGTACCACATTTTCTGTGTCCATTCCTCTTTTGAGGGGCATCTAGGTTCTTTCCATCTTCTGGCTATTATAAATAAGGCTGCTATGAACATAGTAGAGCATTTGTCCTTGCTATATGTTGGAGAATATTCTGGATATATGCCCAGGTGGTATAGCTGGGTCCTCTTGTAGCACTATGTCCAGTTTTCACCAAACTGATTTCCAGAGTGGTTGTACCAGCTTGCAATCCACCAGCAGTGGAACTCAAACAAAGCAGTAGCCTTCCTCTACTCAAAGGATAAACATCCTGAGAAAGAAATTGAGGAAACCACACCCTTCACAATAGTCACAAATGATATAAAGTATCCTGGTGTGACTCTAACCAAACAAATGAAAGATCTGTATGACAAGAACTTCAAGTCTCTGGAGAAAGAAATTGAAGAATACCTCAGAAGATGTAAAGATCTAGCACGCTCCTGAATTGGCAGGATTAATATAGAAAAAATGGCCATATAGCCAAAAGCAATATACAGATTTAATGCAATACCTTTCAAAATTCCAATTCAATTCTTCAGAGAGTTAGAAAGAGCAATTCTCAAATTTATCTGGAATAACAAAAATAAAATCCAGAATAGCTAAAACTATTCTCAACAATAAAAGAACATCTTGGAAAATCAGCATCCTGGACATCAAGCAGTTCTACAGAGCAATAGTGCTAAAAACTGTGAGGTCTTGGTACAATGACAGACAGATAGATCAGTGGAATAGAACTGAAGATCCAGAAACGAACCCACATACCTATGTTCACTTGATCTTTGACAAAGGAGCTAAAAGCACCCAGTGGAAAAAATAGCCCCTTCAACAAATGATGCTGGTTTCACTGGTGGTTAGCATGCAGAAGAATGCAAATCAATCCATTCTTATCTCCTTGTACAAAGCTCAAGTCTAAGTGGATAAAAGACCTCCATATAAAACCAACACACTGAATCTAATAAAAAAGAAAGTGGGGAAGAACCTTGAGCATGTGGGCACAGGAGAAAATTTCCTATACAGAACACCAATAGCTCATGCTCTAAGATCAAGAATTGACAAATGGGACCTCATAAAATTGCAGTTTCTGTAAGGCAAAGACACTAGCAATAAGACAAAGTGGCAACCAACAAATTGGGAAAAGATTTTTACCAATCCTACTTCTGACAGAGAGCTAATATCCAATGTATACAATGAAACTCAAGAAATTAGTCTCCAGAGAACCAAATAACCCTATCAAAAATGGGGTACAGAGCTAAACAAATAATCCTCAATGGGGAAATACGAAATGGCTGAGAAGCACCTGAAGAAATGTTCAACATTCTTAGTCATCAGGAAAACGCGAATCAAAACAATCCTGAGATTCCACTTCACACCAGTCAGAATGGCTAAGATCAAAATCTCAAGTGACAGCAGGTGCTGGTGAGGATGTGGAAAAAGAGGAATACTCCTGGTTCCATTTTCTTTATTTGGGGAGCTTTGTTGAAAGTCTTGATTGTCTTGGACTTTACTGGAATAAGGGATAGATGGGTGACTCTTCCATTCACATTAGTTTGGGTAATACTTGCCATATTATCAATGGGAATTTAAATCTACACTCAGTAGTATGGGGCAGAAGTATATTTTTAAAATCAGGTATTCATCAATGTAGAAAAATCATGTAAAAAAGTAGAATAAATTTACACTGCCGTGTGTCTGTCAGTACTTCTGTCTGTCTTCCCTTTGTGCAATTATATCATGATGATATTTTAAGTATTCATCACAAACAGCTGGTTTAGCTCTGTAAAGGAAACCTGTTTATCTTTAAGTATTATGATCTCCCTCCCACTCCCCTTCCTCTCCCTCTCCCCCTCTGGATAACTCTTTCCCTACCTTTCCCTCCACCTCCCTCTCCTTCCCTCTTCTCTCTTTCGTTCACTCTCTCTAATTTCCTTTAATAACTCATTCTTTTTGTTGTTGTTGGTGGTGATTCTTTTTTAAAATGTATTAATTCACTTTATATTCCCAATTGCTGCCCCACCTCCCAAGTACCCCCTTCAAACATTCCCTCTCCAAATCTCCTTCTCCCAATCTCCCCCATCTCCTCTGAGAGGGTGGAAGACACCCTAGGAATTCCCCCACCATGATACATCATCATTCTTATACTTCTCGCCATCACTATCTCTTTACTTCTAACTTTTACAGCATTTAGACTCTGATTATTCCAAGGAATTTTCTGTCACTCGAAATCATCTTTTAAAAAATGTGTTTTTTGGGAAAATGCAAATCAAAACAACCCTGAGATTCCACCTCACACCAGTCAGAATGGCTAAGATTAAAAACTCAAGAGACAACAAGTGCTGGCGAGGATGTGGAGAAAGAGGAACACTCCTCCACTGTTGGTGGGATTGCAAAATGGTAAAACCGCTCTGGAAATCAGTTTGGCGGTTCCTCAGAAAATTGGGCATGTCACTTCCAGAGGACCCTGGCATACCACTCCTGGGCATATACCCAGAGGATTCCCCTGCATGCAATAAGGACACATGCTCCACTATGTTTATAGCAGCCTTGTTTATAATCGCCAGAAATTGGAAGGAGCCCAAATATCCCTCAAAGGAGGAATGGATACAGAAAATGTGGTATATTTATACAATGGAATACTACTCAGCAATTAAAAATAATGAATTCATGCAATTTGTAGGTAAATGGTTAGACCTGGAAAATATCATCCTGAGTGAATTAACCCAATCACAAAAGAATGCACATGAAATGCAATCACTGATAAGTGGATATTAATGAGCCCAGAAGCCCTAAATACTCAAGACACAAATAGCAAGTCAAATGATTCCCAAGAAGAAGAAAGGAGAGGACCCTGGGCCTGTAAAGATTGCATCCAGTTTAGTAAAGAAACCGAGGGGGGAGGGGGAATTATTGGGGAACAGTTGGGGGGGAGAGGAACTATGGGAACTATGGTGGGTGGGAACTGGGAAAGGGGAAAGCCTTTGGAATGTAAACATAGAATATAGAAAATAAAAAAAAAATAAAAAAAAAGATTAGTATCTCCTGCACTGAATCCAGGTGAAAATTAGATTGGTAAAAAAAAAAAAAAAAAAAGTGTTTTTTTTTCTCAATATTCAATATTCCAAATGATAACTCACTTCCTTTATCTGGAAGAGAAATAATCTAGGAGAGAATTAACTTTATCAACTGCTTCACTGAGGTTCAAAATAGTATACTAATAGGACAGGAAATCTTCAGCCTATGGTCTCCGTATGAGCTCTATTAAGTAGTCTCTCTGGTCCTCTTTGATTCTTTATTCTTTTAGTGAATTTGTTTTACTTAGATATTGAAGATGACTCATTCTGCATCTTCTTCTGATGCCAGGCATGTAAATAACATATATGTAATTATTAAATAATTATGTAAATATATATATAATTTGTATATGTTTGTGTTTATATATACAAATTCCTGTTAAAGTGTCAGTAGGTGTCAGAAAGGATTATATTGATTGTAGAAGATAAACAATATTTGACAGTAGTTTGTCTTCATCATGAAGGTGTTTTTGGTGTTGTTGTTGTTGGTTTTAAATTCTTTTTCCAAGGATATCCACTGTAAATTTCCATTTCTTCTATGATAAGTCTGGGTGGATAAAGACTGCTTAAACACAGGACATGTTTCCATTCAGTATAGTCCACATATCTCTGCAATATATTCACTATTTAGATATCATGGTTAGGAGAGAAGGAGTTGAAATGTGAATTCAAATGTCAAGAATACCCAATTTGTCTCCAGTATTGGCCCTGAGATATGTGACTTAACATCTATGTTCAAAATCCTCTTATGTTAAATTCATGGTAGCATTTATTTTATGTGGCAATAAAGAAAAAGATAATTCATGCATGCTATTTAAAACACTGCCTTCAAATGTCATTCTGTATCTGTTTAATTTTCAGTTGAGTTTGCCCTATGTTCATGTAAACACCTTCTTCAGTCTTATCTTTCTCATAAGCAGGTATCTTCTTATGGGATTTTAAAATGTTACCTTGACCCATTTTCTGGAGGTCTATGATAGGTGGCTCTTACTGTGCTTCAGGCTAATCTCCCTGGTCAAGTCCATTTTCCTATTCTGAAGGCTATAAAGCAAACATCCACAGAGGCTTCTGGAAGTCTGACATCAAATACTGACAATGTAATCCTGTCATTATGTTTTATACCTCAAAACACAGAAACATATAATTTATGTTATATGGACCAAAATGGACCTCATCCTTTTATTTATTTCTTAGTTTCTCATCTTTTCTCTGTTAAAGGATTTGACATGGTTAGTAAATCTTTACCCAGGTGCTGAGTGAGGTGCTATACAAATAGTTCATAACATACTTCTAAGTTTAAAGAGGTATAGCCAACACTGATCAATGTACCTTTTGAATAGACAATACTTTGTTTACCACTCACGTCAGTCCCAAACTAATTCAAAGGATTCTATCATTAGCTATTAACAAATATTTCTTTAATATTTACATATTAGGATATAGGAGTTATTTTTATCATTGAATTATGGGTAACTGTATAACAGTCATCTGTGATGCTAAATAAATAAATAAATAAATACATTTATACTGCAAAAAACATATTGTCCAAATTTTGTCTATGTTTTAAAAAACTTTTTACACTCTGATTTTAGCTTATTCTCTTCTGGTTCATTTTTGGATGATGGGTCACATTCCTTTAAGGGGGAGGCCCTTTGATTCAGTGAAAATATGAAAATCCAAGAGAGCATAGGTAGTACCAACTCTATACACTATATGGGTTAAAAGTTAAAAGTAGTATGGTAAAATAATTGCATAATTAGATGGGTAGGCAAGTGTGTATGCCTATGGGATGAATGAAGAAGTGAGATGAATATAACCTAAAATGTTAAAATACTTAAAATATCCAAAAAGTACCATTATAAAGTAACAAAAATGAAATGGTTCTAGGTGAATCTGAACTCACACTTGTTTCATGAATACTAAAATATTTTCATATCGTGCCATATGTGCACTTAGGCATGGATAAACCACCTTTTTCATCTTACTTGGGAGTAGGCTTACACTATTGTCACAGTTTTCTAATTAAAACTTGCGTATCTGCATTGAATTTAAAATAAGATGGAATCCTTTGTAAGGACATAAGTTTCAGAGAAATTTTGATTGAATTCTAAGTTCCCATAAACCAACTAGGTTTTGAATTATTCAAACCCTCCTGGAACGTCCACATTTAATCTAATAATACTTCCTTCAAAAAATGACTAAAAGCATCATCATAATACCTTGCTATTCACCTGGTATAATAATCTTTTGTAAAATTGGTAATTTGTTGATTTAATACAGTACAGTTTACTAACTGTTATTTAATATACCTAATATTAATGTATTATAAGGTATAAAATACCTTACAGTATTCTACTCTTTCTGGTATATACATTATATTAGCAATTATTACTAAGATTTTTGATAATAATTTTGGAATTAATGTCATAGTTAATAGACTATTATGGGTTAATTTAAAGTAATTATGTTATAGGATAACAGACATAAATAATTAGTAATGTTAGTTGACTCAGCTAACTAAATATTATTCACACAAATAGCAAGTCAAATGATTCCCAAGAAGAAGAAAGGAGAGGACCCTGGGCCTGTAAAGATTGCATCCAGTTTAGTAAAGAAACTGAGGGGGGAGGGGGAATGATTGGGGAATAGTTGGGGGGGCAGAGGAACTATGGGAACTATGGTGGGTGGGAACTGGGAAAGGGGAAAGCCTTTGGAATGTAAACATAGAATATAGAAAATAAAAATTAAAAAAAGTATTTGAATACTAATGGTTACATTTATATTACCAAGTTCAGTAAAAAATAATTGAGAAATATTTCTCATATGAGTATCTTAAATGCTTTCAAAAGATCCTTAATTAGTTAATATTGTACTTCCTATGTGGTTGCAATCTCCTTCAGCTCCTTCAGTCCTTCCCCTAACTGTTTCATTGGCATCCCTGGGCTTAGTCCTATGGTTGGCTATAGTATGTGCATCTGTATTTGGTTAGGTGCTGAGACAACCTCTCAGGGAAGAGCCATGCTGTGCTGCAGTCAGCAAGGGCTTCTTGGCATCAGCAATAGTGTGGGGGTTTAAAACCACCAACCAGAGAGTATACATTGGAGGGACCCATGGATCCAGATACATATGTAGCAGAGGATGGCCTTATTTGACATCAATGGAAGGGGAGGTCCTTGGTTCTGGGGAGGCTTGATGGCAAAGCTTGTTGAGGCTGGAGTGGGTGAGAGGAGGAGCACCCTCACAGAGGCAAAGGGGATGGGGGAGAAGGGAATAAGATGGGGAGTTTGTAGAAGGGTAATGAGAAAGGGATATCATTTGAAATATAAACCAAATACTGTATGTATAACATGGGATTGAGGTAGGAATCCTTCCCAGCTGTATGTACATATTATGGCTGCAGTTACTAGCATGGACTTTTCAACTTTCATAGGACTGAATGTGTGATCCCAAATAAGCTTAATTCTTTGTCAAATCCAAACACCCCCAAACCCTCTGGCTTTGCTTGTTTATTTGTTTGGTGCTATGGTCTCATTACATTGCCCAGTCTATCTTGAAACTCACTATGTAGGTAATACTGGTCTAAAACTTAGAGATCAACCTGCCTCTGTCTCTGCCTCCTGCTTGCTAGACGAATGCACCACCATGCCTGACTCTTTCTCAAATTCTTAAGTATTAGAATGAATGAATAACTTATGTTATACATGTAAGAAACTTCTAGTTTGTATTTCTTCATTCAGAAGTATTGTTCCCAGTAATTGTGGCCAAGTTTTTTTATTAATCATTTTATTGGTTTACATTTCAAATAGATAATTTTTTCCATAAACATTTTAGGAATACCAGCCATTTAAAGAACGTATCTTTTTTAATTTGAATTATATTTGCATAAATAATTGTAAAAGTTAGAATTAAGCAGGTGACCACCCAACTTCCTGAGCAGTAAAGTCAACACCCAAAGAAGCCATGCAGGAATCTTGGAGGAGGGGCTCTCCCAAAAACTGGTAAATTGTCTGAGCTCCATTAAACTTTGGCCTTGATCTGTTAAAAAACAAAAAAAGAATATCAGCAAAGAGAGTCGTTGGTAAATGTACCATTTATTTATTTATTTATTTATTTATTTATTTATATTTTTATTATTTTATTTCTTTATATTTCAAATGTTGTCCCCTTCCTGGTCCCCCTTCCTTAAACCCTTACCCCACCACCCCTCCCGTACCCTTCGCTTCTAAGAGGGTACTCCCCTACCCACTCCCACCTCACCCCTCTAGCATCCTCCTCTGAGGCATCAACCCTCCACAAGACCAAGAACATGACCTCCAACTGAGGCCAGAAAAGGCAGTCCTCTGCAACATATGTAGCAGGGACTATGGAATGGTTAGTGTATGCTCTTTGGTTGGTGGCTTATTACCTGGGAGCTATGAAGTGCCCGGTTACTTGATACTGTTGTTCTTCCTATAGGGTGGCAACTAATTTTACTTCTTCCTCTGACTCTTCCACAGGAGTCCTGGGCTTAGTTCAATGGTTGACTATAAGTATCTGTGTCTTTGCAAGCTGGTACAAACACTACGGAAATCAATCTGGTGGTTCTTCAGAAGATTAGAAATAATTCTACTTGAAGACCCAGCTATACCACCCCTGGGCATATACTTGAAAGATTTTCCACCATATCACAAAGACATGTGCTCCACTATGTTCATAGCAACCTTATTTAAAATAGCCAGAAGCTGGAAATAACACAGATGTCTCTCAACAAAAGAATGGATATAGAAACTGTGGTTCATTTACACAATGGACTAAGAACTACTCAGCTACTAAGAATGAGGACTTCACAAATTTTTCAGGAAAATGGATGGAACTAAAAAGTATCATTCACAGCCAAAAGGATATACATGGTATGTATTCACTGATAAGTGGATATTAGCCCAAAATCTCAGAATACTCCCATTAAAATCACAGACCATATGAAGTTTAACAAGAAGGAAGGCCAAAATATGGATGTTTCTATACCACTTAGAAGGGGGAACAAAATAATCATGGGAGGCAGAGGGAGGGACAGACCTGGGTGGGAGAGGAGGAGAGGAGATGGAAAAGGGGGGGATAGGATTAGGTATGAGGAAAGACAGGAGGGAAGTTCAGAGGGCCAGAAAAATGGATATATGCAGCAATATGGGGTGGGGAACAGGGAAACCACTAGAATGTTCCAGACACCAGGGATGTGAGATGCTCCTAGGACACAATGGGTATGAGCTTAGTCAAAATGTCTAACAGAGGGGAAATAGAACCTGAGGAGATCACCTTCAGTAGATAGACATGGTCCCTAAGGTGAAGGGTGGGGCCACCCATCTATCTCAAAATTTTTAACTCAGAATCATTCATGTCTAAAGGAATTACAGGAAAAAAAATAAGAGTAGAGGCTGAAGGAAAGGTCATCCAGAGACTGCCCCACCTTGGGATCCATTCTGTGCACAGACACCAAACCATGACATTATTGCTGATGCTAAGTTGTGCTTTCAGATAACAGCCTGGCATGGCTATCTTCTGGCAGGCTCTCCAAGCACCTACAAGTTCTTTTAAAAATAGAAATAGCCAATATAAGATCTGATCAAACACAACAAGATACAGAATATGAAAAGAGCTATGTGAAATTTTCACTGTATTAAATATATTTGGTTTGATTTCTTTTCTTTTTTTGGTTTTTCTTAAGACACAGCATCATTTTTTCCTTTTAGTGACATCATGTTCATATTTCAATGCTATATCAATTAACTGAATTGTGTTTATCATTATAGGTTTCTTAGTCCATACTTGGTCCCGTATTCACACCATTGTCTATGTCATTTTATTTTCTATAATATAAGAAAATGTAAAGCTATTTTGTAGTCATTGTCTCTTTCATGTCCTTAATTACTATCATGGTGCCTAGAGTTTACAGATACTGAGATATAATTCCACACTCCCCCATCCCGCTCAGCTACTCAATTGCTCCCTGAAGAAAAGTCAAGAATAAAGCAGTTTAAATACAAATTAGAAACTTCTAAGGCTAAATGTTCAGAGGCCAAAGGGGCTCAAAGATTATGTTTTAAAATGACATTTAAAATAACTAAAAAGTGCAGGTGAGAAAAGCAACTAAGGATATTTTATAAGTAGAGAAGTATTTATACACCTGTATGGGAGAACATCATTGTGAAATATGTTTTTTTCTGTTTTTTTTTGGTATGTGTGTGTGTGTGTGTGTGTGTGTGTGTGTGTGTGTGTGTTAGTGTAGGTATGCTCTAGCACATGTGAGGATATCAGAAGACGACTTTAGAATCACTGTTGAGCCATCCTTTGGACTGAGACATCCTTAGCACAAGGTGGATCCTCCCAGTGGAGGAATTAGAGAAAGGACCCTAGGAGCTGAAGGGGTTTGCAGCCCCACAGGAGGAACAACAATAAGAACCAACCAGTACCCCCAGGGCTCCCAAGGACTAACCAACCAAAGAGGACATGTGGAGGGACTACATACGTGCATATGTAGCAGAGGACGACCTTGTCAGACATCAATGAGAGGAGAAGCCCTTGGTCCTGTGAAGGCTCGATGCCTCAGTATAGGGGAATGCCAAGACATGGAAGTGGGAGTGGGTGGGCTGGTGAGCAGGGAGAGGTGGGGAAGGGATAGGGTGTTTTCAGAGGGGGAACAAGGAAAGGGGACAACTTTTGAAATGTAAATAAAGAAAATATCTAATAAAAAAAGAGTTATTGCTTTCCACCTTGTGCCAGCATTGTCTCTTTCAATCCTGCTGTTGTGCAGATCCTGGATTCTGGCTGATTCTCTGCTTTCCACCTCCATCAGACTGAAGCAGTGAATGCCAGAACTACAGGACTATTTTGCCACATCTTGCTTTTTATGTAGATTCCGTGATTAAACAAGTTGTCAACTCAAGATTTTAGCTTGCCACTTTTGCCCACTAAGACATCTGCAAAGCCTTGTTAAGAGTATTTTTATTCTGTGTTTCAATCTAAAATCTCCCTTTTAAATTTAGAATCAAGCAGGTGTCTATCAAAATCTAGATCTAGTATTTGAGTCTTAGGCATACTTCTGTGTACCTCACTGAGATGAGACACCCCCTCCTGAACCCTGAGAGAGTGGTCCACATGGAGAAAGATGCTAAGGCAGCACACTTTTCTAGGCCCCTCCATAGAAAATTATAAAATGATGTCTATCCTATAAAATGGATGGTATCTACTTGAGGTTTTATGGGGATTTAGTTTTGCTTTTATGTTTGGATTTAAAAGACATATATTACAGCTTTATATTAAAAAGGAGTTATAGTTGTTCATTAAAATTATTAAAAGAATAAAGATACAACCAAGATAAATGTGTATACTATTTAATTATCTATTAACAATTTCTTTTATTAACCATGCAAGCACCAGCTAATCCCCAAAACATATCATGTTCATTAACATTTGATTTACTTAACATAATTCAAAGAAAATATGTGAAAATATGATTAGTTCTCCTCTGAGAGTTAATTGTAAGGTATTATGAGGAATTTTCTCCGTTTTGTTGGAAATAGACTTCTTTTTCCCATAGAATATGTCTGGATTACAGTTTCCCCTCCCAATATCCAGTTTCTCTCTACTCTCCTGTAGGCATAACATTACTGTGCACTGTGTGAAGATTATCTTTGTATTATTCAAATGTTGATTTCTCTGGCCCCATATCTGGTTGCAATTCAGACCTGACACTGTAAAGCTTATTCTAAGACTCTCTTCCCTCAATGTTGTGTAAACATTGCTCCCTATCTGTCTGTGATTTTTCAGTAAAAAATGATCATCCGATGGCTGAGCAGAGGAAATAGTAGGCTAGACCTATGACCCCAGCCAAGAGAGGGGGAGAGAAGAGAGAAAGAGAGAATTCAGCAAGAGGAAAGGGTTTAGAAACCAGCATGAGAATACACCTGGAGCAGAAAGAGCCAGATCAATAGGAAAATGCAAGTATCTTAGGGATTTTGGCTGGGAGGTAGTAGATTAGTTTAGAGGATTAAAATAGATTAATACTGTTCAACTATTATGCCGTAAAGCTTGAATAAATAAATCTTATAGTCTCTTTCTCATTTATTTGGGAGTTACTCAGGATAAACAAAAAATTATCACTTTTAAAACTGCACCAGCACTTCCCCCTCCCATCCAGATCCAATGCCATGTACCTCTTTAGTTAATTTTGAGTCCTGCTACTTTACTGAAATGTTTATCAGTCGTAGGCATTCGCCTGTGATCTTTTTTTTTTACATTCATATATGTATAGGTTGTTTAGTATTTTCACATGAAAGAAACATTTATGCAAAAAAGAGAAATGGTGAAATGGTAATTTAGAATGGAACACTGAGTATTGTAAAATTATGTCACAATAAAAACAAAATACGTTCAGTATTATTTGTCAGGAAGTGAGAATCTATTCATCACCTTGCTTACGGAACAAAAATTGTTTAAAGGATGTGGGAAAACTATAGAAAAGCATGCAAATTCAAAATTAAAGATTCTTCTGCTTTAATTCCACCAGTAAGGTAAAGAAACTGACTCTGTTCCCCTTTCTTGTCAAAGTGAATGGCCAAGATACTATACAAACAGACAAAAGTGAACAACAACAACAAAACCATTTGGGATGTGTGGAAAGTAAATTAGAACAAAATATGAGAGGCTCCACGTACAATGTTGTCCTATGCTGGATATCCATAAATGTTACTTCCTTAACAGTAAGCAGAGTAGGAAACAGTAAATGTCTGCTGAGAAATCAGGAGGAAATATACTTAATCGATTACGGCTGTAGTTGATAAATGTTGATTGAGATAATTACAATCGGATAGGTAAGTAAGTTCACATTGATGAAGGGAGCATTGTGGGCAGGGTATGCTCTATAATAATTACTCTATGTGGATAAAAAAAGAAGTGGTGCATGATATCAATGTTATAAAATTAGGGGCTGGGATTAGTTCATTCAGTTCAAGGCAAATAACCGCTCAAAATAGATTCATAGGTTTGCATATGCTGTTTATAACTTATTTGCTTTATTAATTTGATGGTATCATTGAGAAGCCCAGATAATAGCCATGGGTTTGGAGCAAAGAGAGTAGAGTTGAAGAGAAACTCTCATTATAATGAAGAATATCTGCAACACAGCACTCAGTTTAAGACCAGTCTAGGGTACAAGGTAAGACATGTTTTCCGAAAGTGGTGGAGACGGAGTAGCAAAGCTTGGTGAATTAGAAGTCATAGTTACTACTCTTTACAAACTCTTAACCATTTCAAATTTACATTCAAAAATAAATACAGCTCTTACAGATTAAAATGAAAGATGAATGAAATGGAGTAACTTTTTTATGATCTAAAAGATAATATGTACATATAAGCCTCATGGATAATTATCTATTAGAAGACAGGTAGTGACATTCTAGGTGTTTTAATGCTTTGGTTCATTCAACGTCAACAGTGCCATAATAATTATACTCTTTCCACACTCAAATATGCACAGACACATATATGTGCATACACATAAGTATATACACACAGGTGCACATCTAAAGGACTTGGCGGCATACATCAGTTTCTTTTGTGTTGCTGAGTTAAAACACCATGGTCAAGGTGACTAATAGGATGGAAGGTTTATTTGGGCTTACACTTTGAGAGGGAAAGCAGCTGGCCCACCATGGCAAGGAATCTAGACAACAGGAAGGAGGTATAGTGGCTGAAACAGTTCATAATTCACAATTAGAGCAATAACTGGGAATGTTTTCATGCTATTTTAAAGTTCTCAAAGACTGCCTCCACTGGGAAATTTACTTCAACAAGGCAATACATCTTAATCCTTCACAAAGTGAAGGGACACCAACTAGGGACAAAGTTTTCAAATAATTGGGGGATATATCTCATCCAATCCATCACATCACACACACCCTGAGTGAGTGCTAAAGACGTTATGGGAAGAAGCAAGAGGGATGGAAGTCACATCTGTCAGGTTCGAGAGGCTTTGCATTAAGTTTACTTCTGCTTTCTTTCAAAGGCTGGGTTAATAATTATTGATTTAAGAGAACATACTGTATGGATATTTTGTATTTATATTCTCAGCATCTATGATATTCGTTCAGAGTATTGAAAGGATAAGAGTGCTAACAGGGATGTATTCACATGGAGAAAAAAAATCCAAGGAAATAAAGTATGTGAAATGAATGCTTAAAGAGATGAAAAAGAAAGAGGAGAGAAAGGAGAAAGGAAGACGCAAAGAAAGAAACAAAAATTGGCAGGTATATAGTAGAAAAGGAGAAAGGAAAGCTAGGAAAGGAAACTTGAAATATAAAAATATGAGGTTTGGAAACTAAGTAAAGACAAGGTAGAGATGGGGTTTGGGATGGGGGTTTTGTGGAGGGGTAACTGGGAAGAGGGATACCATTTGAGATGTAAATAAATGGAATTATCAATAAAAAGGAAAACAAGACAAAATGAAAAGGCTATGAAATAGAAAGAATGAAAGTTTCAAAGGAAAAAAAAAACTAATCATGTTAAAGTCTCTTTTGCGTTGTCTCCAGGCTTCACTTGGAAATTAGTCTGGGATGACATACTTTGAACACTGTAAGCCACATTACTGAGAATATGGTTTTCCCCCGTGATCTACATCCTGGAGTATCTGATTAGTAATGTTTTGACTCTCTGTTCATTCTCTGCCTATCATTAACTTGCCACAAAAGACAGGAAGAATGGTTTCATCATTTAGAATTTGAAAAAAGCAATACAAGAGCAGAAAACAACAAAACAACAAACAACAACAACAACAACAAACAAAACACCCCCTGTATCCTCTTCCTATTTAGGAACTAAGAAACAAGTCAGTCCTTGCAAGGAAATCTTGAGCTTATCTACCCATATAATAACTCTCTCTCTCTCTCTCTCTCTCTCTCTCTCTCTCTCTCTCTCTCTCTGTGTGTGTGTGTGTGTGTGTGTGTGTGTGTGTGTATGTGTGTGGTGTTTCAGACTGTAACTAACATGTACACTAAGGCAGTTTCTTCCAGGATATTATTTCCAGTGGTGCAATGGAGCTGATTTTAAGAGGGATGTGTCCATGTGCAATTGACTCCAACTCAGGCACAGACAGGTAAGTGCCATTTACTGAATCATTAATCAAACTCTTTCTAATTGTCTACTATACATAGCATCTGTTGTTTGCTGTTTTTATATTTCAGCTTCCACGAAGTATCTAATAGCCTTCATCTCTGAGAGTGTTGAAGACTTTTTACCTGATTTCTCACTTTGTATACGGAATAATTATAAAATTCTTCAGACATAGAGAAACTAATAGAAGAGTGTGTTCATTGGTTCTCAGACTCGAATCATAATGTCAGAAGCGTTGCCATGTGAACTTAAATTGTTAGACATGGCTGTATCGAAAAGAGAATGGCTTTCTCTCTGTGGTCAGTGGAGAACCTAGAGTGGCCTAGATTCAGAAACCTGTGGAAGTCCAATATGCAGTAGTGGGTTCTGAAATGCAGCAAAGACACTTGGTGTTCATAAAATAGCAAGCCAAGTGAGCAGTGGAAAGAGGCATAGAGAAAACTATGGAAGAATCTTAGACCTCAGTTTGCTATAGAACCTGCATGAACCAGGCTGCTGGGTTGGGGGTAAAAGTCTCAGCTCATTTGTCTTGCCCACACATTCCTGAAGGCATTAATTAGATCCGTGGGTCTATTTGAACCGTAAGTTCTGTGAAACACAGAGAATTAGAAAAGCGTTGGAGAAGGGGTTTGGAAGTAAGCAATGAGGGATGTGTGTGTGTGTGTGTGTGTGTGTGTGTGTGTGTGTGTTGGGGGTGGGGTTCTCCTTAAGCAAGGTTGTTGATATTCAGAAAAAGAACACCTAGGACTGAGAGAGATTTATATATTTTAAGACATAATGTTTTCACATCGTCATACACATACTTCACGTACCTCTCAGTTTTCCACAGCTCACTGGGTTGTTAGAAAAAAAGAATCATAGCTCGCTAGACAAGGAGGCAAATGACTGGATTCCTAAATTTTATCTTGGGTGACTGACAGGAGAATCAGAGTCAAGATTTTCTTCTTCAATTGAAGAGTACCTAGGTTGGATACCTGGATCTCATCTTTTAATTCCCCTGCCTCTGCTTACCTAGAGTTTTGAATACAAGCATTTCCCATCAAGTTCATCCCATCCAACCCCCACACAAACAATCCCATATAGTTCATCTGTGTTTCTCCTTCTAAAAATTTTTTTCCCTCCCTGTGCCTGCCAGTCTCTCACTGTGGAGAGCTCAGTATTCCTGCCTGCTTTTTCTATCCGGAATATGTAATATTACTTGATCCTACTGATGTAGCTCTCACTTTATTTATCTTTTGATATTTATTTCTAAGTACACAAAGATGTTTTGGATAATTCAGTAAAAGGAAAGTATTACTTGGGCTGCATGAGGTCATGCCTACTAAACCCTAAAAATAAATTTAGTAGTTTATATGTCTATGTTAATACACTTGCAATAACAATTTACAAACAACGGAGATTATGTATTTAAAGAGCAGGCAGTGATATATAGGATGGTTTAGAGGGAGAAGAGGGAGAGGAAAATGTGATTATAATCTTAAATATAAAATTTAAGAAAATGATAAAACACTAGCCAGATGATATGTCAGAAAATAAATAGAACTCAAGAACTGTAACACTGTCAAATACTTATAATTTCTGTCAATATCTTCCTCTTCAAAGGGAGAAGTTATCCTTATACATATAATTTTTAGTTTAGTGAAATATTTTAGCATTATATGGTGAACACTTACACACTCATATAGCTGCTTACAAAAGCCAGAAAATGTACTCACCTACGTGTCTATCAGTAGATGATGGATGGTGAGAATGTGGTACTCAGACACAAAGGGATTTTATTCAACTCTAAAGTACAATTCTACCATATCTAGACTGAATCACAAAAGTATTATATTGAGCCAGAAAGACAGACAAAAACATATTTTCTCTCAAATGTGGATCCTAGCTTGCAACACATACTTGCATATATATAAAATGAATACAACGTAGATAAATAAAACATAAAATATAAAAGAAATGAAGAAAGCATAAAGGAGATGAGGAACAGCAAAAAGACAAATGCCGCCTGGGAATGAAAATGGGGCTGGGTGTGTTATAAGACAGCAAAAGGAGATGGGAGGGGACAGAGAGACAACTAAAGCAAATTTAGTTCCTTTGTGAGTGTGTGTGAGTGTGTGTGTGTGTGTATGTGTGTGTATGTGTGTGTGCGCGCGCGCGTGCACCTGTATTTTGCTTACTTGTATGTCTGAGTGAGGGCGTCAAATTCCCCTGGAACTGGAGTTATAGACGGTGATGGGCTGCTGGGCGGGTTCTGGGAATTGAACCCAGGTGCTCTGGAAAAGCAGCCAGTGCTCTTAACCTCTGAGCCATCTCCCCATGGCTCTTACTTCATAGGTAGCAGAGGACTGCCTCATCGGCATCAGTCAGAGGGGAGGTGCTTAGTCCTGTGGAGGCACGATGCCCCAGGGAAAAGGGATATTAGAAAGGTGAGGCAGGAGTGGGTGGGTGGATGGATGGAGAAGAACCCTCTTCAAGGTGAAGGGGAGAGGGAATGGGAAGGGGGGCTTGTGAAGGGGAGACTGGGAAGGGGGACAACATTTGAATATTTGAAATGTAACTAATAAAATAATTAATAAAAAATACATGAACAGAAAGAGTCTAGTAATATAGTTCACTCAGTAGAAACCTGGACTAGCATGTTCTAGGCCCCATATTTGGACAACTGTATCTCTAAATAAAAAAAATCAAATAAATAAATAAATATCAAAATTATATGATAATGTGTGCAGTGAAATATGGCTATATAAAATAAAATGTATTTTTTAAGTAAATAAATAAAGTAAATTTTGCTCAAAATTTTCATCATGATACCTCATATGTAGCATGCTGTATTTTAGAACTTTGGAGAAAGAACTAGAACTGGTAAATTTGGTAGGGTTAGCACATATATGAGAGGCTGTGGGTTCAATCCCCAGCAATATAATAAAGGAATTAATTAATATCAAAAAATAAAATTAATTGGCAATGGATTCTTTAGAGCTTAGATATTCTAAATTATTAATTTTCATATTCATGTTTTGTATTATAGTCCATGGTAAGAGCAACACTATAAGGTATGTGTATATACCTTGGCATTTCTGTTGTCAAATCAAACATGATACACTAATCACGTTGTTTATAACGAATATAAATTCATTTGCTCACATATCTTCAAGCTGGAAAGATGGAGGGAGTGTCTATGGTGAGAGAGTTCCCACGTGTCATCATAGCTCAAGGCAGAAGCAAAAGGAAAATATGTGGGACTTACTTTATAATGACCACACTCCCTGCTTTGTGAGTGGTGCTCAATCGTTAGTCATTGGAATGCCATTCTGTCATCTATAGAATTGTGCATCCAAGCAAAACAATAAGAAAGTCACAATTGGTGTATAAAAGCAAGTCACATACACCTCAGATTATCATGATATCATAGGTAATTCCTATGCTTTTTGTCAAGTATCATTACGAAGGTAGCCATTCCTCTTTGTCAAATTGCCCAGTGGTTCTCTCTTGACACTACAAAACTGAAAATTATCCTTAATGGGAATCTCAGAATGAAAAAATGTCCAAACTGCAACAAAAATGCGGTTTTGCTACAAGAAATAACTCAACAAAATTACTGAATGTGGGTCAAAATAGTATTTTTTTCTGTACAATAGGACAGAAAATGCACTGTTGAATAGAGGATCTCAATTATTTCCATTGTGCAGAACCCTCTTAGTTTCTGTCTTCCAAGGAATTAAGCTAATTAGTGGCATGTGTAAACACTTCAGGTCATTTTGCATGAAAGAAATCTCTCCATATGAGTCCCAAAGTAATTAAAATGTTTACAACTTCATTAATATTTTTCTGTTACTTGGAAGGATATTTAATGGCACATTTCATTTCACTCCTGCAGCTTTTGACTACAAAGCCTAGGAATATGGACAACCTCCTGAGTATCCAAAACACATTATTGAACATCAATAAAATCACTAATAGTTTCAAAATACAATTATTCTTAGTTCACATTAAAATATTTACAATTATTCTATAAACTTTTCACAAAATTATAACAAATATCTTTGAGCTTTGACAATTGGCTTATATAAATTTTAAATATTTTTCTTATTTTATGTTTTCTTATTTTTTACTATATGCAGATTTATTTAATCCTGTCATTTGGTAAAAAAAATGAATGAGAAAAATATCCTATTAACATTGATCTTTGTTTTTCTTTCAGACTAAGTAATTTTGAGGATAAATATTTATTACACATAAATGAGGTATTATTCACTTCTTTATTTAAGGATATTTTAAGAGGGAAATTCTAAGAACAAGTCTTTTAAAATATTTAGGAGTTAGTCTATGAACAAACGGGTATCTCATTCTTCTACCTTCTATGGGTGTTTTTTCCTTCTTTTTATTTGCCTTGTCTAAGTTTGATGTGATAATATTTATTTTACCTTTTTATATTTTTGTTATATTAAAAATGAATGAATGAATGAAATCCTTGTCACTAGGATAAAAGCTAGCAAATGAACTATCACACATACCTGATAGAGAAGGAAAAATCCATTTTCTTTAATAGAGCAACACTGAGTATATCAACTACTCTTGGACAGGCTTCTTGTTCAAGAATAAATAATCAACATAGACTCTATAGGTGTTTTGCTTTGTTTTGCTTTTATGTGCCGTTTTATTTGGTTACAGTTTGGTGCTCATTTTGCTGTTCTTGCAGGTTGGATGTTGTTTTATTTTGTTATCTTGGTGTTGTTTATTCTGATGTTGTTGTATTTGCTGCTTTTCATGGGAGCTTCTTAATTCCTTGTGTGTTTGTTTGTTTTTTTTTTTTTTTCTTTTCTTTTTTTTTTCCTTTTTGGTTTTTCAAGATAGGGTTTCTCTGTATAGTCCTGGCTGACCTGGAACTCACTCTGTAGACCAAACTGGCCTCAAACTCAGAAATCCTCCTGCCTCTGCCTCCCAAGTGCTGGGATTAAAGGTGTGCGCCACCACTGCCTGGCATGTGTTTGTTTTTAACAAAGAACTTAAAGTAGGGTAGGTAGGAAGGAGGAGAGGATCTGGAAGGACTTGGGGGAGGAAATAAATATGGTCAAATACATTTAAATTTAAAGTATTTTTAATTCTTTTTCCTGTTCTCAGCACTCCTTTGTTGCACATAGCCCTCTCCCTAGCTTTAAGACCTCCTATCATTTCCCTTGTCTACTTTGGCATGTTGATCTGTGGGTATAGGACAAATGTTTAGAATGTCCTTAGGGAGCACATTGGTTTAGTAACATGGTGATTGTAGCTGCTTTTCTAAGTCCTGTGATTTTATTAGCCTCACCTTATGGCCATCTAGCCTTGTTGGTCATTCAGATGGTTCATAGGCTTTATAGCTGAGTAGGACTGTTGGTAGCTTGCCTTCTTTGGAAAATGGCATTGTGCTAGATCTCTGGAGGTAGGCTTTCTCATCAGTTTCAGATAAGGGCTCTCAGGACCCTCTGTGTGAGGTGCAAAGTGTCTTCAGCAATGTAGACATACCTCCACCTAATGGGAGCAACCAATGGAAATAGCAATAGTATGTAGTGTTTGGGGAATCCCTTAAACAACTCTGACCAACAACTCTAAACAGTATTTTGTCCTTGTCTATTTAAAACAAAAACAGAATTATTTATTCATTATATGTAAGCACACACCAGAAGAGGGCATCCAATTTCATTACAGATGGTTGTGAGCTACCATGTGGTTTCTGGTATTTGAACTCAGAACCTCTGGAGGAGCAGTCAGTACTCTTAACCACTAAGCCATCTCTCTAGCTCTTGTTCCCTAGAAAAGTATTTTGGATGTGTGGTGTCAGGGGTTTTTCCGGATAATTTTTGACTCAGGAAGTGTTGTCACCCCAGATGTGTATATACTTTAAATAAAAATTTATTTCTCATCTGGATGTGTATGTGTATGTGCATGCATGCATGTGTGCATGCGCACACATGTGCACATGTGTGAGTATATACACATATATGTATATATAAGCATATATGCAAATATATATGAAAACATTTATAAACTTTTAGACATTGCACTAGAAATAGTAAATTAAGTTTGCAGACTAACTACATTTTTGTTAAAGATACAAATTGTTAAAGATACAAATAAGTTGATACAAAACAATTCCAACAGTAAATGAATTTCACTAGTTTATGACCCAGAAACAATTTTTAAGGACCTTAGGTATTTTCTAAGTTAAGAAATTCTTAGGCAAATGGATGGAACTAGAAAATATCATCCTGAGTGAGGTAACCCAATCACAAAAGAACACACATAATATGCACCCACTGATAAGTGGATATTAGCCCCAAAGCTCAGAATACCCAAGATACAATTCACAGACCACATGAAGCTCAAGAAGAAGGAAGACCAAAGTGTGGATACTTTGATCCTTCTTAAAAGAGCAATCAAAATACCCATGGCTGATAGCAAACCAGTGGACAGAGCATATGGTCCCCAATGGAGGAGCTAGAGAAAGGACCCAAGGCGCTGAAGAGGTTTGCAGCACCATAGGAGGAACAATAGTATGTACCCATCAGTATCCCCAGAGTTCCCAGGGACTAAACCACCAACCAAAGAGTACACATGGAGGGACCCAGGGCTCTAGCTACATATATAGCAAAGGATGGCCTTTTCAGACATCAGTGAGAAGAGAGGTCACTGGTTCTGAGAAGACTCAATGCCCCAGTGTAGGGGAATGCCAGGTCAGGAAAGTGGGATGGGTGGTTGGTGAGCAGGGGGAGGGTGGACTGGATAGGAGGTTTTTGGAGGGGAAATGAGGAAAAGGGATAAAATTTGAAATGTAAATAGAGCAAACATCTAATAAAAACATTTTTTAAAAAAGTACAAACAAAAAGAAATTATTAAATAACACCAACTCACATACACTCATATTCATAGAAGTACACACACACACACACACACACACACACACATGTACATGCACATACACATTATTTAGCATTCTCATGTACCCATTTCTTCTGAATTTTATCACACATGTTAGTGCTATAAATCCTATTTTAATTTCCTACCATGAGACCTCCAACCGCAGATCTTGCATTATAACCAAGGGTATAGTATAGGTGTGAAAGAAAAAAAGAATCACTTGAAGCACAAATAATAATATTTATCATCATAACTTTGTAAACATTTTCATACTATATGCCTTTCTTAATTGTATCTCCCCAAGCAAGACTTTAGCTAACTTTGAATAGTACTAACTTTAGCTAACTTCGGGTATACAAACCAAATAGCTTGGTTTGGATAGACCTTAACTGAGTTTCTAAAGAATAAGTTTGTATCTGAAAAAAATGTGATTTAAAGAAAAAAAATCAATAGTAACACATTGTTGAATTACCTTGAGACAATAGGAGTCAATATGTTTGAAAGTAGGACTTACTCTGCAAATAATGAGTAGAATTTAGTCTTGTACTTTGAGCCCAAATATTTCCCTTGGCCAGAATTTATAATGTTTTCTCCAAATCTGATAATTAATTTAGGTTTCTCCCTATATGATTGTACAAGTCCCAGTGAATCAAACTAGAGTTTGTTTTCCAGGAAGTAGATTGAAAGCATTAACTTTAAAACAGGGTTACTAATAGCTTACAGAGTCTAATTTATAACCAGCACAATCAATAGTGAATTATATCAACTTTAAACTTTTCTTTTTCATGTTGACTCTTTTTAAATTTCTCCCCTGATGCCATCTGCCAATGAAATTCTCTAAATTTTACTATTGCTAATCTCCTACCCTAATGCAGACTTCTAAAACTTTAATCTCCTAATAAACTTTCTTTATTGTGACATCTTTAACATGTCTAAATTTATAGAGCTTGTTCTCATTAGAACAGAATCATTTGTGAGAGTCCGAGGAAACTTTTCTTATCTAAACCTGTGAGTCTTCGTGTTTTCATCTTTCATGCCTAAATAAATACTTGCCCTAAACTAATGGGATAGAGTAGACATTTTGATGGCCAGTGTTTGAGTAGGGTTTGTATATGCCCCCTGCATACTTATTGGACAAAGCTTAGATCACAGTATTGCCAAGTTTAGTAAGTGTAACATTTAAAAAATGGTGCCTCATAGAATGAAATTATATTACAGGATAGCACCAAAGGGAAGGATCAGTGCATGACTTATAGGAGGAACAGCCTTCAGGAAAATAGTTTAGTGTAAGGTGTCTGCCTGCTCCACTTGTAGTAGGTCTTCTTGACATATTCCCTCATCCAGTCCCTTATGATGCTGACTACCAGGCTCTCCTAAAAGCTATGCTAATACAAGCACCTGTAGATACCAAACAAACTCCCATGCTATGGCTGATACTTGCTGATAGGAGCCTGGTTTGACTGTTCCTTGACTAATATTGATGCAGAAACTCATGCTCAACCATCAGACTGAGTCAGGGTACCCCAATGAAGGGGTAGAGTAATGATTAAAGGAGCTGAAGGGGATTGTAACCCCCATATGAACAACAATATCGACTAACAGGATCACCCAGAACTCCCAGGGGCTAAACCACAAACCAGAGAGTATCCATGGATCCATGGCTCCAGATACATATGTAGCAGAGGATGACTTTACTTATATCAATTGGAGGGGAAGCCCTTGGTCCTGTCGAGGCTTGATGCACAAGCATAGGGGGTTGCTAGAGCAGTGAGGCAGGAGTGAGTAAGTGTGTGGAAGAGCACCCTCACAGAGGCCAAGGGAAAGGGAAAGGGGCTAGTACTGGGGGTCTGTAGAGGGGTAAACGTGAAGGGGGATATCATTTGAAATGTAAACAATTAAAATCATTAATGAAAAAAGAACTATTGTAAAAGTTTGCCAGCTCTAACTGACATCTTGGAGGCTTGTTGCTGAATAAGCTCACCCTTTCTAGTTGCTTCTGAACTCTTGTCTGAATGGTTCAACTCAGCTGTTCTGGCTTAAACGACACACCAAGCTAACTGATTCAAATAGGCTTTCTCGACTTCTGCCTGCATTGGTGTTCTTGGGAAAAAATGCCTCTGTAATCATAAAAAATTCTTCATCCTGAGCTGCTCTGACCTCAACTGCACTCAAGGGAACGGTACCAAATCCAACTGAACTAATCTCAACTGAAATCCGCTGAACTCTATTGCATTGCCTGAACTCTATTGCGTTGCCCGAACTCAACTGAACTGCAGTTACAGAATTGCCCTCCAAACCTGACTCATTCTCCCAAATCTTTCTCTTCTTATTTACTTTGCTCCTCAATAAATTGTTTTGGCATCTATGTTGTGGGTAAATTGAGGTAGGTAGGCATTGGTGGTGGTGGGGGTCAGTGCTGACTGCTGCTGACAGGGGTGGATCCGGATAGCTATAGGGCTAAGTAGATTATAATAGATTAGACCAGCGCTCCCCTTATCAGAATCGTTCAGAATATTAAGGTGGTGATGGGAAGTCAATGTCAGCTGAAGGTACCGAAGACTACATCATTGTTTGATTTCCCTTGGTTCAGTCTACATGTATGAGCCATCTGTAGTGCCTCTAGCTAGAGAGTAAGAAGCAAAAGTCCTTAACACTCTTACTTTCTCAACTAGCAGCTGTCGTAAGCTATCCAGGAACATCTGAACACTACAACCCACGGAGCTACAGTAGTAAGTCCAAAGTCTCAGAAGTGCCTCATTTACTGAAGAGTTGCTCAAAAAGACCGTGCTACTTTTGTTCAGTGTACATGTCTTTACCTTATCTATCAAACTACAGAAGTGAAAGTGATCAGAGAATTAATTTTACATATCTATTTTATCACATTTTTCAGTGATGTTTAACATACATTTTTCAAAAGTAACAGTTTAATGAGTATTTTTCCTTGTATTTCTGCAGCAAAATTCCTGGGATAATCAATTATAAAGAATAAATATTCATTTTGGAATTTAGAAGTTATAGTCCATAGTTGGATGATTCTATAATTGGGCAATTATAGGAGTCTGAGTGAATCAGTGCCACTTGTCTTAGATGACATAAGTGTAAGAAAGAGAGGAAGAGACAAGAGCCCCACAATGTCTTTGAAGGGCAGATATGGATGCTTTAGCTTCTTTCCACTGTGATACCAATACTTCTAACAGTGCCACAGGTTGTGGTATATTATAGTCTGTAATGATGTGTCTTCTTTCAAAAATATAAGAAAAATGTTTTTCTTCCTTTGATATTTCTTTTTCTTTTCTAGCATATTGGTGTTATTGTCTTTTTCATGTGGTTTTTATGAACATTGCATTGGGTATATTATATCACTTATGACTATAAATATGTTCTCATCTTCTGACATTAGTTCTTGCTACAATATAGAAGTACATTGGACACATACATTTTTCTATTTTTAATCTTTTTTTAAAAAATTGGTTTACTAAAATTGAATTACAGCAATCTTTCTCCACCTCTTCTTTCTTCCAGACCATTCCAGATCCCCTTGTATTTATACAACTAATTCCTGAGTTTGTTTTAGTGGTTTTGTTTTAAAAGATTTTTTTAAAATTTATATTCACAGTATATATGTATTTTTCTAACATACATGTGGTCTGTGCACCATATATGTGCAGTGCACACGGGGGCCAGAAGAAGTGGATGTTAGATCCCCTGAATTTGGAGCTACAATTAGTAGTAAGCATTCATGTAGGTGCTGATTGGAACCATGGTATTCTGGAAGAGCAGTCAGTGCTCTTAAGTATTAAGCAATCTTTCCAGCCCCCTTTTCCTGATAGGTTTAAAGTATTTCTTTCCTTTTTAATGTAAACCTACATTAATTGATTGATTGATTGATTAAATCTTTTATTTTTGCAGCATTGGGAATTGAACACAAAGCTTCACATTGATAAACATGCCCCCTACCACTGAGTTATGCCCCAACCTCATGCTTTTGTTTCTTATTTGATGCATTAACGTTCCCAAAATAAACTAAATAGACACAATCATGCTTCACCAGGTAATGGTGGCTAAAAAGCCCCAACTCACAACCTACAAACCTTATTAAACCATCTCTTTGTAATCTGAATTCAATTTCAACCTAAAAGCAGTCAGATCGAGAATATTGTGTTGCTCAGGAAACGCAGAAGCTTTCACTCTATCCAGTCTTCGGCTTGTGTTTGGAAGGACCAATTTTATTTTGTACTTATGTGTTACTCGCCTCCCAAATGTACTTGAGGTTGGCACATTAACATTTACAGATGCAATGTGAAGTGTCTTATATTTACCTTATCTCCTGAATTTGCTCTTTACAATGCTAGTCCCAAGCACACAAATTGCTTGGAGTCACCTGAACTTTACTACAGTATTTTTCTGTACATATTTAGTTTTGGATTACTTCCTTGTCTACAATCTTTCAATCTTTTAAAAAGGTTCTTAATTTTGCTGATCATTTACAAACCTATGTTCGTACATACTATTAGTGTCATGAGTTTATTTTGAAAAATCTACTCTGATGTTCATGAAGGAGAAATGTCGGACTTTAGTGACGCTTAGTGGAACCCTTGTATATCTCTGAAGTCACTTTGTGCTCTTAGCATTACATGATGTTTGCCTCCCCCCCACACACACACAGTTATGTCTCAGAGACATTTCCTGGGCTCTTGCTTCCTCCTTGTCTCTCTTTTCGTTCTTTGAGATCTACACTTGACATTTTCCTCCATTTGTTTAATCATTGTTTTTAAGTAGAGTTCAGATAAAACCTTGCTATGTTTAAGAACTTGGAGAGTTCTCGGTAAGATATTTGTCATTTTGCTTTAAGAAGTGGACTATTTTGTAGGTTTCGCTCTCGAACTTCCCTCAATAAGAAAACTTTATCAATTTTAAAAGAACTCCTTAATATGAAAATTAACGTCATTCAAAAAGTCCATTTATATATCCTGGCTTATCTAACTGGCCCCTCTTTCTCATACATGGCATTACTGAAGAGCTCTATAGTCAACATTTAGATCTTTTGTGGGGGATGGGCAGAGAGTAATGGGAAATTGTTTTTTTTTGTTTTTTTTTTGTTTTTTTTGTTGTTGTTGGTTTGTTGGTTTGTTTGTTTTGAGACAGGGTTTCTCTGTGCAGCCCTGGCTCTCCTGGAACTCACTGTGTAGACCAGGCTGTCCTCGAATTCAGAAATCTGCCTGCCTCTGCCTCCCAAGTGCTGGGATTAAAGGCATGCACCACCACCGCCTGGCGGGAAACTGTTAATGTATTTGTAATGTATGTCACTAACTACAATAAAAATTTTATATGTCTGTTCTCATTGGAAAAGTTCATGCAGGATACTTGGCCCAAACAAATCCTTTATTAATGTCATCTTTGTGTCTACAATAGCAGGTCTTAAAGCTAAGATAAAAAATTTAGGTCATTGTAACTGACAATTTTCAAGACTCCTAATCTTTGTGTAAATATAGTATTTTGGGGAGGTTGGTTATTTGTACATTTTGGCATCAGGCTAAGCATTCCGAACTGTGTCCAACTCACAAATCAGTTTTCACTGTATTGCCTGAAGTCTATATTAAAGTGACTGTAAGGTTACATGTGTATGGCTTGGGAAAAAAATGATATAAAGATGGACAACATATCCACAGGTAACAGAGGAGCCAATGAAGAAGTGATATACATAAAGAGGATTTTTTTCCCAAAGCCTCTAACTCCCAAAATACATTGGTATATTCTCAGGTAGAACTAGTTGTCTGAAATGCTTCTGATAAAACTATAAATCTGAATTGATTTACAAATAGGTATGAATGAGGCCCTTAATCTGATTTACTTCATTTCCTGAAAACTGCAGTGTCAAAAGCACAAGGGTTTTGCTAAAGCAACTTTGATATCATTAGTCTCTGTCTTTCGCTATTAGTATCTACTGTCTTAGTTAGGGTTTTACTGCTGTGAAGAGATACCATAACCAAGGCAACACTTATGAAGGAAAACATTTAATTGCAGCTGGCTTTCAGTTTCAATGATTAGTCCATTATCATCCTGGCTGGAAGTATGGCATACACAGGCAGACATGGTGCTAGAGGAACTGAAAGTTCTACCTCTTGATCTGAAGGCAAGAGAGAGACTTTGTGCCACAGTGGACATAGCCTGAGCATAGGAGACTTCAAAGTCCATGCCCACAGTGTTATGCTTCCTCCAACAAGGCCACACCTCCGCCTAAACCACACCTAACAGTGCCCATCCCTTAGGGTCAAGCATTCAAACATGACTATTCGGGGGCCATAGTTAATCAAACCACCACATCTAACCTTTTGATTTCTAGATAATATGTACTTCTTGAAAAGAATGCACTGGGTTTGTTTGTGATTTTCTGCAATGACTTTCTTCTTATAATGACTTCAAGTTGCAAAGTTTTCCATTTTAATTTCTAAGAAATCTTCAATTTATACAAAATTATATGGTCCAAGCTTTGTCAGTATGACATTAAAGACACAAGTTAGGTAGTGACTTGTCAACCATGGCACTATATCCAGTAATGTCTTTCTTGCTGGCAGTGTCCAAAGCAGAAGTAAGCATCATTGATAAGTCTGAAAGCATAAATGGATATATAGGGCTTCCTTGCCCTCTGCTTCTTATAAAGCCATCAGATTTCAGTCATCTAATCAAATACCCTTATTTAGTGCAAACAAGCTCTAAGATCTCACCTCTGAAAACCATAGATAAGTAGCACCCTTTTAAACAGCACAATTGAACTTAAAATTTAACACATTAAGTCCTAATAGGTATACTCAGGCCATATCCAAAGCACAGCCTTGTATCATGGCCCATATTTTAAATGCAATCAGTCAGGAATCACAAGCTGGGGAATCACATGTTCAAGGTCAACATGGGCTAAAAGGGAGTTCTAGGAAAGGCTGAACAGGATAGCTGTTTCTAAACTATGAAGCAAAGTAGCTTCAAACTTTACTTCTAGTGGCATTTTTAATATGCTTACCTGACTGCCAAAAAAGTTAGATTTTTATCAACATTCAAGTAAAGGCAGTTGTATGACATGCTATATCAAGTTTTGTAGATGATTTATCCAACTCAATTTGGTTGAAAGGCTTCTAAGAGAGGGATGATAGATTTCAGAAGAATGGAAAAACTGGACAATGATAAATGACAACTCGCTTCTACCTTGTTTCAATCTATACTAACTCTCAATTATATTTCAATAGAAGAAAGATAAAATACATAAAACTCAAGCCTCCTCATCCAAAGCACATATTACTTTATTTTAATACAGCCAGAACAATATCGCATACTTTGACATACACATCCTGATTTTCACCTTATCTTTAGTAATATTACACTTATCAATCAAATGAAGGACAATGTGAGCAGTTCTCCAGATAGGTATTATAAACATTAAATGAATATTCAAAATATGTGATTTTAAAGAGGGAGATGCAACTCTGTTGGTAAAGTATTTGGTGTGCATGCTCACATAAGTGGGAACACAAACACACACACAAACACACACACACACACACACACACACACACACGAAGAGGCCATAAATTTGAGAAAAAACAAGGGGTGTACAGGAGAGAGTTTGAAGTGAAGAAAAGGTAGGAAAAAAGAATTACTATGTTATAATCTCAATAAATTAAAAAATAAAAACAAATACAAAAAATAAAAAAATAAAAACCACCCAATATAAAAAAAGAAACATGAATACCATGAATAGTTGCCTAAAATCTTAGTATTATCAGGTAGATGATTGGGATTCAAATGTTCAAGGTCATCGTCAAGATCATCACATAACAAGTTTGAGGCCAGCATGGGATAAGTGAGATTCTCTCTCTCTCTCTCTCTCTCTCTCTCTCTCTCTCTCTCTCTCTCTCTCTGTGTGTGTGTGTGTGTGTGTGTGTGTGTGTATGTATTTTTATGAGTGTGTTTGAAATGTGAGAAGTAGTCTTTTTACTTTTTCTCAAAACACTACCAGAGAACTGGATACACTGTCAATGAATCATGAAAAAAATATATAATTTATTCAAAAACAGAGATATACAGCAGAGAAAAGATGCCATCTCACATATTGACTCTTTATGGTGATTGTGACAGAACTATAGAAATGGAAGACTAGTGATTTTTATTTTAAAAGACTTCTTCAGTTTTGCTCTTTTGATTTTATTTTTTCACATCTATTTAATTCAATCATTTTTCAGCTGAGTGTTTGCTGGATTTATAATCTACATCCATGGGAAATGTCTAAGTGGCTTTCTTTCAATGAATATGTAGATCATGTGATTTGGTATTGTTTCCCTGATTAGAATCAGTGCTTTGTGAGAAAGTATTAATTCACTGAGGTGAATGCTTCTCAATATATGTGTAGGTTCTAAGACATTTCAGATAAGATTGGTCTCTGACTACATTGGTCTAGTCTCTTATAATCATTAATTCATCACATTTTTTTAATATGGAAGAAGACTGATAAAATGTCTCACACATAGAAAGTATGCAAGTTAGCAAGAATGAACTGTTAGCTCCTGTAATACGTAACTCCTTTCTGAAACTCAGGTTCTTCAAAATGAAGAGGCCTGCTTAGGATGTTTTTGTTCACTCATTAATTTTTTTATTGCTCTTGGATTCTTGTTTGTCTTAAAAATAAAACAATGTACCGATTTGCATATTATATTTTAGAGTGTGATATGCCATTTCACAGTACTTTCTTGATATGCATTGATAAAGTTTTAGCATCTTCAGTCCAGTTCATCCAACAATGTTGTTTGAGAATTTCTCAAATCAGAAGCTTCTTTGTTTATGTGTCAGAATTCTTTCAGAAGCTGTGATTCTGAATTTGCACATTTCTTTTGTTGTCAGGAAAAGTTAGAAAGCTGTATCTAAATTGTCTCATTTCCTTTCTTCTGCATGTTCATACAATTTTAGAAATGTATGCATCATGTGTTTTGTCTGTTACTTTTTTCTGAGAAATTTGAACAAAAAGATTTAGTTTGCATTGGAAAAGTTAAAGTTATATAATAAAACATTTTAAGAACTATGAGATGAAATTGCATTACATAGAAAAGTCTCATTTTTTTCTTTATTCTTATCAGGTTTAAACACCTTAAACTGGTGTAATTGTTCAGGTATTGTTAGGGATCCATGTCATGGAGACTTCAAGGCCACAGCATCCTTGTCATATGTAGAAGCGACAACCTCACAGCAGATACCCTGGTTCCCTGGCTATCACAATCTTTGCTCCATTTCCCACCTACAATGTTCCCTGAGCCTTAGGTTCAGGAATTGTGGTGTAGACGTACCCATGGGAATAAGAACTCCACAGTCAGTTGATGTCTGCATGTTGACTATGTGTGGCTTTCTCTAATGGTGGCTGTTGCAAAATGAAGTTTCCAGTGAGGGATGATTACAAAGATAATCCTTATCTGTGTATATAAGGATTGATATTTATAATGTAGCTGAAATTTTTGCTGGCTTAACTCTCTAATCAGCATTCAGTAATCTAGGATCAATGGTACTACCAGCCCTGGGTTGTTCAGGAGGTTTGCAAACCTGTCTTGCAAATCTGTTAGGGGTCATGATTTACCTATTCTTAAATTCTTGATACCATTTCTGGCATCATGTGTGGTTCCTATCCCTTAGAGTAGGTCTAATCCACCTCCCCCCTCAGAGTGATTGATTACTCCCTTATATTTGTGTCACTATTGGAGTAATGGACATATCTTATGCAGAAGTCATACCTATAACTCATGGAGTTTGTAGCTGGGTAAAGTTGATTATCACTCTTTAAGTCCCATAATCAGTGTATCACCTTCTACAAATTTGAATATTACCTAGTAGAAGTGAATCTACCAGTCAAATATTAGATAGATTTGTTCATGTTTTCTATCATAAGGTAGTAGTATCTTCAGGAGTATGGTTTTCTTTTCAGCTTATGAATGTAAGCCAATATTACTAAAAATAACATAGTTTTTGAAGGTCTGAAAGAGCTCTTTGGCCAATGACCAATAACATATCATTATGAACATTAATCAATGGATCACGCAACCTATATCCTAGAAGATTCTTCTTGAAGAGAAGGGTAATTAACATGGAGATACAAAACTGGGAAACATGCAGAGTGAGAGACTTTGGAGTGCTAACCCTATATGGGATATTTTTAATCAGAGCCTGTTATACCCCATAATGGCTCAGAAATCGATTAGAAGAAGGGGTGACATGATTGTAACATCCAGAGGTGGTAGATTATTTTAAGGAGACAGTATTTTGCAGACACAAATAGTATTGGTGCACATATGAAGTACCAGGGTTGAAAAAACTTGCTTAAGCCAGAAAAATTCCCAGCAGAGACAGCACACAGCCAAGTCCCTAGGGAAGAAGGTAGTCCCAAATTATAGCTGCTGGGAGATAGAAAATCAGTTTTCTCCAATAGAGTGATACTTAGTCTATCAGCAAAACTACAGCCAAGTTCCAGGTTCAGAAAAAGCTGGTCACCTCAAATTAGAGTCTAATACTTTTTAGTAGGTTTTCCTTTTTTCTGCTTTTGAGTCTTTTATAAGAGAGAAAAAGTACATTAATTCAGGGAAGGAAAAAGGAAGGAATTGAGAGAATTCAGATAATGTGATAGAATGTGACAAAAGTATACTCCCCAAAATTCTCAAAGAATAATTCTAAAGAAAACAACAACAACAGAAACTTGCCTTTTGCTTTAAGACGCTAACTCATCCAGTCATTGGACTGAGCACAGGGTCCCCCATGGAGGAGTTAGGGGATGGACAGAAGAGCTGAAGGGAATTTTTGAAGTACTATTACATGTAATCTCTTATACAAAAATCATCCCCCATTGCCAGCCTGACTCAGTGGAGTGCGCACCTTATAAACATTAATAATTTAATTTAATAATATAACGTGACATGTTCACATCATAATCATCTAATATACATGATTTAATTTAGGATTTATTTTACTTTTAGTTTGGTCCCTGGGTTTTGAACAATATATAAGATTATAAGTATATGCTAATATTGTAACAGAATAATTTGGGGGCCTGACATCTATAATTACCACTACTTCCCCACACTCCATTCATCAAATATAATCTTCATAACCCTAAAACTTAACTCATTATTCTGACCTTTCCCACACCATTATATGCATGGAATGCTAGAATATTTAGGGCTTTTATGTTGTATATGTTGTGTATGTGTTTGTGTGTGTCTGTGTGTGCATGTGTGTAGTTTGTGAGCATATGTGTATGCATGTGTGTGTATATCTCTATGTGTCTGTGTGTAAATTGGTGCATGTCTGTTTCTTTGTGTGTCGGTTTGTATACGTATGTGTGTATGTAGGTATGTGTGTACATGACTGTGTGCTTGTGTGTGCATGCATGCATGTTGGTGTTTCTGTATGTTTGTGTGTGCATTTGTGTATAAGTGAGTATCTGAGCATTTCTGTGTGTTTGTATGTAAATGTGAGTGGTGTGTGTGTATGTATGTATGTGTGTGTGTGTGTGTGTGTATGTGTGTGTGATATACATGAGGGTATCCATGAAACTGTGTACATGTGAAAATCAGAAAAGAAAATTTTAGAGCTGATTTTCCCTTCTAATTTTGTCATGGGTCCTAGGCATCAAACTCAAGGTTTTATGCTGTACATCAAGGTCAAGCATCTTCTAAACCAACACACCAGCCTTATTTTTACTTATTTATTAATATTGCCTCCTTCCACTTAGTAATGAGAACTTAAAGGAAGTCTCCAGATTTTTGACTTATATAATAGTTAAATAATATGTCTTTGCCATAGTTAATTAGAAATCTGTAGAATCTCTGTTTATATCCCTGCTTTGACAGGTAGGACATAGGATAGATTTGGTATGCTTTAAAGGTAACTTGCAGGTATACCTTGATGCCATGAAATTATTTATTTTTATATTATAAAATATTCATAGCCTGAATACACATGGGAATTTAATGTAGTAGAAAGTTTAAATTTCTCTAAAATATTATAAATTAGCCTGCTTTTGTTTTACATGTTAATGCTTTTAATACCTTCTTTTCATACTGCAATAAGCATATATTACAAAATTATGAAGAGTTTATACATGCATGGAAATTTAATGTAGTGGAAAGAGCTCAAAGTTCTGTGTAATATTTGAAGATAACCTGTTATTTTAATTTGACGCCTTTAATTTCTTTATTTTTCAAAGTGAACTAAATATATATCATAAAATATATAGGCTAGGCATGCATAGGCATTTAATGTAGTGGAAAGAACTCAAGGTTCTGTGCAATATGAAAATGAACCAAAATTATACAGAAAGATACTAATACTTTCTGTCCTTAATTTGCTCACACAAAAAGCAATGTTGCTTAATTTCTTGAAATACATTATAGAATGTTTAATTCCATATTGTTCTAAGCACTATATAAATAGTCATAATGTCATAGTTATCACATTATAAGACCCACCAGGCAACATAAACCTTGGTTTGTTTTTTTTTTTATAAATTCAAATTTACATTGCACTTAAAATGCTGAACATATAATCTTTTTTTAAATAAATTCCTTATAAGTAGCAAAATGTCACTGCACATGTAAGGCTGACATATGTTTTTTATATTTTCATTCTAAGTCAATGTTTAATCATATATGACCATTGCACATATACTTTATTAATGTTAGATCCAGATTGCTATGATGCATTCTTAGATTAAAGAAAATGAGCATGTGATTTCATATTTCATACATAAACAAATCATGCAACATTAGAAATATGATTTCCTGTATTTAAAAAAGTCCTCACATTGTTTGTTAGCTTTAAACCTTCTGTGCTGGTGTGAGCTCTCAGAGGTGTTTTCTGTTTCATAGCTTCTGCTTATTTAGTTGTTTTTGTTTGTTTGTTTTCATGAAAACTGGAGAGTAACTATTACCTTTTGTTATCAGTGAAATGAGTATTACATATGTCCTTAGGCTTATAGAACAGTGGTGGAGGCTATGAAAAGTCATTGGAACTTTAAAGTACAAGTAAAGATAGATTAATGATTGATATCTGATAGATGGATAGATACATAGATAGATACATAGATAGATACATAGATAGATACATAGATACATAGATAGATATGTAGATACAAAGAGGATAGATGATGAATGGACAGATAGATACTAAATAGATAGATGATACATACATATAAACATACATACATACATATATACATATATACATGATAGCTATGCAGATAGATGAAAGATGATAGATAGATGATAGATAGATAGATAGATAGATAGATAGATAGATAGATAGACAGAAATATACAATATGGTCATGAGACCTACCAGCGATTTTACTATGATTTTTCACAATAAACATATTTTTCTACAGCTTCAAGAAGTAATTAAAGATCATCTTTAGTCAATTGTTGAAATTTGAGGATTTTTCAATTTTAGCTTCACATGTTACAGAATAGAATTCTCTATACATCCCCAAACATTCAGTTTATAATTACATTAGAATAATTGTCTAACCTGTGGATTTTACTGTTGGTATTTTTTAATTGCCTCATGTAGTTATACCATATAATAAATTTTGACAGTTTAAAAGTAACAGTTTTTGGTTGAGTGTCAAGGAAAGATAAGGAACATTTGGCCTCATTCAATCATTATTGCACACAACTATACTGAAAACACAGACGATGGTGGAGATAACTTCAAAATATATTATCAACTGAGACCGAGTAAAGCAGGGATTCGGTGTTTTCCTGATGATGCGCTAGTTCACAGTTTCCCATGGTCCCACAGATTTACACCAATCAATTTAGCACTTCCCTCCAGCATCCCATCAACCTTATAATACTGTCAGTACTTTCCGGGTTTTTGATATCCTTTTCTGTTTCTCTTTCATTTAAATTTTAGATACTTTTAAAATGTTTTAGATCTAGATAATTACTCTCTTGTAAGTGAAACTAGATTTCCAAAAGTTATTTTCATTTAACATTTAATAAAAAAGCTCCATTTCATGGAAACCTACAATAAGTATGTCAAAGATACTGTAAGTCAAGAAGTGTTTCTTTAATTTGGCAGCTGATTTTATTACATCATTTCAACAATGAAATCATGAAAGTGGTTTACAAAATTACATTTACAATAAGGCACGTGGAATTTTATTATATGTAGGACTATATTAAAAATCACATCTTCAGATGGTTTCTAAATTACAACTGTTAAGAACTGAAAAACGACTGAACCATTAACCAAAGAACATACCCAGGCTGTGCCTAGGCCTCCCCACACATATGTAGCAGATATACAGCTGGGCCTTTCTTCATGCAGGTCCTGAACAACTGGAGCTGGACTTATTGCCAAAGCTGTTGCCTGTATGTGGGATATGTTCTTCTAGCTGTGCTGTCTTGTCTGGCCTCAGTAGGAGAAGATGCTCTTTCCTCATGATGTGCCAGTGTCCAGGGATATTCATAGAGGAAAAGGGGTATGGGGGATGGGAGGAAGTAATGTGGGAGGGGGTAACAGGACGGGGGCAGTGAGCTGAATGTAAAGTGAATAAGTAAAAATAACAAAGAAAAAGTATAGCAAATGAATCATTATATCTTTTCAATTGCATTTCCCTGTATTGTCTTTGTTATAGCTATTTGAACATTTTTACTTCTTCCAACAGAAAAATAGGGAGTAATTAATTCATAGTAACTGATAGTATGTCTAGATCTTGAAATTATTTGAAAATAATTTCACTCTTATATAACCTAAAAGATACTGATGCTAACAACTTTCACTTATATTATTTACTTTCTTTCTTTAAAACAAAGTATTAACTTTCAAAAAGTTTTAAGCTTTTAAAATGATGTTTCTTTTCTCTTATGGGCTTTTTTTAGAAGTGAAAAGTTTGTTTATCCTCAATAATCAAGTTTAATTGTTTACTCTAAATGAAATGTAATATACTGGTATTTCATTGATTTCCCTTTAGACCCTTTACATAAGTTTTATATTACATATTTTGATAATGTCTTATATGCTTGTACTTTATATCCATAACATGCTAATCATTATCAAAAGTGTTCTGTGGGGAAGACTAAAATCTGATTAATTTGTGCAATGACAAGAAAAACTTTCCATTCTTTTGTTCTTTAGTATTCTTTTCTTCAAAGAAATGCAGAACTTTTGTGAAATTACATTCAACACAAACCATTGAAACTATTTTATTTAATGATACTTGAAAAATATCTTAAAGACTTAGTCATTCCATATGCATGTCTGAAATGTCTAATGTTCTATCTAAAACTCTGTCATAGATAATCAAAAATTAAGTTTCATGATAAGAAAAATAAATAAATAATAGACTGAAGAGAATTAATAATTTAGTTTTCTTATAATGTACTTAATAATAGAACAAATTAAATTATTAGTAGGGCCAAGTGATTCATTCTTGTAGTCAAAGTTATCAAGAAAATAAGGTAGAGAATTGCCATGAGACAAGGTTGGTTTGGGTTAGTGCTCAGCCTTGTCTCAAAAAATAATTAATTAATTATATTGTTTAAATTATTGCTTTATAATTATATTGTTTTCTTGAGAACAAGATTCATTTCCATTTAACAAATGTAGCTTCTTTCATGCCAAAGGTTAACTCACACATCTACAAAGTATGGAGTTTCTTTTCATGTTTGAGTTTGTGAAGAGTTACTTGCAAAATTCCCATGAGTGATGCATTATTAAGATAGAACCTTAGCTCTCGAAGGATAAGTAAAACATGAAATGCTATAGATTATAGTTTTAATGGATACATCTTTAATTATTCATTAATATGATAAAATTCAGCATTTCCCTCTTAAAATCACAGACTAACTGAACATGAAGAACTCTCCCAGCAGGGCTCTGTTCAATTCCCTCAAATGTTTTATCAATGCAAAAGTAATAAAATGGTGTTGATCAGATTATAAGGTTTCCTAATTAACAGAATGTTATCAAGTGTGAATTAATTCTTGCAGTCATCTTGTATTTCAGTTTAAAAAAAAGATTCAGTTAAAGTAGAGCCCAGAAGTAAGTGTATTCATGCAGACTTCAGCCAGATTCCAGTGTGGGAAAACAGTTTTTGGATTTTACTTACAATTTTTATAATATAGTTTTGTTAATGTAAGCCTAAAAGTCTGTGATTTTCCTCCGCATAAATCGATTATTAATGAAATAGTATTAGATTGCTATCTTTACATTTATTATTGAGAAAATACTTTAGTTTTATATTTATTAATTAACGTGTTCACTTAGAGAATATGATAAATTTGAGTAGTTTAAAACACAATTAAATAAGTCAAACATTTTATAATATTGATTTGAACAATTCTTGAAATTATTTTCATTAAAATCTTCCTTAATATTAATGTTGATTTTTTAATCTTATGACTTTGCTGAATTTATCAATTTCAATCTTTCTTTTAGAGTTAAATATATTGTCATGCAATACTGAAACAGTGACAGTTTGACTTCTACTTTTCCATTATGAAGGACTCTTATTCCTTTCTATTATCTGATAACTGTAAGAGATGTATGGAATGTAAGAGAGATGACAAAAAAATGGCATCTTTGTCTATTAATAGGTAACTGTCTTTGCTACTTTTCTATTTCTGTGATAAGATACTTGGACAAAGAGAACTTAAATGTTGATTTGGCAGCATACACTTTCAGATGCTTAAAGTCCATAACTATCTTGGCTGGGAGCTTGCCAGCTGTCAGGTAGGCAAGGCCCTGGAGCAGTAGCTGGGAATTTATTTCATAATCTACAAGCACTAGGCAGAGAAAGTGAACTGGGAGTGCCATGAGATTTTGAAACATCAATGACCACTCACAACCCCAACAAGACCACACCTTTGAATCCTTTGTAACTAGTAGCAGCGACTGGGACCCAAGCATTCAAATATGGGTGCTTTTTTCATTCAAAGTAGCACACACATGAAGTAGAATACTTTAAATTTCTCTCTTTAAGGATGAAATTTAAAGTTCTCTCTAGCCATGTTCTGTGTAGTGTTCATGGTTTTGTTTCTATAATCCATGTTTTCGCAGTTATTATTAAGAAAGGAATTAGAGTTTACCAAATAAATTTTTGGCACTAATCGAAATTACCACGGATTTGCCTTCCATTCAGTGGATATTATTTATGAAACTTATGGATTGATCTTTGGTATGGATACCAGTGGATCATCGTAATTGATGTTTATATTGTACTATTAGATTTGGTTTGCTAATACATTGTTGACAAATTTTTGTATTTGCAGTCATCTGGGATACTGCACTACATAGTTCTGTTTTTCCTGCTTTTTATTTTATTTTTATTTTGGGGCAACATGAAACAGAGGATAGAAAATAAATTGAGAGAATACCTCCTTCAATTTTACTTAATTTATGATTCTGTGTCTTGACACAGAATGCAGGTAATTGTCATTGGCAAACATTTTCTACTGGACTGATATAACTTAGAGAAAAGATAATGCCTTGATCTTCTAGACTGTGTTTTTGTGACAAAATCTTGTCATGTGAACTTCTTTTGTGAGACTTATATTCTAAGTCTAATATAGAAAGAAGGATTAGGGAACAGAAGAAAGGATGTGTGGACAGGTGGGGCCTAGCAGTTGAAAACGGCTTGCTTACAATGAAGTTTCATATACAGATGATACTAAGTAGGTTACAGGATGTGCCTCGTGGTCCATGCCACTGTGTGGAGTACATCTGGCTGTTGGAAAGATTGGATCTGGTATCAGACAACCCTGTGCAATGGAATGTAGGTAGAGAAACTTCTAATGAAGGCCTTGATGTTAGGAGTAGCTCAGGCAGGGGTGGCCAAACTAAGACAGGAGCACTGAATGCTGGCCCTGAGCTAGAATTAGCAAGTTGGAGAGGGTGTGTAGATGAGGAATATAAGGGAGACACAGCAAACTCGAATCTGAAGAAGGACGTGGGAGATACGGGTGGGTAGAATGGTTGCATTTAGCATAAAAGGAACTGGGACACAATAAAACTTGAAATTTGTCACAAACAAGTCTCTACTAAATTCACAAAGTTACTAGATTTTATCTGTCAAAGACTTCATGGCTAAAGATTATATATATATGTTTATATATACATACATATATTTAGAAAATTACTTGTTTATAAAAGGAAATTATAATCTTGGAAGTAGTAGTTGTATTTAAAAATATGTTATCTGCATTTTTATGTTACTAGATTGAGCCAGATTTTATTTTGTTATTGTTGTGCCTTATTGATTATTCTTTGAGATAGAGTTTCGGTTTGTAGCCAAAGCTAGTATGGAACTTTGAGTAAATAAATATGCATACTTTCATTCAACAGTAGTTGTAGGCATGACTTGTACACATTAGATATATGACGATATTTTGTTTGTTATAGCCTTTTTAGGCTATACAATATACACTCATATTTCTGAAATTCTCCACATGTGTCCATATCAGTTATTTGTAAAACATACTTCAGGTGTAGATGAGGTAGAATAGAAAATAACTCTGTCTTTTAGGCGCATCAGTTCTTACCCTGTAAATGTGCACAATGCTGCACTAAGTTTTATTTTTTTGGCATGCTCTTTTTCTGCGTTACACTCATCCACACTTCTGTAGCCCTTTACCTTAAGTCTGTATGTCATTTAACATGAGTAAGTGTTCTCTGTAAAGTATCTGGCCCCTAGCTTCAGATGCAATTTTTTCTCTGCATTAACTTAGCGACTCACCCTGCTATATCTTTAATGATTCACCAAGAACTTACATGCTTAGGAAGTTTTCCACTTATACCCTTTACATTGGTAAATGGTTCTGCATGCTCTCATTTCTACATGTACCTATATAGAAATATATACCCGTACAGTGCTATTATTTCCCAATAATATTTAAGTCACTGTTCGTTTAAGGTCAATGACTCTCACAATATCCCCCTAACATCAAGTAAAGAGCATTGTCTGTATTGATTAGCTGAACAACCTTGGTGCTACTTGATGGTTTAAAATGCTAGTTGTGAAGGGAAAAGACAAAAGATAGGCAAACCCATTTCTACTCACTGTCCTCAAACTGATTAAAATGCTCATCTCAGAATGTGATCATCTTGGTAGAATAAAGTGTTTTGCTGTTTTTGTTTTTGTTCATTTGCTTTTGTTTTGTTTTTCTGAGATCTTGACTATGATCTTGGATCTATATCCATCAGAATATAACTTTTGTAGACTTTCTGTGCTTTGTATTGCATGTCTCTAATTCTTTTAACCAGCTTTAATTATTTACTTAATTCTTATATATGTATCTATGTGTATGTATGTACACATGAATGAAGTAGATAAGGAGGTAAAAGGGAGGTGTCTGTCAGATCTTCTAGAGTTAAAGGAGGTCAGGATCTGCCAAGAATGGATGCTAGAAAATAAATTCTGGTCCTCTGCAAGATCTGTGTGTTCTTTTCCCCTCTGAGTGATCTTCCCCATCCCTTTCAGCACAGACTCATCACTGATTTACTTAGACTTAACAATTCTTACCCTGGATCACTAAACTCTACAGAAAGAAGCCTGGAAACTGCTGTCATTAAACAGCTGCTCGAGTGTTTTCTCATCTGTTGAGTTCCAGAAGACCAATTTTACTCCGGAGTTTAACAAAAGACACCATTTGAATGAGTCATAAATCTTTCTCTTAGAGCAGCCTGAATAATGAATGATGCTCCACTTTGTGAAGCATCAGCTACCTTATCATTGGCGATGGTAAAATTGTAAAGCAAGTAGTGTCCAACTAGAGATCAGAGTTCAGTCCCTGGCACTCACATAGCAGGAGATAACAGGCTCTCAGGCTTCCACATGTATGCAGTAGTATGTGCATAAGCATGCACATGTACTAGCTCTCTCCTTCTCTCTCTCTCTTTCTCTGTCTGTCTCTCTTTCTCTCCTGTCTGTTTCTTTGTCTCTCCCTCTGTGCCCAACTCTCATAAATGCACACTATAATCAAACAAACAAATAAATGTAATATAATTATGACAATATTAAAATATTTAATCTTAAAAATTGGGAGGAGGAAATAGAAGAGTACTAATGTATATTTAAGTCTTGCTAGTGGTCTGAGGTTGACTAAAAAACTTGTATTATTAATGCAAAGTATCTTTCTTTTATTATTTAAAATTTCCCTATAACCATTGTCCTGAAATGACTTAATCTAAAGTACCATTGCTAAAACCAGTCATCATCATCTTGTTTACAATGAATGTTCAGGCATTGTGATGCTCCTGGCAAGAGTCTGAACAGCTGTTATAAAATGAGGGTTCAGTAATTTTTTCATAGCCAAGATGTACTCACATATTGTAAGATAAAGAAAAATTCAGTAAATATTTTGTGATAACGTTTAAATTACTATAATATTAAAAGAGTTTTGAGTGGCATTTTGTTTGTTTTATTTTGTTATAGCATACATCTCAAAGTAATAAATTTAAGGAAAATAAAAATTGGAATTGAAAATTATTATGCAGAATGTAGACAAATACATCAATTTAATGGCAATGTTTCTTGGCTTCATTTGCCATATGAAAACTGGCTATGGGCATTTTGCAGTCCATAATACATACAAGCAGTATTTGATATCAGAAGATCTTTCTAGCCTGTTTCTAACCTTAAGATCATATTGCTATGCATGTTATCCTCTAGGAAAGTTATAATTAAAAACATATTTACAGTTTATGGAGCTGGAAGTTCATACAGAGGAGGTAGAGATGGTGATGGGAAACACTTGGAAAAGAAATACAAGATTTAAAATAGATTTGAAAGCTTGTATCAATGTATAATGATAAAGGAAGTACAGAAACATTTAAAGTTCTTTGAGAATAACACACATACACACACACAAACACAAACACAAACACAAACACAATCTCTGTGAGTGGAGTAAAACCTAGCATTTATGTAGCCATGATGTATTACTATAGCTAGGATAAAACTACAAGTTGGACAATGACCCTAGGAAGCTATTCCTAAATAAGAGTCCTGAGAAAAAACAGAATAGAAAAATGAAGTGAGGAATGTATACATGTGTCTGAGAGAGAGAGAGAGAGAGAAAGAGAGAGAGAGAGAGAGAGAGAGAGAGAGAGAGAGAGAGAGAGAGAGAGAGAGAGAGAGAGAGAGAGAGAGAGGTAGAGAGGGAGAGAGAGAGGGAGAGTGGTTACTCTCATCTGGAACAAGGTGTCCATGGGACAGGGTCTCTATTTGGGAAGCAATAGAAGCAATTGGGGGTTCTGCTAATTTCAGAACATAGCTTCTATTGAAAGGATTTTTTAAAAGGAATTAATTTCTAGATTGACAATCTGTGTCCTGATTTTAAATATAATTCACAGCAGGGCTTCTATCCTACTAATTCAATTAATGCTGAATTTTGAATAATTGCTGATGTTTTCTTCTCATCAAGGTGAGGATCTGCAATTTTACAAATAATTTTTGACAATTTAAGAAAATAGCTCATTAAAGCTCTGTTTTCAAAATGTATGTTTCATTAAAACTAAAAAAAGACTTATGTTTCTATGTAAAGAACATGAAAAATGAGAAATTTTTATATCTTTCGCTATTCATTTTATAAACTCAATTCTGAATTGCAAATAACAAGACAAACTGTAGCAAATAATGCTAAATCTTTAAATTATATATTTCAATGTGCAATTTTGATAGAAGGTAGCATTTATTATTTTGTAAAAATTGGCTTATGTATTATTTGTATTCTTTATAATACAATTACAATATTCTATAAGTGCAAAAATTGAAATTTAATTTTTTATTTTTAATTTTATTTTGTACTCATTCTTTCTCTCCATCTCTTTCTCTTCCTCTCTTTTTTTCCCTCCTCCTGTTCCCTAGGAGAACTTTTTGTATAATTCACAATATTCTTTTTAGCCTCCTGAATGCTGTGATAATAGATATACTAATTTTAATTTAAAGTTGGAAATGCTGAAATATCTTTCCAAATTTACATTAATCACAACTAAATTTCAAACATATTTTGTTAAAATGAATACTTCCTCCTTTAACTCTGTCCTTTCTATGCCACTGCTATTTGGCACTGTTCCCTGGAAGATGTGGATAAAAATCTATTTATCTTAGATAGGGAAGCCCAAATTAAGGATATCACCAAATTCCAGCAGTGGGAATCAATTGTTTACCAGAATCACTTGCAATAGGAAATGTGTTGGGTAATTTATAGGTAGGAATAAATTTAAGTCAGTTACATCAATGGAAACTTACTTCAGCATGGGTAACAACAACCCAGGACACAAAAGCTTGAACCCAACATCCAGCTATTTAATTTGCAGGAAGCACAAAAATTTATTGAATATTATCTCCAGGCAGTTTTTTTAATCTCAGAATCATTTCCAGACAGCTCAGCTTGTTTGAGGATATTTCTCAAATGGTGCTTCTTTCTTTTATGTTTTTAGTTTCAGTTCCTAGTCTCTTTATGTTTATGGGTTTTTTTTATTGAATATATTCTTTATTTACATTTCATTTTCCTTTTCCTGGTTCCCGCCCCCCAAAAGTCCCATATGCCCTTTTCCCTCCCCCTGTTCCTCCATCCACCCCTTCCCACTTCCCGGTTCTGGTAATGCCCTACCCTGTGCATTGAACCTTTCCAGAACTAGGGTCCACTCCTTCCTTCTTGTTGGACATCATTTGATATGTGGATTGTGTCTTTGGTGTTCCAAGATTCCACTTATCAGTGAGTGCATACTATGGGTATTCTTTTGAGACTGGGTTAACTCACTTAGTATGATGTTCTCCAGCTCCATCCATTTCTCTAAGAATTTCATGAATTCATTGTTTCTAATGGCTGAATAGTACTCCATTATGTATATATACCACATTTTTTGTATCAATTTCTCCATTGAGGGACATCTGGGTTATTTCCAGCTTCTGGCTATTATAAATAAGGCTGCTATGAACATAGTGGAGCATGTATCCTTACATGCTGGAGAATCTTCTGGGTATATGCCCAGGAGTGGTATGGCAGAGTCCTCCGGAAGTATCATGTCCAGTTTTCTGAGGAACTGCCAGACTGATTTCCAGAGTGGTTGTACCAGCTTGCAATCCCACCAGCAGTGGAGGAAGGTTCCTCTTTCTCCACATCCTCGCCAACACCTGCTGTTTCCTGAGTTTTTAATCTTAGCCATTTTGACTGGTGTTAGGTGAAATCTCAGGGTTGTTTGGATTTGCATTTCCCTAATGATTAATGATGTTGAACATTTCTTTAGGTGAAAAGTCTTTGTTTAGCTCCGTACCCCATTTTTGATAGGGTTATTTGCCTTTCCTGGGTCCAACTTTTGATTTCTTTGTATACATTGGATATTAGCCCTCTGTCAGATGAAGGGTTGGAGAAGATCTTTTCCCAATTTGTTGGTTGCTGAATTGTCCTCTTGACAGTGTCTTTTGCCTTACAGATACTTTGTAATTTTATGAGGTCCCATTTGTCTATTCTTGATCTTAGAGCATAAGCTCTTGGTGTTCTGTTCAGGAAATTTCCCCCTGACCCAATGTCCTTAAGAATTTTCCCCAGTTTCTTTTCTATTAGTTTTAGTTTGTCTGGTTTTATGTGGATGTCCTTGATGTACTTGGAGTTGAACTTAGTGCAAGAAGATGAGTGGATCAATTCTCATTCTTCTGCATGCTGACTTCCAGTTGAGTCAGCACCATTTGTTGAAAAGGCTATCTTTTTTCCCACTGGTTGTTTTCAGCTCCTTTGTTGAAGATCAATTGGCCATAGATGTGTGGGTTCAATTCTGGGTCTTCAATCCTATTCCATTGATCCACCTCCCTGTAGCTGTACCAATACCATGCAGTTTTTAACACTACTGCTCTGTAGTATTGCTTTAAGTCTGGGATACTGATTCCCCCCAGAAGTTCTTTTACTGTTGATAATAGTTTTAGCTATCCTGGTTTTTTTTTTTGTTATTCCAGATGAATTTGAGAATTGCTCTTTCTAACTATGAAGAACTGAGTAGGGATTTTGATGGGGATTGTGTTGAATCTGTATTTTGCTTTTGGCAAGATTATCATTTTAACTATATTAATCCTGCCACTCCAAGAGCATGGAAAATTTTTCCATTTTCTGAGGACTTCTTCCATTTCCTTATTCAGAGACCTGAAGTTTTTGTCATACAAATCTTTCACTTATTTGGTTAGAGTCAAACCAAGATACTTTATATTGTTTGTGGCTATTGTGAAGGGTGTCATTTCCCTAATTTCTTTCTCAGCCTGCTGATCCCCATGAGGAGTAGAAGACAGGAAATCATCAAACTCAGCACTGAAATCAATCAAGTTGAAACAAAGAGAACCATACAAATAATCAACAAAACCAGAAGTTGGTTCTTTGAGAAAATCAACAAGATAGATAAACCCTTAGGCAGACTAACCAATGGGCACAGAGACAGTATCCAAATTAACATAGATAAACCCTTAGGCAGACTAACCAATGGGCACAGAGACAGTATCCAAATTAACAAAGTTAGAAATGAAAAGGGAGATATAACAACAGAAACTGAGGAAATTCAAAAAATCATGAGATCCTACTACAAAAGCCTATACTCAACACAACTGGAGAATCTGGAGGAAATGGACAATTTCCTAGGCAGATACCAAACACAAAATTTTATCAGGATCAAATAGATCATCTAAACAGCCCCATAACCCCCAAAGAAATAGAAGGGTTCATAGAAAGTCTTCCAACCAAAAAAAGCAAAGGACCAGACGGTTTTAGTGCAAATTCTATCAGACCTTCAAAGAAGACCTAATACAAATACTCTTCAAACTATTCCGCAAAATATAAACAGAAGGAACACTACCTAAGTCATTCTACAAATCCACAATTACCCTGATACCAAAACCACACAAAGATCCAACTAAGAAAGAGAACTTCAGACCAATTTCCCTCATGAACATCGATGCAAAAATACTCAATAAAATTCTTGCCAACCGAATCCAAGAACACATCAAAATGATCATTCACCATGGTCAAGTTGGCTTCATTCCAGGGATGCAGGGATGGTCCAATATATGGAAATCCATCAATGTAATCTACTACATAAACAAACTCAACGAAAAAAAAAACACATGGTCATCTCATTGGATGCTGAAAAGGCATTTGACAAAATTCAGCATCCTTTCGTGCTAAAAGTCTTGGAAAGAACAGGAATTCAAGGCTCATACCTAAATTTAGTAAAAGCAATTTACAGCAAACCGGTAGCCAACATTGAAGTAAAAGGAGAGAAACTTGAAGCAATCCCACTAAAACCAGGGACTAGACAAGGCTGCCCCCTCTCACCATATCTTTTCAGTATAGTAGAACTTTAGGTACTAGCTAGAGCAATTTGACAACATAAGGAAGTCAAAGGGATACAAATTGGAAAAGAAGAATTCAAACTATCACTATTTGCAGATGATATGATGGTATACTTAAGTGAACCCCCCCTAAAAAAAAAAAACTCCACCAGAGAACTCCTATAGCTGATAAATAACTTCAGCAAAGTGGCTGGTTATAAAATCAACTCAAGCAACTCAGTAGCCTTCCTATACTCAGAGGATAAGCAGTGCTTATTTCTTATATAACCTTGATTGCAAGACAGACCTTGTGTATCTGGACAGTTTCCTGGATTTCCTGAGATTCATGAGTTGAGTCTGTTTTGCATCTTAAGGATGCTCCCTTTAAGAACCTCATGAGTCTTAGAGGGTTTCCCTGAAAAATGAATGTTTCACCTTATTTTAAAACATCCAGGATATTTAAAATACTCAAAGGTAGAAAGTTTCATCATAGAACAATTTGGGATACACAGCAGTCATCCATTCATTCTTTGGTTAAATATAATTCTTAAATGTGTGGGTACAATGATTAGAGATAATTACTTGTTCATCAAAATCTAGACTCACTAGAGTTATAGGTCTCTATGGGCATATATGAAGGATTGTTGTTTGTGTTAATTAATATGAAAATGGCCATCATGGCTGTGGATTGGCCAATTGCCTTGGCAGAAAATCAAAAAAGAGGGTAAGTAAGCAGAGGAACAGGAATCAGTTATTGTTTTCTGATTTTTCATGGTGGTTAGAATGATACTAACTATTTCAAGCTCCTGCTGACTCGACCCTCATGCTATAATGTCTGGTAACATGGAAGTCACTGCCAGAATAAATCTTTTTTCTCTCTTAATTATATTTTATCACAACAATAAGAATAGAAAATTTCCAGATAACAGAGTGCATGCCACACTCTGATGTAATTGGTAAATGGATCAGTACCACTCAAGAAATATGCCCTAGGCTACACTGGAACAATAGGAAAAGCATCCTAAGTCAAAGCCCTACCACTCAGAGGTTTTATATTGTGAAATTCCAACTACTTTAAAAGAACAAAAGACTAAGGTCAAAATCAACTATCTAGGAAGCTTCCCAAGGGTCTACAGTTACAGGAATCAAGACCCAATATTTTTCCCCAGAGGGTAACTCCTGAGAATATATTCCTTAGTCTACATCTTATTATTCACAAGTTATCCTTAGTCTGACCTTTGAGTACTTGATTAGATTGTCGTATTAATTTAATATCATTATCTGATAAAGAGTCAAGTTTGGTTTTCAGGATACACATGAAACAGCTCATAACTACCTGTAATTCCAGATCCCAGGGAATCAGGAATCTACCTTTGGCCTCTATTCATGCATATACATATAGATATAGAAATAGACACACATACATGTGCACATGTGCATGATCATTTAAATAATAAAAAATAAGTTATAAAAGAGACAATATGAGTGTTAGCTGGCCAAAGTAGGAAGTCCTTAAAATTAGATAGCAATTCTGATTCTCCATGCCTCAAAAAATGCCACACCTCTTCTCCCTAAGGATGTGTTTATTTATTTTTAGATTGTATCTTTTCCAAGTAGATAAAATTGATTCACATTTTAGAAAATAGATAAAAGCATGGTTTAAAATAGTGTTGTACAATGATATTCCTGACACATACTGAAATCACATATTGCTCACTATCTTAAAAAATATCTTATAGGCATTGACTTCAAAGGAAGTATGCACTTATATCAGCTCAGTAATGTTCACCCAAGATAAGCAGTGACCATTCAGGTCTATAAGCAGAGGTTTACAAACAGCTTAAAACATTTCATCATTTTTTTAAAAAAATGTTAGGATTGTAAAATCAATACTATTGACAAAATATTATAGTATTATTGAAATATCATTTTTATATCTCCAAGTAAACAAATAATGAATATAAAGTCAAGAGACTCAAATGGATTTCCCTATATTGTAAGTTAATTTTAGATGTCATTAAATCATTATTAATGACATTAATTAAATAGTAATAATTAATTAGTTAAATAATTTAAAATTAATTAAATATTCTTTGTGTAAGACTAAAATAAAATTTCTTCTTAAAATAGTATATTTAAGTTAGGGTTTCTTATTTCAGCATATTTATTTTGTAAAAAAAGAGTGGGTGCTATCATCTCTCTAGCAATTAGTACAAGACAAGGATAAGTCATTGTAAAATATAGATGTGCACTTTTTAAATTAACTGGCTACCTGATTGACAGATTAACTGATTTTTGTGTCTTTGACACAAGGTATCACTATAAACCAGATGATGCTCAAACTCCTACTAATGCTCACAAGGTTTTACTAGTAGAAAATTAGATTTTCTTAAACATATTTTAGTGTTAATTTGAAAAAAAACTTTCATATGTGCACAAAAGTTAAATGTGAAGATTTTTAATTCCTTACCTGTTCAAATAAAAGCTTACAAACATATAACACCATGCAAGAAAATAATGTATGAAATATATGCACTTAGCATGAGAGAGACACACTCTGCCAACACAGATTGTCCACTCACGTGGCAGCACTGACTTCTCCATAAAACAGGTGGTGTTGGCTTTACTCACTGTTCCAGAGACAAATAGCAACTAATTGACCTGCACACACAAACCTCACCTTCAGAATCTGTGTCTGTGGCACATTCATAACAAATAGGAGGGCAATTTCAGATGGTTCTCCAAGAATGGCATTATACCAGTCAATGCTACCCCAGAAAATGTCAGACAAACATTCACTTATAAACTTAAGAATTCCATTCTTTGGTAAATTAAGAGTGTGTGGCTGTCTCTATTGAACCCATATAATGAGCATATCCTTGGATATAAAGGAATGGCATATCTGTCATAGTCTAGGGAACAGCACTATTTTGGTGTATGGCCTTGTTGAAATAGGTGTGTTACTGTGTATATGGATTTAAGACCCTTGTCTTAGCTTCCTGGAAGCCAGTGTTCTGCCAGTAGTTTTCAGACGAAGATGTAGAACTCTCAGCTCCTCCTGCACCATGCTAGCCTGGATGCTGCCATGTTCCTGTCTGGATGATACTGGACTGAACCTCTGAACCTGGAAGCTAGCCAAAATTAAATGTTGTCCTTATAAGACTTGCCTTGCGAGAAACACCTTAAAAGATGTTCAACATCATTAGTCATCAGGGAAATGCAAATCAAAACAACCCTGAGATTCCACCTCACACCAGTCAGAATGGCTAAGATTAAAAACTCAAGAGACAACAAGTGCTGGCAAGGATGTGGAGAAAGAGGAACACTCCTCCACTGTTGGTGGGATTGCAAAATGGTAAAACCGCTCTGGAAATCAGTTTGGCGGTTCCTCAGAAAATTGGGCATGTCACTTCCAGAGGACCCTGGCATACCACTCCTGGGCATATACCCAGAGGATTCCCCTGCATGCAATAAAGACACATGCTCCACTATGTTTATAGCAGCCTTGTTTATAATAGCCAGAAATTGGAAGGAGCCCAAATATCCCTCAAAGGAGGAATGGATACAGAAAATGTGGTATATTTATACAATGGAATACTACTCAGCAATTAAAAATAATGAATTCATGCAATTTGTAGGTAAATGGTTAGACCTGGAAAATATCATCCTGAGTGAATTAACCCAATCACAAAAGAATGCACATGAAATGCAATCACTGATAAGTGGATATTAATGAGCCCAGAAGCCCTAAATACTCAAGACACAAATAGCAAGTCAAATGATTCCCAAGAAGAAGAAAGGAGAGGACCCTGGGCCTGTAAAGATTGCATCCAGTTTAGTAAAGAAACCGAGGGGGGAGGGGAATGATTGGGGAACAGTTGGGGGGGGAGAGGAACTATGGGAACTATGGTGGGTGGGAACTGGGAAAGGGGAAAGCCTTTGGAATGTAAACATAGAATATAGAAAATAAAAATAAAAAAAAAAGACTTGCCTTGATCATGGTGTCTGTTCACAGCAGTAAAACCCTAAGACAAACTCTTAATGCATATGAGAGCTTTATCAGTATCATTCTGTGTGCTACATAGTTAGACATTGTCTTCATGCGTTCTTCATTTCAAATGTCTTGTGATGAGAAAATCAGGAATGTGAGTTAAGCTATTTGATACAAATAATTTGCAAAATTTAACATTTAAAGACTGCCCGGTCTGGCCCCAGTGAGAGAAGACCCACCAAATCCTCAACAGACCTGAGGCATTAGGGAGGGTAGAAATCTGGTAAGGTGGGAATGGTAGGGTGGGTGCATCCTCTGGGAGATGGGGGAGGAGGAATGGGATAAGAAACAGTTAGAGGGCAGACGAGAAGGGAGCTAATGACTTAAATTTTTAAAAGATTTAATAATAATAATAATAATAATAATAATAATAATAACAAAGCTTACTTCTTCATTTTATATTAAAGTGCTTTAAAAATGCAGGGTTGTACCATCTTTAAATATTTTTGTACTACTGAGCACATTTTGTATTAAGGGCTTAAAAACTTGAGAGGTGACACAATTATAAACCTCTAGAATATGCAAGAAAAGTATCATGGATTATTAAAAATCGAATGCATCAGTACTGTAAATGTGAAATACAAGATAAAATATCCTTCTCAAGAGTTCCAAAAGAAAAGTTCACATTGACAGACTGATCTAAGAAGTAACAATAGCAAACTCCTACAATAGCACTTCAGGTAGCTACTAAAAGAACTATAAACTACTTTCAGAACCCACACTAATTAATAATATTTTTTGTTAGCGAACTATAAACTACTTTCAGAACCTACACTAATTAATGATATTTTTTGTTAGCATCTAAGAAGTAATTTTACCTAATTTCTTACTATAGACATCCCCATGGGGAAATGTCAAATTCTTTAGAGGAATAGGTGCTTAAATTTGGAGAATGAGTTTTAGAAAACACAATACAGTGATGACTTTATAACAAACACAGTCCATAAAGCTAATCATTCATTGATATGAACTATTTGTTCATTTCTTTTTAAGAATCAGTAAGCTTTCTTACTGATCTCTTTCCCTGTTAAATTTTAAATATTACTCAAGAAATATTATGTTCTATGTCATTAATAGAATTCCAACATTGTTTAAAAACCTTTAATATTTCAATGTGTGTGAATCTCTTGTAGTTAACAGATATTGTGATCCAACACATACAGGTGTTGGAAATTGTCCTCAGAAGGAGCAGGAAGTGCCTGCAAGCTTTACTTGTCTCTCCAGCCTGAACTAAACGTTTTCATCAATTATGTTCATAAGTTTAGACGGTAATAAAATTATTAACAAGAAGTGAGGGATAGATCATTGAGGTCCTTCAGCATTTGGGTTGTCAACAAAGCTTGAGACAGATATCTTGCTATTTAGTTTATTCTATAAAAGCTCTTCATGATTAATTTACTTGTGCACGCATGTGTGTGTCATGCATGCTATGTACTCACTAATAAGTGGATATAAGCCAAAAAACAAAACAAAACAAAAAACAAAACAAAAAAAAAAAAAAAACTACCGAGCACCCAAGATACAGTGTACCTAACTCAAAAAGTTCAACAAGCTGAACTACCAACTGAGGGGAGAAAAATTAGAGGGGAGAGTTTGGGGGAGAGGGGAACCTGATCTAGTATTGGGTGAGGGAAATGGACTGAAGCTCTGAGGTTCAGCAGAAAGAATGGAAACAGACAACCTTAGAAGATAGGAAGTTGAGAGGAGCCTCCAGAATTCACCAGAGTCCTGGGAGGTGAGAGATTCTCATGAGTCAAAGGGAGAGACCTTAGATGAAATTGACAGTAGGGAGAGAGATCTTATAGAGGCCATCTCCAGCAGGAAGACAGGGCATCAAATGAGAGAGAGGGAGCCATCCCACAGTCATAGCTCTGATCCGTAATTGTTCCTGTCAAAGAATTGCAGGGTTGAAAATGGATAGGACCTTGAAAAAGAAGTTCCAGTGACAGGCCCAAATTTGGATCCAGCTTAAGGGGAGATCCCAAGGCCTGACACTATTACTGAGGCTATGGAGCACCCACAATAAGGGACCTAGCATGACTGCACTGCAGAAGACGCAAGGAGCCAGAAAGAGTCAGATGCAGATGTGTTGACTTAAGGAAAGCTGAAAGACGTTGAGAAGGGTGACCCTGTAGGAGGACCAGAGGTCTCAATTAATCTGGACCCCCAAGATCTCTCAAATACTGGATCACTGAACAGGCAGCATACACCAGCTGATATGAGGCCCCCAACACATATACAGCGGAGGACTGTCAGGTGTGTGTTCATTAAGAGATGACACACCTAACCCTCAAAAGACTGGAGGCCCTAGGGATTTTAGAGGTCAAGTGCGGTTGGGGATGGGCTCATCCACGTGGGTGGGGAGGAGGTATGGGATGGGAAATAGTCAGTGGAGGGTGGACTGGGAGGAAATAAAATATGGAGTGTAAAAAAATAAATAAATTTAAATAAAAAGGAAATGATTTTTTTGTGGTGAAAATATTTTAGATGGTGGGAACAAACATTTTGTAGAGGGCTGGGTTGCTGCTGAGTTATACAGCATCTGCCACTCCCAATATTTACCCAACTTTTGCATTTTGATATTATTATTAGAAATACAATAAATATCATACATGTTGAGCAATTTGCTAAACTACATATAAGCTAAACTATTTTAGGCTATTAAGCCTAAAAATGCTGGGGCAAAGAACCAAGGGATCTTAAAAATAGAAAGTGCTTCAAGGATAAGTGCCATTGCTATTGTAGAAGCGTGCTTCTGAGGCAAGCTAGAAATGCAAGAAACTACAGTGGCATGATAGTCGTGCTGAGAGGGGAAATTGTTTCCTATCATCATGGACATTACCATCTAGTTCTAGAAACCATCAATAAAGGACCAATTTTTTGCTAAGCTAAGAAAAAGTGAATAAAACATCCATGAATTTTGCTGGGCTACAGAAACAACACTAGACTTGATTTGTTGTCAGGATCACTCTTTTTAAGAGGCACGTTATGCTCTAGGAATAGCTAATATTCGATTTGCTGCATACACTGGCTGCTTGTCACTGGATACGTGATTGAGCAACTGTGTACAGGTGGCACTCCACAACTCTCACTGACATGCCACTTGACTCTAGACCAAGAGAAGATATAATGTGTTTCCTCCATTCATTTAGCTCTGCTTAGTCTCCGAACCCTGTCACTTTAAGGACTTTAATTTCATCTGTAAGATAAAGAGAAACATGAACACTAGGTGTACAGTGTAAACATTAAATCTGACTGAAAAGGAGTTGACTCTTTTTAATTGAAGCCATCATTATCATACTAACATTATTATTATCCAATAAAATTACTGGAAAACACAGTCCATATAAGCAGTATCTACCACCATTTATTTATCTGTGTGGCACATCATTTAAGGCCATGGCATGTTTCTGAAAATCAAAACTAAAATCAAACAAGCCACCAGAGAACTTTTGTTGATGCAAGTTTGCCTGCCCTTGCAAACAGACTTGCCCATATCTGCTAAAGATATATTTCCTGCAAGCTCCTAAACATTTATTAAATTAGACAGACTTCCTCTGGTTTCTGTCCTGCTTGCACGCTCTTATAAACAGACCTACAGATGGTTATGGCAAGTTCTTATTTGTGCATATTGGAGGGCATGCTGGGTGGAAAATTGCACTCTTGCTTTTCTCTAGTGGATTTCAATGAATTTTCTTCCTCTTTCATTTTTTCCTCCCTCACAGGGCATCATATGTCCTCCAGTGTATCAATGTGAATTTAAAGTAGCATGGCATGAAATAGGGAGTCAAGAGCATCACATTTCTATTTTGTCAAGTTTTAATTAGGCTTGTAAGAGGTTTTGGTTGTCAAACATATGGGTCATGTTGAAAGTAGGTACGGTGTAATTCTGGGGACACTAATTAAGAACTTGATGTGGTGAATTTTGTAGTTAACCAAGAACATCGAGTTGGCATGTCATGTCAATAGTGCTAGTTCACACTGGTCTGAATTAAAGTGTTAATATGTATGTGTTAATGGTCAATGTAGAGGGAGTAATCTGGTTGGATGGTTAGTTGATTGGTTTGTTGGTTTTGATTGTTTTCTGAGACATATTTTTCTGTGTAATCCTGGCTGTCTTAGAACTTTCTTTGTAGACCAGGCTGGTCTTGAACTTAGAGAGCTGTCTGCCTGTGCCAACATGCCTCAGGCAGCTCAGAAGCACCTATGAATTCAGCTCCAGAAGTAAGTACTGTTAAATTTGATGATTTATAAGTAATTCTACTGGATTCATGTTATGCATGAGACTAATTCATTCTCAACTCTACATTTATTTTACTATTGATCCTGAATTAACAATATGAATAATAATTATATTGAAAAGCAAAAACACCTCACATAATGCTAATATGTCATAAATTGTTTACATTTTCAAACTAAGCTATCAGGTCTCCCAGAAGATTTTCAATGTAAGGAGAGATAAAAAATAAAAACATTTTAGTGACAAACACAATTCTTATAGTGTTCATTTTTGTAGTCCTTTAATTTTCCTGTAAATTATGCCAAAGTGGACTTAAAATAGTTAAATGCTTCAGAACATTGTAATCAACTTAGAAAAGAACAGCCTGAAGATTTTAGATCCAGGGACCATGTGAATTGAGAGCAAGCCTCTTCTGGAATCTCTGTCCATTTTGTTAATGTACTTTATACACAAATACTAACTGAAAGTCAGCAACACTTACTATCCAGCAGCTATCTGGAAACCACTACATTTCACAACAGTGCAGGAAACCAATCTAGTTACAATTATTTTCTTTCCTGTCTTATATAATAGACACCGAGGGAGAAAAACGTCTCATACGTTTTGACAAGAGAGGTGAGGTTAAAAAGGATACTTCCTATCTAACCTTAAATATGTATTCATTTTACAAATCTAATATTGTACTCACTGTTCAAAAATTCATAATGAATTCCATTAACATGAATGTATAAGTAATTGTAATTTCCAAGCAACCTGATAATTTTAAAAAATACTCATTTTATGTATATAAATTTACTTGCATATATGTCTATGCAACACTTTAAGGCCCAGTGTCTCCAAGCTCAGAAGAGTCTGTAGATTCTCTTGGTACTGGAGTTACATGTTATAAGCTGTTTTATCTGTTATATGGATGCTGTGGATTCAGCTCAGATCTTCTGCAAGAGCAGCAAGCAACCTTAACTGCTCACCTGTCACTTCTGCAAAAGTTCAATAATTATAAATATATATTCTATAATTAGTGATAAAACTAAATAATTTGTAAATATTTTGATATATAATATTGATGTATTTTATATGTATTTTTATTCAACCCATGATAAAGACTGTACCAATATCAAACTACAAGCTGATCAGCTTTAGTATCTCTTGCACATTGTGAGTGTGAATGAATATTGAGACATTTTGTCAAAGTGGAAAAATTAAATTTTCATTATTATATGAATATAAGTAGATAAAAACTAACTGACAAAGAATATTATTCAAACTTTACAGAGTATTCACTTTTATTGTGAGAAAACTATTTCAGGTCAGAAGTCCACTTTCATTAAGTTATATCCTGTGTGTGAGAGATTCTAGTCTTAAATCACTTTCATGATTATGAACTTATGTTTTGATAATAAACTTTCCTATCTCAGAAGAGTTTTCTATATTCATTTCTGAAATTTTGATTAAAGACAAATTGCTAGCCCAGCAAAAAGTTGAGCTGATATCAAGTGTAGTTTCTATAAAATTACATAATCAAGCTATTTTAAAAATGGCTTTATAACTCAGGGAAAATATGTTTTAGAAATAAGTTGTTATTTTATCATACTATATTCATGAAGTAAATAACTAAAACACAAGGCAGGTTGTATTCGATAATTTAAAATCTCTTATGTGTTAGCCACTGATTACAAAATATTGGAAAAGATACAGAAAAAAAGATCTCTTAAATGTAGATCACTTACTCTTGGTTAGAGCTTTGCTGAGCAAAGGAAATTAGGCATATGGCTTTAAAAGGGAAACAACCAAAGGATAAAATTTAAATAACTATAAAGTACTACATTCCCAGACCCATGAATAATAGAACTACAAGAGACTTCAAAGACACTCAAGTTCAGTAGTTCTTAATACAGTGTTCTTGGCATTTCCTGGAGGTCATTACACTCCTCAGTGTTTCATTGGTTAGAAAGCTCAGGCATTATAAAGCTAAAAGAAGTTGATGACCAATATGCAATTCTTTATTGGGTAGGAGTGTCTGGTCACTATGAGGTTTAGTACATCCATTCCTCTAATGCTGAGGAGGCCTTACAACATTAAAGGCAACAGAAAATCTGCACATTTTATGTCCAAGTGCCCTTACAAAACAGATTCTTCCTTAGGATAGAGCTGCTAACTTGACTCAAAATATCTAAATCTTCTATCCATCCATAAGAACTGAAGACCTGAAATTGCACTTCTATGTGATACTTTAATCATACTTCACAGTTACATAACATTGCTTCAGCTAGATAGACTGCATACTACCCACATTCCAGATATAAAAGAGAAAAACAAAACAGCAACAACAAAAACATCTTTGAATGTCCAGGCACTGCATACCAGGGACATTCAAATAGTTTCTTTTTGTTTTTGGCATGAAAGTATCCTCCTTTTCCTTTTTATTTTATTGGATATTTTATTGATTCACATTTCAATTGTTACCCCCTTTCTTGGTTTCCCCTCCAGAAATTCCCCATCCCATCCTCCCTCTCCCTGCTTCTATGAGGATGTTCCCCCACCCACCCACCTATTCCTCCTCCTCGCCCTGGCATTCTGCTATACCCCCTTTTCAATTGTTTTCCTTTTTAAAAATCAGTTTTATTTTTAAGGAAGCAAAATAATTATTCTTTGTTTTTGATGTGCACTTGCCATATAATCTATTTTTCATTCCTGCATGAAAACAAAGAAATATAAAATATTCCCAGGAAAACCTCTTTGTGGGTTGTATACAGCATATAATAAACTTCTCTACACTTCATGCAGGTATATAGCTGCGGTTTGTTTGCTTTCTTGTTTCCATATTTATATTTAGCCAAAGGTAGGGAGCAGGGGTAGCATGAAACTGAAATGTGAGTAGGATCTGGGAGGAATTGAGGTAGGAATATTCTTATAATATTAATTATGAAAATATAAATATGAAAACAAACTTATTTAAAAGATAATGATTGAATACAAGTAATGTCTACACTTGAGTCCCTTATGCCATAGCATTGCATTCTTGTTACATTTATTAATTTTTTGTTTATTATTTTATTTTTTATTTATTGTTTTAATTTTTTAAAATTTTTTATTGGATATATTCTATATTTACATTTCTTTTCCCCTTTCATGGTTCGCTGCCTCCCAAAGGTCCATGCCCTTTTCCCTCCTCCTGTTCCCCCATCCACCCATTCCCACTTCCCTGTTCTGGTATTCCCCTACACTGATGTTTTGATCCTTTCCAGTACCCATACCTAAACATAGTAAAAGCAATTTACAGCAGACCGATAGCCAACATCAAAATAAATAGAGAGAAACTTAAAGCAATCCCACTAAAATCAGGGACTAGACTGCCCCCTCTCACCATATCTTTTCAATATCGTACTTGAGGTACTAGCTAGAGCAATTAGACAACATAAGGAAGTCACAGGGATACAAATTGGAAAGGAAGAAGTCAAACTATCACTATTCACAGATGATATGATAGTATACTTAAGTGACCCAAAAAAGTCCACCAGAGAACTCTTGTTACATTTATTACAGATATATGAGAAGCTGCCATTTGTGACACAGAAAAAAAATCATAAGAAAATATTTGCTGTTATTTTTGGAAATAGTGGATAACTTAAAATTATTTCACAGGAAAGGTCTAAATGTTTTTATTGAGAGAAGATTCAATTCCATAGAATCTTGGTACTTTATTATTACGGATGTTCAAATAAATAACCTGTCTGGTTTTTGACCTCTTCTGAATAATATTTTTCCCCAATAAAAACTTAAATTGTGATGAGTGCATTATAATATGAAAGCAGTGGCGTACAACTTCATATGTGGTGAAATTATTAAATTAGTAACAGAAAAAAGACCTTCAAAGCTATTAAGAGAGTATACTATTCAGAATACATTTTGAGGAAAAGCAAATTGATTATTGAAAAAAAATCAAAAAATAAATGAAAATAAGCAAAAAAGTTGTGAAACAAAGATGAACAGAGGCAAAAGACACTGTCAAAAGGATAAATCGGCAACCAACAAATTGGGAAAAAATCTTCACCAACCCCACATCCGACAGAGGGCTAATCTCCAATGTATACAAAGAACTCAAGAGGTTAGACCCCAGAAAACCAAATAACCCTATCCAAAAATGGGGTACAGAGCTAAACAGAGACTTTTCACCTGAAGAAATTAGGATGGCTGAGAAACACCTTAAAAAATGTTCAACATCACTAGTCATTAGGGAAATGCAAATTAAAACAACCCTGAGATTTCACCTCACACCAGTCAGAATGGCTAAGATTAAAAACTCAGAAGACATCAGGTGTTGGCGAGGATGTGGAGAAAGAGGAACACTCCTCCACTGCTGGTGGGAATGCAAGCTGGTACAACCACTCTGGAAATCAGTATGGCGGTTCCTCAGAAAACTGGATGTGATACTTCCGGAGGACCCAGCCATACCACTCCTGGGAATATACCCAGAAGATTCACCAGCATGCAATAAGGATACATGCTCCACTATGTTCATAGCAGCCTTATATATAATAGCCAGAAGCTGGAAAGAACCCAGATGTCCCTCAACAGAGGAATGGATACAAAAAATGTGGTATATATACACAATGGAGTACTATTCAGCCATTAGAAACAATGAATTCATGAAATTCTTAGAGAAATGGATGGAGCTGGAGAACGTCATACTAAGTGAGGTGACCCAGTCTCAAAAGAATACCCATGGTATACAGTCACTGATAAGTGGATATTAGCCTAGAAGCTTGGAACACCAAAGACACAAATCACATAACAAGTGATGTCTCACAAGATGAAAGGAGTGGACACTGGTGCTAGAATGGACCAAAACATCATTGTGGGAGAGTACAAGAACAGTAAATTGGGAGGGGGTGGGTGCGGGAGCAGGGGGAGGGAAAAGGACATGTGGGACCTTTGGGGGTGGGGAACCAGAAAAAGGGAAATGAATTGTAAATATAGAATATATACAATAAAAAAAAAAGAAAAAAAAGAGAAAAAAAAAAGATGAACAGATGTTTGGTGAACCATTAACAGAATGAACACTAGGGAGGGTGGGACAATTTTTACCAGCATGCATTGTATTCTTTATTATTATTATTATTATTATTATTATTATTAATTGTTTTATTTTAACCTAGAGATTTTATTCCTCTCCTGGTTCATCCTCTGACTCTTCCATATCCCATACTTCCTCCATGCTGCCCCCTTGTCTCCACGATGTACCATCTCCACCCACATCCCCTACCCCCACCCCACCAGACCTCAAATTCTATGAGGTCTCCAGTCTCTTGAGGGTTAGGTGTATCTTCTCTGACTGATCCCAGACCTGACAGTCCTCTGCTGTATATGTGTTGGGGGCCTCATATCAGCTGGTGTATGCTGCCTGGTTGATGTTCTAGTATCTGAGAGATCTTAGGGGTCCAGGTTTATTGAGACTGCTGGTTCTCCTACAGGGTTACCTTCCTCCTCAGCTTTTTCCAGCTTTCCTCTAATTGAATCACAGGGGTCAGCAGTCTGTCTATTGGTTGGGTGCAAATATCTGCCTCTGACTCTCAGCAGCTTGTTGGGTCTTTCGGAGGGCAGTCATGATAGTTCCCTTTTTGTGAGCACTCCAAAGCCTTCATAATAATATCAAGTCTTGGGCCCTCCCCTTGAGCTTGATCCAATTTTGGACCTGTTGCTGGACCTTGTTTTTGATCTATCTGATGAAACATCTAGTAAAATTTAAGAATATATCAGGGAGAAGTTTTTAATTCACATGTATTTATAATATAGAACCTAAAGAGGGAAATACCCCACTATGCTGTTACCAATTTATCTTAGTCAGAGTTTCTATTCCTGCACAAAGCATCATAGCCAAGAAGCAAGTTCGGGAGGAAAGGGTTTATTCAGCTTAAACTTTGACACACCTATTCATTACCAAAGGAAGTCAGGAGTGGAACTCAAGCAGGTCAGGAAGCAGGAGCTGATGCAGAGGCCATGGAGGGATGTTTCTTACTGGCATGTTTCCCCTGGCTTGCTCAGCTTGCTTTCTTATAGAACCCAAGACTACCAGGCCAGAGATGGTACCACCCACAATGGTCCCTCCCACCTTGATCTCTAATTGAGAAAATGCATTACAGTCGTATCTCATGGAAGCATTTCCTCAACTGAAGTTCCTTTCTCTGTGATAACTCCAGCTTGTAGTCAGTACCAGTATTATAATTAGAACAACTTCTGGGAAAGAACACACCACCTGAATTAAAATTTAGGTTATATTAAGTATCTTCTCATTCTTTTAATCTTTCATTTAATTCAAACTGATCTAATTCTATATAAGATTGTATGTGTGTGCTTGAATGCACACAGTGCATTCATATGAGTATGTGAATGATTAATCCAAGGACAAAAATGTAAAGACCAGAGCAGGACACCAGGTGTCTTCCTCTAAAACTTTTCATGCTATTTATTTGAGGCAGAGTATCGTGCTGAACAGGAAGCTCTGCAAATTCTTTTAGGGGTCTAAGTAGTAAGTCTCCAAAATTTGCCAGTTTATCTCTCAGTGTTGATACAACATCCTAGTGCTTTGACTTGAGATACTCACATCTGTACAGCAAGGGCTTCTGTTCACTGAGACACCTGTTGACTCTCTGGGATTCAATTTTAAAAAGTACCACATATAATTTTATTCAAAATTGTAACAAAATTTTTCATCGTTGCATTGACAAGAAGATAAAACTATAGGATTGTGACTCTAACATATGAAATATTTCTGTTTTAGAATTGTGGGTTTAAATTTAGCTTAAACTTTATTTATTGCCTCTTCAATTTTAAGATACCGAAATGGGTTTCTTTCTTTTTTTTTAATTTTAATTTTCTATATTCTATGTTTACATTCCAAAGGCTTTCCCCTTTCCCAGTTCAACCCCAACATACGTCCCATAATTCCTATCCCCCCAACTATTACCCAATCATTCCCCCTATCCTCACGGTTTCTCTAAAAAACTGGATCCAATCTTTACAGGCCCAGGGTCCTCTCCTTTCTTCTTCTTGGGAATCATTTGACTTGCTAATTGTGCCTTGAGTATTTAGGGCTTCTGGGCTCATTAATATCCACTTATCAGTGATTACATTTCATGTGTATTCTTTTGTGATTGGGTTAACTCACTCAGGATGATATTTTCCAGGCCTAACCATTTGCCTACAAATTGCATGAATTCATTATTTTTAATTGCTGAGTAGTATTCCATTGTATAAATATACCACATTTTCTGTATCCATTCCTCCTTTGATGGATATTTGGGCGCCTTCCAATTTCTGGCTATTATAAACAAGACTGCTATAAACATAGTGGAGCATGTGTCTTTATTGTATGCTGGGGAATCCTTTGGTTATATGCCCAGGAGTGGTATGCCAGGGTCCTCTGGAAGTGACATGCTCAATTTTCTGAGGAACTTCTACACTGATTTCCAGAGCGGTTTTATCATTTTGCAATCCCACCAACAGGGGAGGAGTGTCCCTCTTTCTCCACATCCTCGCCAGCACTTGTTGTCTCTTGAGTTTTTAATCTTAGCCATTCTGACTGGTGTGAGGTGGAATCTCAGGGTTGTTTTGATTTGCATTTCCCTGATGACTAATGATGTTGAACATCTCTTAAGGTGTTTCTCGGTCATCCGAATTTCTTCTGGTGAAAATTCTTTGTTTAGCTCTGTACCCCATTTTTTGATAGGGTTATTTGGTTCTTTGGGGTCTAACTTCTTGAGTTCTTTGTATATATTAGATATTAGCCCTGTGTCGGATGTGGGGTTGGTGAAGATCTTTCCCCACTTTTTTGGTTGTTGTTTTGTCCTTCTGACAGTGTCCTTTGACTTGCAGAAACTTTGTAATTTTGTGAGGTCCCATTTGTCAATTCTTGATCTTAGTGCATAACCTATTGGTGTTCTGTTCAGGAAATTTTCCCCTGTGCCTATGTCCTCCAGGGTCTTCCCAAGTTTCTTTTCTAATAGTTTCAGTGTGTCTGGTTTTATGTGGAGGTCCTTGATCCACTTGGAGTTGATCTTAGTGCAAAGAGATAAGAGTGGGTCATTTTGCATTCTTCTGGTGACCTCCAGTTGAACCAGCACCATTTGTTGAAAAGGCTATCTTTATTCCACTGGATGGTTGTGGCTCCTTTATCAAAGATCAAGTGACCATAAGTCTGTGGGTTAATTTCTGGGTCTTCAATCCTATTCCATTGATCCACTTGCCTGTTGCTGTACCAATACCATGCAATTTTTAACACAATTGCTCTGTAGTACTGCTTAAGGTCAGGGATATTGATTCTCCCAGAAGTCCTTTCATTGTTGAGAATAGTTTTAGCTATCCTGGGTTTTTTGTTGCTCCAGATGAATTTGAAAATTGCTCTTTCTAGATCTATGAAGAATTGAGTTGGGATTTTCATGGGGATTGCATTGAATCTGTAGATTGCTTTTGGCAAGATGGCCATTTTTACTATATTGATCCTGCCAATCCAGGAGCAAGAAATATTTTTCCATCTTCTGAGGTCGTCTTCGATTTCTTTCTTCAAGGATTTGAAGTTCCTGTCATACAGATCTTTCGCTTGTTTGGTTAGAGTTACGCCAAGGTACTTTATGTTGTTTGTGGCTATTGTGAAGGGTGTTATTTCCCTAACTTCTTTCTCAGCCTGCTTGTCCTTAGAGTACAAGAAGGCTACTGATTTGCTTGAGTTAATTTTATAACCAGCCACTTTGCTGAAGTTGTTTATCAGCTGTATAAGTTCTCTGGTGGAGTTTTTTTGGGTCGCTTAAGTAAACTATCATATCATCTGCAAATAATGATAGTTTGACTTCTTCCTTTCCAATTTGTATCCCTGTGACTTCCTTATGTTGTCTAATTGCTCTCGCTAGAACTTCAAGTACTATATTGAAAAGATATGGAGAGAGAGGGCAGCCTTGTCTAGTCCCTGATTTTAGTGGGATTGCTTCAAGTTTCTCTCCATTTATTTTGATATTGGCTACTGGTTTGCTGTAGATTGCTTTTACTATGCTTAGGTATGGGCCTTGAATTCCTGCTCTTTCCAAGACTTTTAGCATGAAAGGATGCTGAATTTTGTCGAATGCTTTTTCAGCATCTAATGAGATGATCATGTGGTTTTTTCTTTTAGTTTGTTTATGTAGTGGATTACATTGATGGATTTCCATATATTGAACCATCCCTGCATCCCTGGGATGAAGCCTACTTGATCATGGTGGATGATCGTTTTGATGTGCTCTTGGATTTGGTTGGCAAGAATTTTATTTAGTATTTTTGCATCAATATTCATAAGAGAAATTGGCCTGTAGTTCTCTTTCTTTGTTGGATCTTTTTGTGGTTTAGGTATTAGCGTAATTGTGGCTTCAAGGAATGAGTTGGGCAGTATCCCTTCTGTCTCTATTTTGTGGAATAGTTTGAAAAGTATTGGTGTTAAATCTTCTTTGAAGGTCTGGTAGAATTCTGCACTAAAACCATCTGGTCCCATACTTTCCTTGGTTCGGAGGCTTTCTATAACCCCTTCTATTTCTTTAGGGGTTATGGGACTATTTAGCTGATCTACTTGATGCTGATTTAATTTTGGTATTTGGTATCTGTCTAGAAAATTGTCCATTTCCTCCAGATTCTCCAGTTGTTTTGAGTATAGACCTTTGTAGTAGGATCTGATGATCTTTTGAGTTTCCTCAGTCTCTGTTGTTATATCCCCACTTTCATTTCTAATTTTATTAATTTGAATACTATCTCTGTGCCCTTTGGTTAGTCTGGCTAAGGGTTTATCTATCTTGTTGATTTTCTCAAAGAACCAGCTCCTGGTCTTGTTGATTCTTTGTATGGTTCTCTTTGTTTCTACTTGATTGATTTCAGCCCTGAGTTTGATGATTTCTTGTCTTCTACTCCTCCTGGGTGAATTAACTTCTTTTTCTTCCAGGGCTTTAAGGTGTACCATTAAGCTGCTAGTGTATGCTCTCTCCAATTTCTTTTTGGATGCACTTAGAGCTATGAGATTTCCTCTTAGCACTGCTTTCATTGTGTCCCATAGATTTGGGTAGGTTGTACCTTCATTTTCATTGAATTCTAAAAAGTCTTTGATTTCTTTTTTTATTTCTTCCTTGACCAAGGTGTCATTGAGTAGAGTGTTGTTCAGTTTCCATGTGTATGTGGGCTTTCTGTTGTTTTTGTTGCTATTGAAGACCACTCTCATTCCATGGTGATCTGATAGGAGGCATGGGATTAGTTTGATCTTCTTGTATTTGTTGACATCTGTCTTGTGACCAATTGTATGTTCTATTTTGGAGAAGGTACCATGCGGTGCTGAGAAAAAGGTATATTCTTTAGCTTTAGGATGAAATGTTCTCTATATATCTGTTAAATCCAATTGGTCCAGAGTTTCAATTAGTTTCACTGTGTCCCTGTTTATTTTCTGCTTTCCTGATCAGTCCATTGAGGAGAGTGGAGTGTTGAAGTCACCCACAATTATAGTGTTAGGTGAAATATGTGCTTTAAGCTTTAGTAAGGTTTCTTTTACGAATGAGGGTGCCCTTGCATTTGGAGCATAGATGTTCAGTATTGAGAGCTCTTCTTGGTGGATTTTCCCTTTGGCCAGCAAGAAGTGACCTTCCAAGTCTCTTTTGATGACTTTAGGTTGGAAGTCAATTTTATCTGATATTAGAATGGATACTCCAGCTTGTTTCCTGAGACCATTTGCTTGTACAATTTTCTTCCATCCTTTTACTCTAAGGCAGTGTTTGTCTTTAACACTGAGATGTGTTTCCTGTATGCAGCAAAATGTAGGGTCCTGTTTCTGTATCCAGTCTGTTAATCTATGTCTTTTTATTGGGGAATTGAGTCCATTGATGTTAAGAGATATTAAGGAATAGTAATTATTACCTCCAGACATTTTTGAAATTATATTTATTTATCTTATTTATTTTTTATATTCGAGAGGTTATCTTCTTTGGGGTTTGATGAGAGGAGGTTTCTATCTTGCTTCTTCCCGGGTGTAGTTTCTGTCCTTGTCTTGGTGTTTTCCCCCTATTATCCTTTGTAGGGCTGGATTTGTGGAAAGATATCGTGCAAATTTGGTTTTGTCATGGAATACCTTGATGTCTCCATCTATGGCAATTGAGAGTTTTGCTGGGTAAAGTAGTTTTGGCTGAAGTTTGTGTTCTCTTAGAGTTTGCATGATATCTGCCCAGGATCTTCTAGCTTTCATGGTCTTAGGTTAGAAGTCTGGTGTTATTCTGATAGGTCTTCCTTTATATGTAACTTGGCCTTTTTCTCTTGCTGCCTTTAATATTCTTTCTTTGTTTAGTACATTTGGAGTTTTGATTATTATGTGATGGGATGTATTTCTGTTCTGATCCAGTCTGTTTGGGTTTCTATAGGCTTCTTGTATATTCATGGGCATCTCTCTCTTTAGGTTGGGGATGTTTTCTTCCATAATTTTGTAGAAGATATTTGCTGGCCCTTTAACTTGTAAATCTTCACTCTATTCTATACCTATAATCCTTAGGTTTGGTCTTCTCATTGTGTCCTGGATTTCCTGGATGTTTTGGGTTACAACCTTTTTGCATTTAGTATTTTCTTTGACTGTTGAATCAATGGTTCCTATGGTATCTTCGGCTTCTGATATTCTGTCTTCTCTCTCTTGTATTCTATTGTTGATATTTGCATCTATGGCCCCTGATTTCTTCCCAAGGTTTTCTATCCCCAATGTTGTCTCCCTCTGCAATTTCTTAGTTGTTTCTACTTCTGTTTTTAGTACCTGGATGGATATGCTCAGATCTTTCGCTTGCTTGATTGTGTTTTCGTGTATTTCTTTAAGAGATTTTTGTGTTTCCTCTTTCATAGCTTCTACTTGTTGGCCCACGTTCTTCTGTATTTCTTTAAGAGATTTTTGTCTTTCTTCCTTATTGTCTTCTTCTTTTTGATCCATCTTCTCCTGAATTTCTTGCAGTGATTTTTGTATTTGCCTTGTAAAGGCTTCTAACTTTTGATCTGTTTTCTCCTCTATTTCTTTACGAGATTTTTCTATGTGTTCAGCTACCAGCATCCTGACCAGTGATTTTATATCCAAGTCTTGTTTTTCTGGTGTTTTGGGGTATCCAGGGCTTCCTGTTGTTGGAGAACTGGGTTCAGATGCTGTCATGTTGCCTTGATTTCTGTTAGTAACTTTCCTTTGTTTTCCTTTTGCTATCTGGTTATTTCTGGTGTTAGTTGGCCTTGTTGTCACTGGCGGGTGTTTGAATCCCCTGTGAGGCTGGGCTCACCTGTTGTTTCTCTACTGGTGGTTATATGTGACTGCTGCTCTAAGGAATCATGAGCTGGCTGCCACCCGCTGCCTAGGTGCAAGGCCTGAGGGTGCAGGGAAGTCCCGCAGAGCCTAGGCGGGCAGATCTGGGCCTGCCTGGCGGTGAGAGCCTATCAGATCCCCCTGCTACCTGGGCCTCTCCAGCTGTGTCCTGGTTGCATAGAGCCTTGGCTGGCGGAGCTGGGCCTGCCTGTTGGCGAGAGCCTAGCAGATACCCTGCCCCCCCACCCCCCGCTGGTAGCCCCGGATGGAATCAGTCTACCTGAGCCTCTCCAGCTGTGTCTTGGTTGCAATATGGAGGCCCACTGCTCCAAAATGGGTTTCTTTTTAAGGCTTATTCCAATGGTGGAAGATAGGTTATGTTTAATTACCATAGCAAATATATTAGATTGTGCATGTACACTTTTGAGGAAAATATCATCAGCTCTGATCCTTTGCTTTTAATGAATTATATCATGTCAAAATTTATATACTGATGGCCAAATATTTCATAATATTTGGTAAATATTAGTAAATTTAGAAAGTATATTACTATACTTGAGAGTAATGCATTAAAGAAATGAAGAGGTAACTCTCAAGTCAAGAGTTGCCAGTCTAACCCAGAGTCTAACGCCAGTGTGTATTCACAGTAAGGAAAACTAGATACCAAATATGAGACTACCCTGAGGAAAGAACATATGACAGAAAAGCAAGAATTAGATTTTGTACAAAGCAAGTGGTGTCAAACCCATTTCCACCCTGATCTTACACTTCTCACCCATAGAACAACAAAAACGTATATTTATGCTTGAGTCACAAAGGTGTACAATACCACAAAACACAACACATGAAAACCTTGGATTAAAACTATATTAATGAGCTATTGTGAAATGTTACTTTATGTTGGATTTATTATTAAGTAATGATGAAGTCCTATATTATTTATTGATTTCATGTACAAGGTAATCATGGATTGAAATGCCTACAATAAATTAACAATCAATTTCATACCTCTCAAAATAAGCTGATAGAGACACATCTCCTTCAGAATAACCAAGGACCCAGTGGCCATCCATGAATATGTGTCGCTTAAATTACAACTAAATTTGAAATCACATGCTCCTTCTAAGTTGCTTAACAGGAACTGTAGAACAAAATACACAGGAAACATTAGATACACACTCCATCAGAACAGCCCTTCAGTATAGAGGTTAGCAAATTTATCTCTGGGATTCAGACATCAAAGCAGTGTTGGTCAACTCTACAGGAGTAAAGGTTAAACATAAGAATGATTGAAGGAACCGCATCTTTCACAATGTACATGCAGAATGATGCATTCCATTTCAGAGGCGTTCCTGAAGCACAAACTAATTTTTGGCAAGCAAAAGAGGTTTTTACCTCCGATTTTGTGGATACCATTCTACTGCCTTAATAAACCTGACTGATAGGCTGTGATTCATGAGTCAATGTTAAAAGTATGTACACTAGAAGCAGGGCAATCCTGTTGGAAACTAAAACAAAATGATGGGTCCCTCACACACAAATAATTACTTTATTACCTATAAGAAAATTAAGATAGATTGTACTGTTTTAGTTCTTGTTTACATGTGTGCATGCTCTTCAAGAGTCACAGGTGATTACACCTTTGCCTTTATGAGAAACTGCTTTTTTCCAAATGTCCACTTGTTTAAAGATCCTCAAGAAAGAATGGCTTTTTTTCTCCAAGTCAACTACCAAGAAAGGTCACATGATATAGACAGATCAACTGACAAATTTAATACTGTGAGCTTCAGGTACCGGGTTTTAAGACAAATCTACTCTCGTAAATTTACACTGTGAATACAGAATCTCATTTTAATTGGAAAGAAGTTGATTTAATTGGAAAGAAGTAATAAATGAAAGCTCTTGTTTCATTACTCTGAAGCAGGAAAAACTACTATGTAGAGACAAATAATTCAGTCTCCTGTGAATACCACATAACTGTTGCTTTAAAATAAACATTAAAATCGAAACATGGGGTTGAAAGTTGCATTGATTTTGGTGAGAGAGGTGTGGATATTTTAATATATTTTATGGTCTTGATTATATGAGACAGAGTTGCGTGAATCCCACTGTAGCTGAGACCTGCCTTGACCGCTTTGTCCTTCTGCCTCAGTGTACCAAGTACCTGGGTTACTGGCAAAATGTCCAACTTAAAATTGTTTCTAAATAAGATCTGCTGCTTGTGCTATCAAGAGACACAAGAAACCGTCTCTGTGAATGTTAAGAAGCCTGAGAACATTGTATTGTTAGTGACACATGCCTGTAACCTGAATACTAGGGAGCCGAAGGAGAGAAGATCATGAGGTCAAGGCTAGCCTGGGCTACACACATGTTTTAGATAACTCTAGCTATAGAATCAAATCTATCACAAGCAAACAGTTATAGTAAACATTCTGAACTCAAACAAAACAAGCCAGTATTTTTAAGAATGGTGCTATAGCTTCACATATAGGTACACAATTTGGTGGTAATAATATACTTTAGAAACACAAAATCCCTGTCTAAAATGCTCTATTTTCACTCTTCAACAATATAATTTTCCTGTAATTTGGTATGAATTATGAATAATAAATGGTGTGTTTTAGATAGGAGAGAATAGATGGAAACCTTAATACAACTTTTCACATTTAATTATATAAAATTTGTTCATAAGATCATTGATAAAAATAAAATTTAATTTAAAAAAATGTAATTTTCAAGCTCTTCATCTTTTTGTATAATCATGGACCTCATTAGTGGTTGTATAGGTAGACCACAATTTTCTCCCTTCTTATTTGATTAACAAACCTCTGAGCAATTATTTGGGGGAAATAATGTATGTTGCTTACGTATCTACAGAGTAGATTTTGGTCACATACCCACAATGCTCTATGCTCTTTTGTTGCTAAAGACAAAGATACTGATTTCATTCTACAAGATGAAATCCAATCTTAGATTTTTTTCCACATGATGAGAAATAAATATACAAAATTCTGAAAGTATCACATTTTGTATATTGTGATGAACTTTAGTTTAAGCTTTTCTCTACAGCAGAATCTATTAAGGGCCATGAAGTAGAATGTATTGCTACAGGTGACAGAATCGTTTCTGTCAGAACCCATTGCCTTTGAAAGTAACCAAGTGAACAAAGATTATGCTCTCTGTCAAGGTAATTATAGCAAGGATATTGTTTATAGTTACTCAGGAAAAAGATAGAAACCCTGTGAACTTCAAATAATCATTATTAAGAAGACTTGGAAAATAGTTGATAGTTGTATCTATGATTTTAGGACTTAAGCTAATTAAATAGATGGGAAAAACTCAGAAGCAGAAAAATAAACATAAACAAAGCCCCCAAAGTAAAATTACCAAAGGTGCTTTACATTTTTTGAATTGCATTGTTTTTATTTTTGTTGAGTTTCTTTTTGTTGTTATTTTTTCTGATTAATGATGGCTGGAAAAAATGTACCCATGTTTAAACCTATCTAAGAATTTTATTTTATATGTCCATCAGCAGCTTTAAGAACAAGGGATTAGATATTTCTAAGATCATATTTCAATTTCATCCTATAAAGCTGTTCTCCCTCCTCAGTTTTCTCTGTTCTGTCCTGATAAATACTGAGCTGGCATCAGGGAAAACCTGATTTTATTGTTTTTAAGTAATATGGATCAACATGTTCTTGAAATTATGGTTGTAAGATTCTTCTCGCAAAGTTTTCAAATTAATAGCTTAAGAAATGAATATTTTTTTAATTTTATTTAATCTTTATTTTACAGTCCAGATTTTATCTCTCTCTTGGTCTATCTTCTGACTGTACCTCATCCCATACATCCTACCCCCAATCCCAGTCACCATGAGGGTGTCCACGTCCCCCACTCCCTGGGGACTGTCCTACAACAGAAGAATGAACACAGAAAATGTGGTTCATTTACACAATGTAATAATACTCAGCTATTAAGAATGAGGACATCCTGAGTTTACAGGCAAATGGATTTAACTAGAAAATACCCTGAGTAAGGTAACTCAGACCCAAAAGGATATGTATGGCATGCACTCACTAATAAGTGGATATTAGCCATAAAAGTACAGAATACCCAGGATACAATCCACAGATCTCAAAAAGGTTGATGTGAGGGTGCATCAATCCCACTTGGGAGAGAGAAGACAGCAACCACAGGGTGGGGTAGGGAGAGAGTTATCTGGGTGGGAAAGGGGAGAGGAAGAAGGGAACATGATCAGGTATTAGGGGGAAGGAGACAGGACTAAAGTCCTGAGGATCAGTAGAAAGAATGGAAACAGGCAACTTCAGGAGGTAGAAGGTAGGGGAACCCTTCAGAATGTACCAGAGACCTGGGAGGTGAGAGACTCGCAGGACTCAGAGGGAGGGGCGTTAGATGAAATGCCCTGCATTGGGGAGAGGAACCTTGTAGAGCCCACCTCCAGCAGATAAACAGGTCATCAAATAAGGGATGGGGTTGCCATCCCACAGACAATAACTATAACCCACAATTGTTTCTGTCTAAAAGAACTCCAGGGACAAGAATGGAGAAGAGCCTGAGGGAAAGAAGGTTCAGCAACAGACCTAAATTGGCATCCATCTAAAGGAGAGGCCCCATGGCCTGAGAGCATTACTGAGGCTATGGTGTGCTCACATAAAGGGGTCTACTGTGACTGCCCTCCGAAAGATCCAACAAGCAGCTGAAGAAGTCCGATGCAGGTATTTCCACTCAACCAAAGGACAGAAGCAGCTGATCCCTGTGGTGGAATTAGGGGAAAGCTGGAAGAAGCTTAGGAGGAGAGCAACCCTGTAGGAGGACCAGCAGTCTCAATTAACCTGGACCACTGAGATCTCTCAGACACTGGACCACCAACCAGGCAGCATACACCCGCTGATATGAAGCCCCAAAACATATATAGCAGAGGACTACCTGGTCTGTACTCAGAGACATCATTATTTTTTTAAAGAGAATTAATTTTGGTTACTGTTTAATTGCCTAATTCCTCCCTGAAGCTGTGCTTTGTCTTTATTTTTGGATTCTATTGATTAGTAGAGGTATTTTTTACAATTTTATATCATTTTGCTGAATGGAATTAAATAATATTTTACACTGTGTATGATATGATTTTTTTTCTTAAAACTCCAGTAAAGGTAGTTCACATTTTATTTGCCAAAATGCCCACCACTGTGGACAGGGAACTAAGGAGTCTACCTCCAGTAAACAGACAGGGTCCCAAGTGGAGGGATGGGCAACCAACCCACAGTCAAAATTTCTGATCCATCATTGTTTATGTCTAAAAGAGTTGCTTAAGGTTCGTGGGCATTGTTCTTTTGTACTTTCAAATGTGTGTCTTTAAATCTAAGGCATTTCTCCGTGAGTTTATTTATTTATATATTACTTGTTTATAGTTGGTATTGCCAAATGTTTCGTTTTTATTCTACTTACATGTATGTTATTACAGATAACGCAAAATAAATCGTACTATTAAAAGGATTTCCTGAATATCTAGTGGGTACCTTTTAATGTACTCTCATATTAAATAATTTTTGTGTGCAAGAAAACATTTCTGTCATAACGCTAATTTTTTTGCTTATGCTAGAGTATAAATTAGACTTCTTAGTAGCTATTCTTGTTATTTAGAATTATCACCTAGACCTTATCAAATTCAATTTACTTCAAGGTTACCTAGTCCCTGCCTGTTTCTTTATTATATGATGATGGTAGATGTTTCTTCCTAGAGTATAAATCTTTTAACATAATTTTATCTTTATCATATATATATTTGTTTTGATATAAAGTAGAAGAAAAAAATTATTAGAAACATTATATATTTATATTTTAAAGTTATTTATGTAATATATTTACTATTCCTCCTGGCTCAAGCACATTCATTTGTATGAAATAGAATTTAGAGTAAGCTTGTTGGAGAAGCATGCTAGCATAAATACCTCTCATTTTTTTAAAAGGGATGTCATAATTATTTGTATCTATTTTGTGAGATATGTTATCTTCATGTAGTCTAAGATGCTCTCATACTCAAGCCCTACCTGTCATCCTTCTAAGTGCTAGGATTACAGGCATAGAAAACCATGGTATGCTGTTACATTTTGAAGGGAATTTTGTTGCTTATTTAGTTTAAAATATGTAGATAGGAATTATTTCTAAAGTTTGAAATTATCATTTGACCTCTGACTCTCCTGATCTTCTATAGAGATGACCACTGATCTATTGCATGTAATTTTTGGTTTGTTGCTTTTAAAAACCTTTTAATTTTTTCATTTGATTGTCCATAGTGCAATTTATATTACATTTAAATATAGGCCTTTTAAATTAGTCTACTAACCTCTTTTAAATAAGCTCATGTTTTCAATAGAATTTGGAAAATTCCTTAGTATTATTTTTCAACTAATTTTTTTTCCTTTTCCTTCAAACCCCTTGTTAAATTCTTGCTTTACTTTACTGGTACATATGCATGTTCTTGATACATGATTAAGACTCCATTCACTATTTCACATTCTCTTATTATTATTCACAATGATTAGTTTTAACTGACACTTTTTGAGATTTTTCTTTTCTATCTTCTGACTACTCAGATCTGTAGTTAAATCTATTACATATTTTATTATTATGTCTCTCATAACAAAATCACTTATTTAGTCTTTTTTGAAGTGATCTGTATTTCGACATTAATGCTTTCTCTTTATTGAGTCACCAGCCTTTTATTCTTTTACTTGTTGTGACTCCTTTCTTTTACTTCTTTAATAATATAATACTTAATGTAGAATATATGTCTATTAGGAACCAAAACTTGGTACTTGAAGAAGATTCTGTGTTGTCAATTTTATGTGCCTGTAGTTTGTATGTTTATGGTTTACTTCTCTGTTTTATAACCTTGTATTAGAAACTGGACATGTTTGATATTATGATATGGCTATACCAGAATACCTTCGCATAGACCACTGTCACTGATGTATGGTCCATTGTCGTTTGTTTGTTGGAAGTAGACTGTGACTAGCCTATGTTATTTGCTACCTGTGGCCAGAGAAGACCTGTGTAGTTTACATTCAATTTAGCTAAAGGTTTAAAAAATAATTCTCCAATTTGTTCAACCACAGTTTTCTGTCTTCTGTTGTGGAGCTCTACATTTATACTGACACAAAACTTTAATGCTCAGACAGATTAGATTACAACTCTTTGCCTGCTTTATTCCCACCTTGTATAAATCCTCAACGTCAACAAGAAGTAAGTGATGTATTCCTTTCATAACTATTTCCAAGGCATGAGCACAGCTGTGAATGATTTTATGAGCGTACAGATTCCAGTGGATGCCAAAAAGCATTTTAAATCCCTATTAATGCTGATTTTTTTCCTGAACTTTTAAAACCTGTCTTCTTTAGGGATTTTATGTTCCTTCTTTTTCTTTTGCCAAATCACAGTTTTTCCCAACTAGCTACACTAAGCTAGACAGATGAACTGATATCAATCACTGCACAACATTTTCAATAACATAGACAAGAAATAGAGGCAAAGTTTTCTTTACTAAGAGATCCATGAGTCCAGGAAAAGAAAAGTTTGCACTATGAGAGAGTATTTCCAATTTCATATTGGGTAACTCTTTAGAGATGTGACAATTAAAAGTTTTGTATGTATAATTTTTAATGAAATGCTTAATTTGATTTGCAGATATTTTATTTGTGATATTTTCATCATGTATATCAAGAAATAATTTCATAATTTTCTTGTTTTGCTATTGTTCCCTGCTTTGTTTTGGTACCCGATAATGCAGGTGCCACTGAATGCTTAGAAGGTTATTGTTCTTTACAATTTGAGGAAAAATTTGATGAAGTTTCCTGTTAAGTTTGTCTTGAAGGATTTATAGAATTGTCAATATGTCTGCTCCTGGGTTTTGTGCAATAAAAAACAAAAATAATTTTTAAAAATTTTATGTGTATTAGTGGTTTATTTAATAATTAAAAAAATAAGAATACAATATAATTACATTTCTTCTTTTCTGGGACATAAAAGCAAGCATATATCCAAGTATACACATATACATATAAACATATGTACAGACATAAAAACATACATAAAGGCATGAAGACATAGAATGCTACTCATGTTTTCAGTGTTCACTCTATGGTATTGGATAACAAACTGATGTGCCCCTCCCTAAAGAAGATCAGCTTACACTTTCTACATTGCTGTTTATCACTAAAGTAAGCCAGAAAGAAACATTCCTCCATGGCCTCTGCATCAGCTCTTGTATCCTGACCTGCTTGAGTTCCAGTCTTGACTTCCTTTGGTGATCAACAGCAATGTGGAAAGGGTAAGCTAAATAAACCCTTTCCTCCCCAACTTGCTTTGTGGTCATGATGTGTGTGCAGGAATAGAAACCCTGACTAAGACAGTTCTAATATTGATTGCAATGATGGTTGCTTTGGAATATTCATAGAAAAAGAGATCAGAAGTTTTGCAGTTGTGCTAACAAAGTACAGTTTAGCCAAATTTGTTCAAATTCGTATGATGAAATATTATTGATTTAAGCATCAATTATAATACTTTTTTATTTGTTATTTTATTTACTTACATTTCAAACGTTGCCTCCCATCCCTGTCTTCCCTCCACAACCCCTCCTTATCATCACCCTGCCCTTTGCCTCTAAGACAGTGCTCCCTCACCCACCTATTCCTGCCTCACCACTCTAACATCTCCCTAGGCTGGGGCATCAAGACTCCACAGGACCAAGGGATTCCCCTCCCAATGATGCCAGATGAGGCCATCCTCTGCTACATATTTGCAGTACAAGCCATGGGTCCCTCCATGTGTACTCTTTGGTTGGTGGTTTAATCCCTGGGACCTCTGTGAAGTCCGGTTAGTTGAATATGTTGTTCTTCCTAGGATTGCTATCCCCTTCAGCTCCTTCAGTCCTTCCCCTAACTCCTCCATTGGGTTCCCTGAGCTCAGTCTGGTGGTTGGTTGGGTGTATCTGCATCTATATTAGTCAGGTATGGGCAGAACAATTCTTTCCTTAATTTTTAATGTGTTTTGCCTTATAATTAATGACATGGGAAATAAATCATCTCCATAAATACAGCACACATACAGAAAGACATGGCATTTGTTCTAGAAACATCTGAGCTTCAAGTTTCCACAGATATGATTCATTTTATCAACCACACACAGGTATAACATGTTAGTTTGGTTTCTGCTGTCACAAGAAAATATCTGAGGTTGAGTACCTGAAGCTGGATACTCAGAGAGCATGGTGCTAGTATTTGCCTATCTCTGGTGAAGATTTATTGCTTCAATTCTACCAGAATTTTCAAGTGGACATTTAAATTATTCAATCTTAGTAATGGATTGGAACTTTAAATAGTTTTACTTAAAAATTAAAATCGATCCAGTAAATCTGTGCTCTTCACAGATTTTTCTACCTCTTTTGCGGCATTTTTAAAGTGATGTGGAGGGTGTTGCTGGTAATTTAAATGATAGTAGCCTGTTGGCATTCTGTGCACTTGGCAGTGATTCTAAACTTTCTGTTTCTGGTAAAATAGCTAGAAACATTTTGAATATTCTTACAATTGTATGATTTCGAATTAAAGAAGAAACATACATAAAATCTGACTTGTAACTATGTGACCATGTCAAGAAATCTAATAAGACATTTGAATTACACACAATATTGCAAGGTGTAATTTATACTAAATTCTAGGAGAAAAATTACAATATAAATTAAAATAGTTTACTTTGCATAACATGAAAACTAAAGAGACATTATTTGCATCAAAACAGAAGTAATAGCATTGAGCTGCCAAAAATATTTCTTGTGTATCTGCTTTCAAGTTTACAATTTACATGTAACTGCCAACAAAAACACAAGCTCTCACTTTCTTCAATAGGCCTTCCCATGAAGTGAGGCTCCAGCTACGTATTAAATTCATACACTTATATAGCTTCATATGATTTTATTATCATTTGGTCTTCCTTTAATTAGTTTCATAAAATAGAATCTTAATTATATACAGAATTATTAGTCTAATTGTCTATAAAATTACTTTATCTAATGATTGAATGACTCTTCTCTATATAACCAGAATATTATGTTATCACTCTAAGAAGAAAGATACTGGCTCCTGCATGTGGTACCAACTACAGCAGATCAAACATAGATTTTAATATCTGTAACAAGACATTTGACATTTCTTTGTGCTCTGAAACTCCCCTATTCTCAAACTTTATCATTTTAAAGACCTTTCTATTCATGAACTTCAAGTACTTTGACCTTCTAATTTCAGAGTTGGTTGTTTCCTTTTACAATTCATAGCATACCTTTAGTTTGAAATGTCCCCTACCCTTGTCTACTTTATAGCAGCTTTTGTGTCTCTTTCATTGCAATAGTTTTTTTTTTTCATAATGAAGAAATTACATATTTTCTTTGGGACCTATTCCTATATTTTCATTGTTAATATTTTTATATTTACTCATTTGTTTAGTAATTAGTTCAATGTCTGCATTATAATGAGACTGTAAGCTCCTATATTATCAATTCTTGTATGCTTATTTAATAATTTTGTTCAGACATTCCAAAATTTTCAGTGAACAGCATATACTGAAGTTCAATAAAAATTACCCAAATGACTTTGCAAATGAAAAATACAAATTGCAAAATATACCCCAAATGAAGAACATCATTCTAGATACCTTCCTTTTAGAGTAACCAATACTTCGCATTGACGTACTGACTTCTGGGATTACCAGCATATATAACCATGCTTATTAATTTGAGACATTTATTCATTAAATGTTAATTATATGGCTAATGTAATGTTCGAATATGGTACTTCTTCTAGTTCATGCTAAATTTAATCCCCTTTGGGAGGCATTAAGAGAATAGACACTTAATCTTCCTATAGCAGTTAAATTTATGACTTTTGAGAAATGATTAAAATAAAAGTCATTAAATGTGATTAAATCCTTGTGTGTGTGTGTGTATGTGTGTGTATGTGTTTGCGTGTGTGTGTGTGTGTGTGTGTAGCAAGAAGAGAGGCTGCACCTGCCAGAAAACCATGTAGACTACCCACTCTTCACTTTCTCAGCTCCCCTAGATCCAATCTTTTAGTCTTCTCCCTAAAGATTCAACATATCAACTTCACCCTCACTCTCCCTACTACCACCCACTGTCCTGTCAATTCCAAAGACCACCCTTCTATCTCCTTTTCCACAACTCACTACTATATCACAGCCAGCAACTCAAGCAGACACATCTTTTTAAGCACAGGGTATACTTGCCAGCAAACCAAGTATGCTGCCATCAGACCTTCTCTGTTCTAACTGTTTCCCAGACTGAATCCTTCAGTCACATTCTGAGCACTACAACAGAACACCAGATTTAGCCTCACTTCCTCCTTGTCCACATGTCATATGGATTACAGAGACAATCCCTCATAATATCCCTACCCTACTCATCACTTAATTTCAGCCTTCAATACCAGCAGCTATTCTATATGAACATCCTACCTGAGCAATCCAGTTAAAGTGGAAACACCTTCCAGGTTCTGTATGCACCCAGAGATGATCCTATGTCACAGCGCCCAGAGATGATCCTATGTCACAGCGCCCAGAGATGACTCTGTGCCAGAGCACTCAATACCCAAATTCTTCCCTGAAAGAACTGTTCTCACTGGAGTACTGACACACAGGCTTACAGGAAAGACAAGCCATAGTCAGAGAGAGCAAGACCAGCTAACACCAGAGATAAACAAATGCAAGGGCAAGAACATAAGCAACAGAAACCAAGGATATTTGGCATCATCAGAAACCAGTTCTCTCATCACAGTAAGCTCAGATACCCTAACACACCAGAAATGAAAGACTCTGATTTAAAATAACATCTCATGAAGATGATAGAGGACTTTACAAAGGACACAAATAACTATCTTACTGAAATACAGAAGAACACAGGTAAACACTAAGAAGCCCTTAAAGAGGAAACACAAAAACTCCTTAAAGAATTACAGGAAAAAAATCAAATGGATGAAGGAATTGGACAAAATCTTCCAGGATCTAAAAGTTGAAATAGAAACAATAACGAAATCACAAAGTGATACAACCCTGAAGATAGGAAATCTAGGAAAGAGAACAGGAGTCATAGATCATCAACATGATATAAGAGATAGAAGAGAGAATCTCAGGTGTAGAAGATACCATAGAAAACATTGACAAAACAGTCACAGAAAATGAAAACTGCAAAAGGCTCCTAACCCAAAACATCCAGGAAATCAAGGACACAATGAGAAGACCAAGCCTAAGGATAATAGGTATTCAAGAGAGCGATGATTCCAAACTTGAAAGGCCAGTAAATATTTTCAACAAAATCATAGAAGTAAACTTCCCTAACCTAAAGAAAGAAATATCCACAAACATACAAGAGACTTACAAAACTCCAAAGAGATTGGACCAAAAAAGAAATTCCTCTCATCACATAATATTCAAAACACCAAAATGCATGAAACAAAGAAAGAATATTAAAAGCAGTAAAGGAAAATGTCAAGTTACAGATAAAGGCAGACCTATCAGAATTACACCAGACTTCTTACCAGAGACTATGAAAACTGGGCAGATGTTATACAGTCCCTAAGAGAACACAATACCCAGCCCAGGCTACTATACCCAGGAAAACTCTCAGTTACCTTAGATGGAGAAACCAAGATATTCCATGACAAAACCAAATTTACACAATAACTTTCCATAAGTTGAGCACTAAAAGGGATAATAGATGGAAAACACCAACACAATGAGGGAAACTACATCCTGGATTAAGCAAGAAAGTAATTTTCTTTCAACTCCCCCCAAAAGCCACTAAACATAAAAATAACATAAAAAATAACATGAAGCAACAATCACTATTTCTTAATAACTCTTAACATTAATGGACTCAATTCCCCAATAAAAAGACAAAGACTAACAAACTGGGTACATGAAGAGGACCCAGTATTTTGCTGCATACAGGAAACACACCTGAATGTCAAAGACAGACACTACATCAGAGTAAAGGACTGGAAACAAATTTTCAAGCAAATGGTCCCAAGGAACAAGATGGAAACTGTTTACCTGCATTCTTCTGTATTTCAGATGTTGGAATTCTAATATTGAATAAAATCAAGTTTCAACCAAAAGTTATCAAAAAGGATAAGGAAGTACACTTCATACTCATCAAAGGAAAAATTTACAAAGAAGAAATGCTCTCAATTCTGAGCATCTGTGCTCCAAATGTAGTGGCACCCACATTCTTAAAGGAATCCTTACTAAAGTTCAAAGCACACATTACACATTGCACCTTACACAATAAAAGTGGGAGAATTCAACACCCCACTCACATCAATGGCCAGATCATGGAAACAACTAAACAGAGACACATTGAAAATAACAGAAGTTATGGAGCAAATGGATTTAATGGATATTTATAGAACATTTCATCTTAAAACAAAAGAATATACCTTCTTAGCACCTCCTGGTAACTTCTCCAAAATAGATCATTTAATCGGACATAAGACAGGTGTTAACAGATACAAGAAGAGTGATACTATCTCATGCACCCTATCAGATCACCAGAGACTGAAGCTGGTCTTCAATAGCAACAAAAACAACAGAAAGCCCACATACATATGGAAGCTGAACAATGTCCTACTGAATGATAATTTGGTCAAGGAAGAAATAAAGAAAGAAATTAAAGACTTTTAGGAATTTAATGAAAATGAAGGAACAACATACCCAAACTTATGAGACACAATGAAAGCAGTGTTAAGAGGAAAACTCAGCTTTGAGTGCCTCCGAAAAGAATCTGGAGAGAACATACACTAGCAGCTTAACAGCAAACCTGAAAACTCTAGAACAAAAAGAAGCAAGTATAACCAAGAGGAGTAGACAGCAGGAAATAATCAAACTCAGGGCTGAAATCAGCCAAGTAGAAACAAAAAGAACTATACAAAGAATCAACAAAATCAGAAGCTGTTTTTTTTTTTTTTTGAGAAAACCAACAAGATAGATCAACCCTTAGCCAGACTAACTCAAGGGTACAGAGACAATATCCAAATTAACAAAATCAAAAATGAAAATGGATATATAACATGAGAAACTGAAGAAAATTTAAAAATTATCATACCCTACTACAAAAAGCCTATACTCAATGCAACTGGAAAATCTGGATGGAAATGGACAAATTTCTAAATAGATACCAAATACCAAACTTAAACCAGGATCAGATAAACTATCTAAATAGTCCCATAACCCCATAAATAGAAGCAGTCATTAATCTCCCAACCAAAAAAGGCCAGTACCAGATGGTTTTAGTGCAGAATTCTATCAGACCTTCAAAGAAGACCTAATACCAATAATCTTTAAACTATTTCACAAAATAGAAACAGAAGTATCACTATTCTATGAAACCACATTTTTCACTGCCTATTCTCGCTTGGAGATGAAATGATTTCTGTCTAATTAGGAAACTGTCATAATTTCCTTTTATAGAGGACTTCATAAGAGATTTGCTTAAAAACAAATCATGTTTACTGTTCTAAATAGATTATAAAAAGAGGATGAATCCATATTACTTTTAGCTTCAGAAGATATCATGTATATTAAAGATGCACTTGACTAGTATAAATTATTTTAATGACTTAAAAATGACAATACTGAGTTGTATACTTTAAAATAAAATGTATTAGTTTAATAAAAAATATTGTAGAAACACACAGCCATCACAATCTGACTATCCAAAGTAGGAACAGAAACCAAGAAACTGAACATCATCCAGCAAAGATAAAGCCAGAAACCAGAACTTACACATATAATCATCCCAATCCCATTTGTCTAGACACCAGAATAAGAAAACCATCAATATCAGGCAGGGAGACATGTTTTCTCTAGAGCCCAGCTTTCCTACCATAACAGATCTGAATATTCCAATGAAGCTGAAGTTTAAGCAAAAGACCAACTATCTGAACATTACAGGTGTCCTTGAATAATAAATGAATACATTACATAAAGAAATCCAGGAAAACACAATTTGAGGAAACGAGTAAGTTCTTTCAAGGAAATACAAGCAAACACATGAAAGAAATGAATAAAAGTGTTCAAGACCAGAAAATAGAAATAAGAGCAATAAAGAAACTACAGACTGAGGGAATTCTAGAGATAAAAAAAATTTGAAATTTGAACAGAAACTATAGAGACAAGATTCATCTACAGAAGAGATAGAAGACTAAATCTGTGATATTGGGGACAACAATAGAAGATATGGATAAATCTATCAAAGATAATGTTAAAAAACTTGGCACAAAACATGCAAGGAAGACAAATGTGGTGTGTATGCACTTATCAGTGGGCATTAGCCATTAAATAAATGATAACCAAATTAAAATCTATAGATCTAGAGAGGTTACGTAATGAAGGGGCATCTGGGTGGTGCTTGGCAGAGTGTGGTGGTGACAAATGTATCTTTGTGAAAGGAAGATATAGAATTGATTTTCTTCATATACTGGGCCTTGGGGGGACCACAATAAGAGGAATCAATCAGGTATGGGGTTAGAGAGAGTGTGGAGAGAGACATCTGGAACTGGGTGTCTTTGGAAGGTGGTGTGGAAAACTAGAGCAGTGTAATCTTTCTAGGATCTATATAGGTGATCCTAATGGGTACTGCTAGTAATAGGGAATATGAAGTTCTAACTGTGCATCCAGGCAAGGCTTCCAGTGGCAGGTCAGAATCACACATTCAATTGAGTTGTTGGCCAAAGAGGTTCAGTGGAAATCTCAACATAACTGAGGCTAATGCTAATATAAAAGGTTGCTCTCTGAAAACTTGAAATGGCACCCCATTGCCAAGGTCAACAACCACACAACTCATTGATCATGGAGAAGTTGAGCTGGTGTACTCATGGAGCCTCTACTCCTCTTTTCTAGTCTTTTTGGTGTAGGAAGTTACTCTACAGGATACTGAAAAGGAAACCTAGATACCAACCCAGCCTCAAAACCTACAATCTGTACTTTCTGGAAAATATGCTAGGACAAGTATGGTACAAAACTTGCCAAGGACTAGCCAAGGACTACTGAATTTACTTAAGGCAAACTACACGGGAAGGAACCCATACCCTAAGTTGTCTGGGTAACCAAGAACCAGGCATTAGATAGTCCAACGATCATAGATAAAATCTAATACTACTGGCAAGAATCAACAAAATGATTTCTAGTCATAATCTGCTAGACACATAGATCTGTGGCTTATCTAGTCATTACCAGAGAGGCTTCCTCCAGCAGCAGGTCAGAACAGATGCAGAGACCCCAATTAGGATGCTAAGGAGAAAGATCTAAGTTAGAGGTATTCATCAAATCCTTTACCTTAGACTCCAGAGAATTCCACAGAAGAGGAAGCACAAAGATTGCAAGAATCAGAGGAAGTGGAGGAGCACCAGGAGAGCCCCACTCTCAGATTCTATTAAGCAAAGTTCGTATGAGTTCACAGAACCTGAAGCAGGAAGAAAAAGATCTGCATGAGTCTACCACAGGTTTCTCCTTATATATTAAAGTGATAGTATTTTTATGGAACGTGTGTGTGTGTGTGTGTGTGTGTGTGTGTGTGTGTTTCATTTCTGTGTCCAACTTTAAAGTGAATGGTTTTGCTTCACCTTATTACATATTATTTCGTAATCTTTTAAAAAAACCCGTTCTTTACTTTTTTCTTCTTTTTTTTCGGTTTTAATTGAAATAGGTTTTTTTCTATCATACAATACATTCCATCCTTCCTTCTTCAACTTCATCCAGGTACACCTCCCCGCTACTTCCCCTCTATTTCCTCTTTAAATAGAGCAGGTCTCCAAGAGATGACAACCAAACACGACAAAACAAGAAACAAGACAAGGCAAAAGCCAATAGGAGAAAACATTTCAAGAGCAGGCAAAAGAGTTAGAAATGCACCTATTCCCTTTGTTAGGAGTCTCACAGGAACACCAACATAAGAGCCATGAAATATATGCAGAGGACCTATTACAGACCCATGCAGTCCCCATTCCTGCCTCTCCGTCTATGTGAGCCCATTTGCACCCTGCTAAATGATCCGACAATTCATATTCTCCTGCTTTGCTTCATTCCCTCTGACTGCTAAAGTCTTTACTATCCTACCTCTTCTGAGGCAATCCCCTTATCCTCAAGAGGGAGGGACCTTATGAGACCTCCAATTTAGGCGTTTTCTCTGCCTAATATCTGGCTGTGGGTCTCAGCACCCACTTTCACCTGCTGTCTGAGGAAGTCTCTTTGGTGATGAATAGACATGGTACTAATCTATAACTATGGCAAAATATCATTAACATCATTTCACTGATGTTTTTGGCCAGTCTTTGGTCAATCTTAGACTCTACTCTATGTCTTTGGGCTACCCAGGCTCTTATTCCTGTCCATCCATGAAGTGTAGGGCATTGGTTTCCTATCTAGGAGTGGGCCTCAAGTTAAAACAAACATTGGTTAGGTACTTGCCACTTCCACATGGTCTTTTCTAATGAAAGACAGAAGGGGATTAGATCTTCATTAAAAGCAAGGTGATAGAAACTACGAGGAATAGAAGGAGGGCAAATTGTAATTAGGACATATTATTTGAGAGAATCTCTTCAATAAAAAAGGACACACACACAGAGGGGGGAGAGCCATAAAAAAGTGGATACCTGCACCCCACACTGTCTCTTTGTTTACTTCCCACGTCCTGACTCATCATGGAAACCTGTCAAGTTCCTCAGAAGATTCAGATTGTCAGCCTTTCACCTGCAGATATATGAACTGCAATAAATGTGTGTTTATCAAAGTAGCTTACACCTGCTATTTTGTTATAGTGATGACAGATGAAATATGACCACAGTTAGTAGCAATGGATGGATGTTCTAAATTCTTAGAATACATAGCATCAGAGAAGTTAAAATAAGTTATACTTCAGATTACATTAAGATTAATTTTATTAATATATTACATTTAAAATATTATTATATATCCATATGCATATATACTATATGTAAATATCTAGTATCTAATATATATATATAATTTCTTACATGGTTATATAATCACCATAAAGTATGTTTTGATATGTATATGTAAATGTATATATATATGTATACATGTTGCATGTATTTAATTTAGATATTTATGTAATATATGCACACATATGTATGAAATTTATTGAATTGCCTCACTAGTACCTTTATTAATGTTAATTTCTTTTAAAGTCATATAAACTTAAATACACCTAAGCAATGTCTGCATAGATCTCTCAGAGCTTAACTTTATACGGAAATTCTTAATTTATATTTGTACTGGTATAGAGTTTTAAAAACAATTAATTTATGGCTTAATACCTGTTTGTGTCCTCTAACATATATATGCTGAAGCTTTAAATTCCAATGTAAGCATTTGACAATAGGCCCATGGGAAAATAGGTCATAAGTTATTAGAAGACAGTCCTCTTTGTAGAACTACTGAATTGATGAGAAGAGATACAGGAGTAAATATTTTCTTTTTCTCTCTCCCTCTCTTGTTCACCCCAATTTCTGCTTCTCTCTCCATTTACTCCCTTCTTTTTTCCATTCTTCCACAAAAGATGCCAATGGAAATCCAGGAACAAAGCTCCAATAATATCTGACCATGCTGAACTCCTAATATCAAGTTGTTCAGTTGTCAAATCTGTGAAAATATGAATGTTGATTGTTTGAGCTACCAATACTATAGGAACATATTAAATCAGACAGAATAAGATAATTAAATTTTTGGATTTCCAGATTCATATTGCCTTTGCTCCAAACTGGATAATAAACATTTTAGAAGTAAGAATCATATATCAAAGCAAGAACTCTGATACTCAAATTCTTCTTGTAATCACTGCCAAAATAATAAATATTTTAAAATAATTAAATATCCACATAATCATAAAGTAGCTTTAAATGTCATATGCTACAGACTGTAGATACATTCATATTTATAGTCCCCATGATTTTTCTATTAACAATATTGATATCTTATGCATTAACTCAAGAAAGAAAACATAACAATCACATATGGATTATCACTAGTACATCTTGAAGTGCAGAATATAATACTACCATAATTTTCAGACTTGATTGGCTAATGGTTTTTATGAATGCTGGTATTTTGATTCATTACAAACTCTAATTAAAAAGAAAAATATTTTCTTAATGTTTTACCTAATGAATGTATATGAATAAATTCCAAAAACTTGACATCCTTTATCATCCTTTCTCCCAGATACACCTCCCATCCTCCACACATTCAATTTTACATCACCATCTTATTCATCCTATTCACGAACAAAGATGTTTTCTTGAAATTATGTATTACTTTTTATTTAGAGCTTCTGAGTTTTTCCTGCTAATTTTTGCAGAATTTCAACAGTTTGCTCGTGTTGCATTCATTCTCTCTTCTTATTGTATCCTCTCTCTGTCTCTGTCTGTCTCTCTGTCTCTCACTGTCGTCTTTCTCTGTCTCTTTAAATTTCTCCCAGATACACCTCCCATCCTCTACACATTCAATTTTACATCACCATTTTTATTATTTTGTGCTGCTTAAATACTCTTGAGTGTATGGGAATCCAGTGTATCATGTTCAACATACTAGGGTTTGAGCAAATATTGTGCCAACTCAATCCAGAAAAAATAGCATCACTAGAGGGAAGATGGTCCACCAGACTCTTGAAGCATACAGGTAAGCTCCCTTCCCCTGCCCATCTTCCCTGCTCTTTGAGTCATTTAGGGCCAAACCAAGGTGCCCTGAGTAGCCTGATATACTAAGAGAAACTTATTCTCCTTCTGCCTCTCCCCACTGCATTACACTCCTGAACCATAACGGTAAGCTTTATGCTGGCGAGGATGTGGAGCAAGGGGATCACTCCTCCATTGCTGGTGAGAATATAAATTTGTACAACCACTTTAGAAATCAATTTGGCATTTTCTCAGAAAACAACAATTCTAACTCAAGTCCCAGCTACAGCACTTCTGCACATATACCCAAAAGATGCTCCAACATCCCACAAAGACATTTGCGTAACTATGTTCATACCAGCTTTATTCATAATAGCCAGGAACTGGAAACAACCTAGGTGTTTCCTCAACTGAAGAATGGATAAAGAAAATGTGATACATCTACACAATGGAATACTCTTCAGCTATTAAAAAACCAAGATATAATGAATTTTGCAGGCAAATGTATGGAAATGTAGATATCATCCTGAGTGACGTAACCCAGTTGCAAAAGGACATGTATGGTATATACTCATATATAAGTGGATATTAGCCATAAAATACAGATTCCATATTACACTCCATAGACCCAAAGAAGCTAAACATAAAGGAAGGCCCAAGTGAGGAAGCTTAAATCTCAATTAGAAGGGGGAATAAATTAGTCAAAAGAGGCAGATGAAGGGAGGGATATAGGAGAATGGGAATATGAGAGGGGGAATAGGGGTTTCGTGATCTGGTGTTGACAGGACAGGAGACATAGCTAGATGGCCATCAAAATGAATGGAAATCTGTAACTGATGGGAGTGAGGAAGTAGGTGCATCTCTATGATGAGACAGAGACCTGGGATAATGGGGTAATCCAAGAGTCAATGCAGGTAACCTTAGCTGTGACTCACTACATTGGGGATCTAGAAACGTAAGAGGCCACCTACTGTAGACAGACAGGAACTCTACTAGAGTGATAAAGACACCAACCCACTCACAAAACTTTCAACCCAAAATGTATCATGTCTAGAAGAAATGCAGGCACATAGGAGGGAACAGAGAACTCAGGGAATGCCCAATCAATAACCGGCCCAACCTGAGATGTATCCCATGGCCAAGCACCAATCCATAATACTATTATTGATAGTCTGCTATGCTTACAGGTAGGAATATGTTCTGGGAGACTCCACCCACTGGCTGACTCCCACTGATAGAGGCACCCGGAGCCAAAAAGTGGATGGAGCTTGGGGACTGTTATTGAAGAATAAGAGGAAGGATTAGAGGCAACAAAGTGGATAGGAACACCACAGGAAAACCAGCAGAGTCAACTAACCTGGTCTTTCAGAGTCAGAACAACCAATGAAAGTTTATACACAGTATGGACCTAGGTCTCCCCACTCATATGAAGCTGGTGTATAGCTTGGTCTTCATGTGGGTCCTGAACAACTGGAATGAGGTATATCCCAAAACACTGTTGCCTGTATGTGGGATATGTTCTACTAGCTGGTTTGCCTTGTTTGGTCTCAGTGGAAGAGGAAGCACCTAGCTTCACAGAGTGCCAGGCATGATCACACATATAAAGAAAATAACAATTCTGGGTCTTTAATCCTAATCCATTGATCCACCTCTCTGTCACCATACCAATACCATGCAGTTTGTAACACTACTGCTCTGTAGTATTGCTTGAGGTCCAGGATATTGATTCCCCCAGAAGATCTTTTACTGTTGATAATAGTTTTAGCTATCCTGGGTTTTTTGTTATTCCAGGTGAATTTGAGAATTGTTCTTTCTAACTCTATGAAGAACTGAGTTGGGATTTTGATGGGGATTGCATTGAATCTGTAGATTGCTTTTGGCAAGATTGCCATTTTAACTATATTAATCCTGCCAACCCACGAGCATGGAAGATTTTTCCATTTTCTGAGGTCTTCTTCCATTTCCTTCTTTAGAGACCTGAAGTTTTTGTCATACAAATCTTTCACTTGTTTGGTTAGAGTTCCACCAAGATACTTTATATTGTTTGTGGCTATTGTGAAGGGTATCATTTCACTAATTTCTTTCTCAGCCTGCATATCCTTTGAGTATAGGAAGGCACACATCTATGGCCAATTGATCTTTGACAAAGGATCTGAAAACATCCAGTGGAAAAAGATAGCCTTTTCAACAAATGGTGCTGGCTCAACTGGAGGTCAACATGCAGAAGAATGAGAATCGATCCACTCTTATCTCCTTGTACTAAGTTCAACTCCAAGTGGATCAAGGACCTACACATTAAATAGAAGAAAAACTGGGGAAGACCGTTGAGGACATTGGCTTAGGGGTAAAGTTCCTGAACAGAACACCAATAGCTTATGCTCTAAAATCAAGAATAGACAAATGGGACCTTATAAAATTACAAAGTTTCTGCAAGGCAAAAGACACTGTCAAAAGGACAAATCGACAACCAACAAATTGGGAAAAGATCTTCACCAACCCTATATCTGACAGAGGGCTAATATCCAATGCATAGAAAGAACTCGTGAAGCTAGACCCCAGAAAACCAAATAACCCTATTGAAAAATGGGGTACAGAGCTAAACAATGACTTTTCACCTGAAGAAATTCAGATGGCAGAGAAACACCTTAAAAAAATGTTCAACATCATTAGTCATTAGAGAAATGCAAATCAAAACAACACTGAGATCTCACCTCACACCAGTCAGAATGGCTAAGATTAAAAACTCAGGAAACAACAGGTATTGGCAAGGATGTAGAGAAAGAGGAACACTCCTCCACTGCTGGTGGGACTGCAAGCTGGTTCAACCACTCTGGAAATCAGTCTGGCGGTTTCTCAGAAAACTTGACATGATACTTCCGGAGGATCCAGCCATACCACTCCTGGGAATATACCCAGAAGATTCCTCAGTATGCAATAAGGATACATGCTACAGTATGTTCATAATAGCCCTATTTATAATAGCCAGAAGCTGGAAAGAATCCAGATGTCCCTCAACAGAAGAATGGATACAAAAAAATGTGGTATATATATACAATGGAGTACTACTCAGCCATTAGAAACAATGAATTCATGAAATTCTTAGAGAAATGGATGGAGCTGGAGATCGTCATACTAAGTGAGGTAACATAGACTCAAAAGAATACCCATGGTATGCCCTCATTGATAAGTGGATATTAGCCTAGAATCCTGGGACACCAAAGACACAATCCACATACCAACTGATGTCCAGTTGGTACCAACAAGAAGGAAGGAGTGGACCCTGGTTCTGGAAAGGCTCAAAGGATCAGTATAGGGGAATACCAGAACAGGGAAGTGGGAAAGGGTGGATGGGGGAACACGGGCAGGGAAAAGGGCATGTGGGACCTTTGGAGCTCAGCAAACCAGGAAAAGGGAAATGAAATGCAAATATAGAATATATCCAATAAAAAAATAACAAAATTAAGTTTGTATAGAAATATGTTATTTCCTATTTTCTATAAATAGAAGTTGTTAGTATTTATACCTGGGAAATAAGGTTGGCATTTCCATGCTGGTGAAGCAAGTCTATAAACCTAGCTATTCAGCTGTCTAACTATATTGGATCATTAGTTCACTCTTGCTGATCTACAGAAAATGCTCAAAAATAAACCAGGTAACACAGTGAATTCCTCAGTTTTAAACACCAAATATTAAACTGTCTTGCACTGTAGCTCAGTGATTGGTAAGGCATGCCTAACATGCACAAGACCCTAGATTTTGTCCCAAACCCTCAATAAATAGCAGAAAAATATTTTTGAAATTCTTACAAAATTATATTTATCTAAATCATCCTAGTCAATATTTATACATATAATAATATGTAAACAAAAATGTTGATCAATGTCCAAGAAAACATGAATCTTCCCCAGATCATGCCCGAAAAACCATAGCATTTAAATTGACATTTAGCAGTTTATAAGTCAGTAACCCATCTGTTTCCAAAAGTTTGATAATTATACAGTAAAAAAATACAAGTTATACAGAAAAAAATCAGTCCATTTTATATTTCAAAGTAACAAGAACAGTATTAGCATGTGCAACAGTAGGTTCCCTTGGAGTCATACATATAGACACCACAACTTTCAAACATTTGCCTAATTAACATAACATTGTGGTAACTTATTTCCTTTTTGGGGGGGGCACACTAGGAGCCAGGAGTCAAGCAGATGACCTCACATGTTAAGCATTCAGTCTATACCTCAACCATGTTTGCATCCCTAACAGTGCTATGCACACATGCGCAGCTATAGCTCCTTCAGTACGGTTATCAAGGGGAACATCACTGGGTTCCTAGTCTTATATTAAAGCAAGAGAATTGTGATCCCAGTTTTCCGCAGTCATTATAATGTTTTGTTTCAGAACTTTTCCTAAGTTCTAAAGTGGATAATGTTTCTGAATACTGAACACTGAGAAAGGATGCAGTTCATGAAACCATGATGCTGATCCTGCTCCTCTTTCCACGCTGAGGTCCTGGGCATAGTCTTTACTCATTATTCCTTAGAAGGCCTTTTCAAGCTTTGAATCATTTCATTCTGTGTGTTCTCTTCTTTCTATTTCAGGTCCATTTAGCTTTTTTGTCATGTGTGTGTGTGTGTGTGTGTGTGTGTGTGTGTGTGTGTTTAGAATTTACCTGTAAGTGACAAAAGGATGAAGTACATTTCTATTTTATCCTCTTGAAGCCATAATTTACCCTGTTTTTTTAGCCATGTTTCTCTCTCCAACTTCAAAAGTAGCAACAAAAAATGGTCTCTCCCTGATTTTCATTTCTGGTCTTTCTGTGACAAACTGAAGAATGATTTTTTTCTCTTAGGACCCATATTAACCACATTCAATGCACACGATATTTTTATGCTAATGTCTCTACATTTAAATAATCATCACAGTTCCTCTTTCCAAGTGTTATTGTGTACAGTTAGTCCGTAGATAACTCATTTCATCTTTCATCTACACAATAGTTCAAAGCTGTAGTTCCTTCCTTTCTTTACTACACTCAAAATGCCACCCAAGTGCCCATTGCATAATGGTTTCTACATGGTAGATACTTCTTTTCTTTCTGTCAGCATTCAGAACATCAATATTTTGTACTGTGATTGAAACAAATGTTTACGATCGTGGCTGAAATCCATACTGATTCTTATTTCATGTTCTCCTATGTCAGAACATAAGGCTTAACATGGTACAGGTGGGTCCTCTGTTCCATACACTAGACCTCATGAAAGCTGTACCCTTTGTTCCTTTTTAGATAGCTGTGATAATTCCCTTTCTCTGTGACAAAGGTGGGTAGATCAGATTACTAGATTGGGGTTACATTCCATTATCTCTTACCTTAATGATTACTATGTCAAAGCCTACCTTCCCTCACAAAGCCAACTGAATTCCTTTTCGTCAGGCAGTCTTTACCTTCAGAACAAGCATCAGTCAGCTATATCCTCATACTTTCAAAATCTCTGCACTCCATCACTAGTTGTTAACGTTTTTTTCTTACTAATCACTTATTTGAACAAAATACTCCATCTAAATAATCTGTTGCAAATGGGCACCCAGTATTCAAATCAACCAAATACCTAAAGATTTATTTTCCTTAATGTGAGGTAGTATATATACAATCTGACAATGGAAATATAGGCATTGTTAGAATGGAAAGATGGTCTTGTGCACACTTCCTGCAGCACATAGTCTCCTTTTGATATCTTTAAGGAGTTCTCTGGACTAGTGCTCAAATTGGACCCTAGCTGACATTCCGATTCCGGTGAGGAAGTGGAAGAGCTGTGGAATTGAAAATGATATTCTCAATTCATAAGAGAAAACTAAAGTGCAACAAAGCTCTAAAAGAGTCAACAAAATAAACATATTTAACTTCTTTTTTCATTTTATTCCTTTAATAAATGAGAAGTCTATTACAATAAAAGCAGTAATGTCATAATCATTTATTACAGTTGTGAAATTATTGTAGCTTTGACAACACAAGTGCTAAACAGGTTGGCACAACTAGTGATAGAAAGTTTGGAAACTGGGTGGCCTAAGAATGGCTTTACATTTGACAATGCAAGAAGGACTGCTGAAGCATCGTTATCTGTGAGTTTTGCAATCAGAGTAGAAGGAGATACAGATTTAAAAAAAAATAGTGCTATGACTTGAGATCTAAAGGTCAGCAGAAGGAATTTCATTTGAAGCTCAGTGTAGTGGTAATTGCTCCAGCTAAAAGAAAGTGAAAATGACCTCAGAAATCATGCCTTTTCTGGCTTGCTAATTGCATCAACCTAGCCAGTACTAGAAAAGGAATTGAAGTAATTGGTGTGGCATGATGAATTCAGGGGACTTCCTGGCCCCATTTCAATTGCAGCAAATAAACTCATGAAATAGAGCATTGCTGTGGTACTGAAGAGTTATTCAGTGCATGAACTCAGCCTGCCAGACTTCTGCATAATGACTTGCTAAGGATGAACAGACTGAAAAGTTATTTCCTGTATAGTTTTGGACCATAAATATACCTGGCACCCTAACCTGTGGGAGATATCGGAAATAGCCACTCCACAAGTGTTGAAACAGAAGGAAAGCTGCCAATTTAATCCCCTAGAGTGTGAGAGAAACCATCTGGCTGTATCTTCAAAGAGTGCTTTCTCAGGAGGGATAGAGGTGAGAACCACTGAGCAAGATGGAAGGATCTGTCACCTATTCTGTGATTCTGAGGACAAGTTCATCTGATGAAAAGCCCATGCAGCTATTAATGAAGAGTCAGGCATATCGGGAAATACAAAATAGGTACTGGGCAGGAGGAAAAGAAAATACAGATGGGCTTTATTTTTTTTTAAATTCCAGATGAATAGCTAATGAATAGAGAGCTGAAGACAAAATTTAAAAATTGTTGATTAAACAGATGTTGCTCCAAACACCTCTTTGCCACAGAAAACTTTCTCATTTCAATAACTTTTAGAAACTCATTTGCAAAAATATACTGTGTAATGAAAACTAGCTATTTTTGTTTCATTTTAATGAGCTGTTTTTGAAGTGTAGTTTACTTATAAATAACATGAATTTAGAATACTTTTGTTTGTAAAGAGCATAATGATCTATAGAATAATGCCTATCCAATTTGAGGGCAAGATCTTAACACTGAGGTCTGTCCAATGACATATAAATTTATTTATGAATAACACCAATTTTTATAGTTATGGTAAAAAATGCCTTTGACTACCACTTTCTAAGAGTACGAACTCCCAATATTTTTCTCAGTGTGCTATTTTAAGTCAATAATTATATATATGTATACATATATATGTGTGTATATATACATATACATATATGTGTATGTATACATATACTTATACATATATATATATATATATATATATATATATATATATGGATTTTCATTTACTCTTTGAGAGCTTCATACATGGATACAGGGTCCACATATCATATGGCCAACTTCTCCTGCCTACCTTCCACCCCTGGAATTCATGGGTCTTACTTTTCCATAAGTTGTACTTTAAGTCCAGTGGCTGCTGCCCATATATTCATGTGTAAAGGGCCACCCACATGAGCATATTCAACATTGCAGATGCTCATCCTTAATCAAAGGGACCTTTATCTTTCCTAAAAGTCATCTATTGTCAGTAAGACCACAGCTAAGGATGAAAGCCACTGTTCCCCTTCCTCATGTGCTAGTAATGACTTTGTTCTAAAGACTGATGAGATAATGTCAATCTGAGACATCCCTATTTCTCTCTACCTTTAGCTTATTATCATTATCTCCCATGATTTAGGATTAAACATTTGAACTCTCAGTTCAAGTACTGTGCCCATTACTAATTTGCTTTATGATTTCAGGAAACTATTTTATTCTAGACAACAATTAATGGATTTTCCCAAGAGGTATTGTGAGTATTAATGGATACATGTATGCAAACCTCACCATTTGGTTAAATACAGTCAGTACATGTCTTCCTTTTCAAATTTACAACATACTTATACATTTATACTTATATATTTGTAACATACAATTCTAACACTATCTATTTCAATCAAAATACTTATTTTATTTAACTCATGTTTTCTATTGTAAACTACTACTAGCTTTTTTATCTAAAACACCAGGAACTTCTTACTCCGCTATTTTCATTTCCTTCCAAAACAAAATGAATGAATGTATGAAGCACCTGTCTCACACAGGTGGAAGAAGCTTTGTCTGTATATTTTTTGAATTTTTAAAACATAGACCTTACTTAACGGCCAAAAAGTAGAGCTTTATTTGCGACACCGACGTTGGTCTGAATTCCACTAATCTTTAAAAAGCTAGTGTCTTAGGTATGGTTTCTATTACTGCAAGGAAACACCATGACCAAAAGGCGAGTTGAGGAGGAAAGGTTTATTCAGCTTGTATTTCCAGAACATAGTCCATCACCTGAGGAATTCATTATAGCAACTGAGACTGGGCAGGATCCTGCAAGCAGGAGCTGATGCAGAGGCCATGGAGGAGTGCTAATTAGTGGACTTCTTCCCATTGCTTGCTTAGCCTGTTTTCCTTTAGAACCCAGGACCACCAGCTCAGAGGTAGCACCACCCACAAAGGGCTGGGCCCTTCCCCACTGTTCACGTATGGAGAAAATGCCTTACAGCTGGGTGTCATGGAGACATTTCCTCAACTGAGGCTCCTTCTTCTCTGAGGACTCTAATTTGTATTAAGTTGACATACCAACCAAGTCAGTACAACTGACACCTTAGCTTAACACACAAATACATCACCATTAAACCAAAACCCTTCCTTTCTTATTCATTCCCAAGAAGAAGAAAGGAGAGGACCCTGGGCCTGTAAAGATTGGATCCAGTTTTGTAGAGAAACCGTGGGGGGAGGGGGAATGATTGGGGAATAGTTGGGGGGGGAGAGGAATTATGGGACGTATGGTGGGGGGGGAACTGGGAAAGGGGAAAGCCTTTGGAATGTAAACATAGAATATAGAAAATCAAAATTAAAATAAAGTTGTTACCTCTCCTAAATAAAAACACATAGATGAAAAAAAAAAAAGCAAAAATAACTTGAAAAGCCCCACAGTCAGGTAAAAGCTTTCAACAAAATGGCAGGGTAGAAAATGAACACACACAATTCAGTTGCCATGCAGAAGATTGCCTTATACTAATAACAACAAATACTATGAGGACAAACAATCACAAGCAAATACTTTTATAATAAATGTCATGCTTCCTAATTACTTGGTGAGATTAAATATATTTTACATTTATTTAGAATAAGTTTTCTTTTTAGAGTTAAATGTTAATATCTATGCCATTTCTATAATGTGTGCAAAAGACTTAGGAAGGATTTTCTTTATCAATAAAAATGAGTGATCAATCAAAAATATTTTTCAATTTAGTTTCTTTATCATAAGAAACCAATAATTCAGTTGTGTGGTGGTGGCACACGCCTTTAATCCCAGCACTTAGGAGGCAGAGGCAGGTGGATTTCTGAGTTTGAGGCCAGCCTGGTCTACAGAGTGACTTCCAGGACATCCAGGGCTACACAGAGAAACCCTGTCTCGAAACAAACAAACAAAAAACAAAAACAAAGAAAAAAGAAACTAATAATTCTCAAGGTTTTTCATTATTATTGTAAAGCTCAGAACTAGGTTTCATAAGAAATCCTATACATTTAGAGTTCCAAATTAGTATTTTACTAGTTTCCTTTACCTTTAATTTATGTTCATCATACCTGTTGCTTTAAGCAATCTTGTGACTATGTGCTGTTCTGTGACTATGACAAGTAGTGTTAGCTCTGCCAGTAAACTGCCTCAAACTCCACTGTTTTCCATTTGTCTTAATACCCTCTACAATGTCTGTCCGTGTGCAAACATGTACACGAAGACACGGTTATTCATTTTTATCTAGATCACTCAGTATCTATAGAGGCATCTCAGTATATTCGGTTCATTAATACATCATGCTTAACGTCATAGCTAAAACAGTAAGAGCCAGTGTTGGTTTTTCCCACGCAGTTCGGTGACCTGCAGCCGGCGGGAACCGCCTGGGCCGCAGGCGGCAGTGGGGAACCCGGGAGATGTGGGCCGCTGCAATAATTCTAGACCAGACAACTCCACATGGCTTTATTTAAGATAGGGGTACAGGTGAGCGGGTAGGGAGGAGGCAGGGAGTGAAGAGAAAAAGAGAGAGCGAGGGGGAGAAATGCTACCCTTTTATATGGGTGGTAATTTAAATTACAGGTAAAAGGTAGGCCCATTGAATTCTGGGTACATGGTGGCCGTTGCCTTGGTTTGCGGGGCTGTGCTAATGTCGCCTATATGATGTCACAGGTCTCGGGACCAACAGCCAGCATAAGTGTTCTAAAGGCCATTACATCTTTATCAATGTATTCATGTCTCCTCTCCTTTAGAGACAGTGAAATGGTTATGAAACACATTATCAAGTGGGAATTATGAGAACAATAATTACTCTGCCGAGAAATTTACATGATTTACAACATGACAAATGTTCATATGAAATCTTATGTCTAATCTTTAATTTTTTCTAATATTATAATAACATTACTGTCGGGAAATAAATAATTGGCACTTCCATCACCTTAATACAAAGAAAAATACCAGTTTATAAAGGAAACATGATGCAGATGTTCAGACTTTTACACTATCTTGTTATCTTTAACATTTATTAGAAAAATGAATTTGAGCTTTTTCTGGGAGAAAGCACACAGGTAAGTGAAGCAGATATTTTAAATGACAATTTATTTATTAGAGGTATGAATTTCAAAATCAAACCAATTGAGTAGGTTAGCAGTAATGATAGGTCAGAAATATTTATAAGTTGGACATAATTGTTAATAGTCCATTTTTTCTTATTCGTATCATTTCTTTAATAGACAAATGTAAAGACAAATTTACTTACATTAGATTAAAGGATAGCTCTGGGGAATTTTAAGAGGCTACCTAATTGTATTACTTATTTAAATCCTATTTTTTAACAACATACTATTTCAAATTTGCTGCACTGTGTTCATTTAAGGCACTGGTGAAGGAACTTTGGGAAATTCTATATGAATAAGATGTCATACTGTCCTACAAGTCATTAGTAGTCCTGTGGAAACATGATCTGTGATTGTAAATTATAAAGGGTCAAATTAAAAAAGAACAAGTCAAAACACAAGCTTTGACAAGAAAGAGAGGACATAACACCAATAGAAGTTTTAAGGAAGGGTGAGCTGAGCTTTGAGGTAGGGCAATATAAATTCCTTAAGTACAAAATTTCCTATATGCAAGTATGGAAAGTGTATTGTTACTCACATATTCTTCTGAAGAAAAGATGTTGAACAGTATCATCAATATGCCAACAATGTAAAGAATTCATAATTTTTATTACTTAAAAACTAAAATTATATGTTACCACATTTATATATTGCTCTAAGAAGAGAAATGGGTCTCCTTAGTTTAAATGTAAATTATTACTTTTCTTAGCACAACAGGAAGCTTGGGTTTCAGCATTCCATTAGCTCCTATTACCTTAAATATCTTATATAATGATAAAATCGATTTTGTAGATATCAATGAATTGGAATTTGATGCTGTTTCTCTGTGAAGCAGGAAGAGAGAGAAGCAGGGATATGGGAGATAGGCAGAGACAAATGTTTGGTATTGAAGTTGGAGTAGAGGGGGGAAATTGACATTATGAAAGTGTCTGTGTATCTCCTTCATATAAGGAAAACAGGCCCTCATTTCTATAGGTGTTCTGCCTTTCTGAAAAGAGACACACGCTAACCCTCAGCTTTGCTCCTGTTATTTTCACCATAGATTTTGGTGAAATCCCCAAATCTGAAACTTGTGACAGAGTCAACTGAAGAGATCACAGAAAGCCCCAGGTATTCTGCCCACACATTGAATAGAGCTCACATACTGTGCAGTTCTAATGGCCTGAAGGTCCTTAGAAAAATATACATATTGATATAAATAAAGAAAAGCCTCGTGTGGTGATATTGTTAAAGTTTATTTCTTATAGATATTCCATACCTGGGTATATTATTCCATAACATTATGAAGCTCTCACTAGTCTTCTCCATTCTATACTGGTTAGGAGTCCCTAAAGAAAAAGAACACAAAAAAATAATTTGAAATGAATATGCATTGAGAAAAGATTTATTATATTGGCTTAAACAATACAATCTGAGTAGTCAGGCTGTGACTTCCTCACACAGAAGATGCTGAGAATTCAGTACCTACTTAATCCGTAAGAGTAGGTAACTCAGGAATACACATATAGGGCTAAAGTCACTCAGAACTACCTGAAGGCCATAAGTCTTTAGGTCATATTCGAAGGATGAATACATTGGGTTCTAATATCAGCATTCATCCACAAAATCGAGATTCACCTGCAAACAAAAGAGTAAATAGAGTAAAAGCTACTTCTCTGAACCTAATTATCCCTAAGACACCCGTGGAAAGAACTGCTACAGTTCTTTCAGGGCTGGTATTCTCACATCATTTAATTAAGAAAACCCACAGCTAGAGAGATAGATCAGAGATTAAAAGGGTCCACCAATCTTCCAGAGGATGGAGTCCAGCTTCAACCACCCACACTAGGAAGCTGCTAGCCTGAAGAGCAGGAGCAGGGGTTTGACCGCATTCTCCTGGACAGTACACACCCCGGCACTCAATGCGCATAGTCACATACATGCACATGATTACAATATTTAAGGAAAATAAATATGTTTCTAAACCAAGAAATTCTTTCATAGGTCTCTTATAGATTTGTCTTCTGGTTAAATCCAGATCCTGTCAAGTTCAAATTATTAACAATCACCAGAGTTTCTCTCTATTTTTCCTAGTATATTTGCTTTATTTTTGTGCTTACTACTTCATGATTGTCAACTTTTTGTAGCAATAATTTGCCATCTATATTCAGTTTTAGTAGAAAATATAAATTATTGAAAGTGCATATCAGATAATAGGAATTTTTGTAGTTTTTTTCTTTTTAGCTTTTGTGTCATTAGTGAGATCTGTGAGACAATCATACTCTGAAATACCATTCTAATAAGCAGTTATGTCAAATGATGCTAAAGTTTGGAAGTAATAAACATTACAAAATATATAATAGTCACTTAGTAATGTGTGCCATAAGCACATTTCTTCAGCATAAGTATTTTGTTTCAAATAAAACTAACGATATAAACAAATACCATTATGTGAAGTAAAATAAATTGAATAATTTTTTTAAAACAAAGACCAAGTGAAGTGTTTGTCAATTTCTTTGGGCTAGAAGGAGTGAAATTGTTTTCTGTTCAAAACATTCCAGACATTGATCTGTTCTCTCAGAAGGCAAATTTCCTCTCTATAGAAATTTTCTTTAGTTTAATTTCTCTTGTTTTAAATGTTCACATTTAGTGTTGTTCCTTTCTGCCTATTAATTGCCTGTGTTATCAGAATGTTATTTTCCAGTTAATGTATCTAAAGTTTCCATTAAGTCAGTTAAATATTATTTACATGCTAAAACCCCATGCTGGTTGATGTCCTAGTAATTTGTGTCAATTTGAGGCTCTTACTGTTAACAGCATTTTCAAAATCCTATTTGTGAATGTAAATTCAGTAGTAGGAAATCACTGCTTAAGTATCACACTATTAACCATTCCTAAAAGAATGTTCAAAAAAGATTGTAGGATTTTAAAATATTTACTTTAGCCTTCCTAACAATAAATTGCTATACAGATCTTTTTCGTTTTACTCAAATATATCTTCTTTGATTTTGCTAACCTGACTCCTTTATACATTTTCCCAATTTAAATAGGATGAGAGGATAACCTATTGAAAGTGCTCTAATATATGTGGAATGAGTGCAGAGTTGCTTTTGTCTCACCTACTGTTTCAAAGTTATGCATTGATAGCAAATAAAACTTTGTTTTATACATGAAGTTTTATACATGAAAGCCCAGACATCATCTTCACACCTACCATACACCTAGTGATTCTGAAGAGTAGAGATTATGTCTCTGATTTATTTCCAGCTCTCTGGAAAACTGAGACACTAACCTCTTAGAGAATTGTATAATCTTTATGCGAAAATATGATTTCTGATCACGCCTTTGACCGAACAAAAGCTTTGTAAACTTCCTTATTTTTCCTATTATAATTGATCAATGAGCATTGGCTGCTCTTCTCAGACCCTTCCTCAGAATAGAACTTCAATATTTATTGCAAAGAGCATATGATTAGAATTTTGAATATTCCCTTGACCATACAATTTTTGGAAACTACTCGAAAGGTTCACACTTCTTTCTTTAGATTTGTATATAAATTGTCTAATTATTATATAAATATATTTCTTCCTTATAACTGGAATTCACATAAAAATCAACTAACAGGATAATCCTTATTTTTATTTGAAGATATGATACATATAAAAAGATAAATATTTAATGATACTCATAAGCCAAGATATGACTTTTTCAATATCCTATCAAAAATATATTCTTAATTTTAAATACCACACACCCCAAATCCCAGAGATGAAAACAGAACTTACTTCACTAACTAGAAATTTTCATTGCTATTACATTATAATCTTTAGTGACAGATTGGTTCATAATGGGAAGTTTCATTGGTAGTGTTTCCCCATCCCCACTCAATTAAGCTTGACATCATTCTCCTTAGGGTCATCACCTACTTCCTTCCTTCAAGCTTAGATTCCCAACCTCAGCTAAATCAGTTCTGTATACTACATTCTCTACCAGATCAAACACCATAGA